>ML660200.1:47599733-48116441 GCA_007570785.1 Antilocapra americana | reverse complement strand
AAATTCTTCTTTTGCCTTTTTAGGAACCACTCATATCCTCTTTTTTTTTTTCCCCCCCCTTTTTTTTTTTTTTTCATTTTTTTTTTTTTTTTTTTTTTTTTGCTGGTTACACCTTTCCCCCTGAACCCTTGTAGGAAGATAGTAGGACTTAATAATTGGTCCCCTTCTCTTTAACAGTCACTTCCTTGATGTTCCTCAATTTCTCAGCTTTAAGTCCCAAATTTACTCATCTCCAGCTCAGACCTTTCTTCCAAAAAGTCACACATCCAATTCCCTACTCAATATCTCCAACTGAATGTCTTATGGGCTTCCCAAACTCAAAATGTCCAAAATTGCACTCCTCTTTCCCTTCAAACTCGCCCAATCTACAGCCTTCCCCATCACAACAGACGGCCCCATGATCCTTCCAATTGCCCAAACCTTAGATTTATCATGGACTCCTTTCTCACATACTCCCATATTCAATTTATGAGCAAGTCCTATTGGTTCCCTTTGTCGTAGTTTCTAGTGTTGTCACTCTAATTCAAACCACTATCATCTTTCACGTTCTGGTTAACATCTGAGCTTCCTGGTTAACATCTCTCTTCTTCTATCACTGCCCCATTCCCCACAGCATCTTTTTACCATTGCTATCACAGTGATCTTGTGAAAATGCAAAACAGGTATGTTATTCCTCTTCTCTAAGCCCTTTGGTGGCTCCCTATTTGACTCAGATAAAAGCCAGGCCCTTTACAACAGTCAAGGGCTTCATGCTCTACCCTGATTCTCTGACTTCCTCCTCTGTTCTTTCCCTCACTCACTTCACTTTACCCACGATAGTCACCTCATTGCTCTTGGAGCAAGCCATGCGTGCACCCACACCAGGGCCTTTGCACTGGCTTCTCCCATTGCTAGAATGTTCTTATCCTAAACATATGCCTGGTTAACTCTCTTGCCTCTTTGCTAAAATCACACTTTCCCAGTAAATCACATTTTAACCAACCTATTTACTACTATAACCTACACATCTCCACTAGTTCACTTGATCTCTTACTGGGTTTTGCTTGATTTTTGCTGTTTGTTTGTTTTTTCATAACATATTATCTCTAAACATAGCATGTAATTTATCTTATGTTTACAGGGCTTTTTTTAACCCATTTCTTCTGTTAGAATATAAGCTTTATGAGAATAAGGATCTTTTGCTTTGCTCACTGAAAAAACTTAGGCACCTAGAAGGTGTTTCCTAAGGACTCCTAGGAAGGAAAAAAAGTTATGACCAACGTAGACAGATATTAAAAAGCAGACACATTACTTTGCCAACAAAGGTCCATCTAGTCAAAGCTATGGTTTTTCCAGTAGTAACGTAAGGATGTGAGAGTTGGACTACAAAGAAAGCTGAGTGCTGAAGAATTGATGCTTTTGAACTATGGTGTTGGAGAAGACTCTTGAGAGTCCCTTGGACTGCAAGGAGATCCAACCAATCCATCCTAAAGGAAATGAGTCCTGAATGTTCATTGGAAGGACTGATGCTGAAGCTGAAACACTAGTATTCTGGCCACCTGATTCGAAGAGCTGACTCATTTGAAAAGATCCTGATGCTGGGAAAGATTGAAGGCAGGGGGAGAAGAGGACTACAGAGGATGAGATGGTTGGATGGCATCACCGACTCAATGGACATGAGTTTGAGTAAATTCCGGGAGTTGGTGATGGACTGGGAGGCCTGGAGTGCTGCAGTCCATGGGGTCGCAGAGTCAGACATGACTGAGCAACTGAACTGAATTGAACTGAAGGAATCCTAAACATGTGTTGAATAAAGGAATTAATCTCATTGCCACGATTCTCCAACTATTCAGAAGATATTTATCTGGGAATCTCAGTTATTTAAAAAAAATCATACTTCACTGAGCTGGTGAGGTGAGGAGGGTGAGTTCTCAGGGGATCTTGCTTCTAGTACAATGTGTCTGGCTGGCCAGGCATGACTTACTCCAGAGACAGTGCCCAGAGGGGAAGAAAAAATAATCATAGACGTGAGATCACCTAAGTTTAAAAGGCTTTGTATAACCAAAATTGAGGCCTAAAAATACTAAAACTCTGAGATTCATACACATTTTTGATGGGGGTAGGGGAGAGAAGCCAATTTCCAAAATTAATTGGATTTGATTTATATGAAGAGTACACTGTTCTATTTTTTAATTAATTTTTGTTTTACTTAAATTTTTAATTTTGGCCCCACAAACCGGCACCTGGGATCTTATTAGTTCCCTGACCAGGGATCAAACCAGCACTCTCTGCATTGGAAAAATGGAATCATAACGACTGGACCACCAGGGACGTCCCTGAAATTCATACACTTTACTCAGAAAAGGGAAATTCTCAGGGGCAATATGCCTTCGTTCACATTATACATACTGCTGCTTAATCACTAAGTCGTGTCTGACTCTTTGCGACCCCATGGACTACAGCCCACCAGGCTCCTCTGTCAGTGGGATTCCCCAGGCAAGAAAACTGGAGTGGGTTGCCATTTCCTTCTCCAGGGGATCTTTCTGACCCAGGGATTGAACCTGCGTCTACTGCAGTCCATGGGGTCGCTAGGAGTCGGACATGACTGAAGTGACTTAGCAGTAGCAGCAGCTACTGCCTTGGCAGGTGGATTCTTTACTAGTGAGCCACCAGGGAAGCCCATATCATACATACACACAGCTCCAGTTAACTTGGTTAACTTGCTTTCTAAATCCAAACGGTCAGAAGCAGGATGGTATGGAGACAGGACAGACACCTAGAGAGCAGCAAGCAAGGAGTGACAGATAGCTTCTGGGCGGTCGGGAAGAGTTAGGCAAATAAAACAAAACCAGGCAGAACTTAAAAAAAAACACAAAAGCAAAACTGAGGCATTTGATGTTGAAACAGATAATACACATACTTCAAAATCACCATATTATAATATAGGATACTAACATGTTCAATGCACTGAGCCTCAATCATTAAATAAAAGGAAAATGATACCCAGCATACTTTAGAAAAGCAGTCTTATTAAATAGCACTTATAAATACCATTAAATGCCATTTCTATCAGAATTAATAAATTATGCCAAGTTTGGAAGACTAATTGGGATAAACTTGATATTCATCCCAATTAAACTTGAAATTAACTTCTCTGTGATGCTGAATAAATGAAGACTCACTGTTAATAACTATCCCATTTGGTTTTTGGCCATTTGTTTATTGCTGGGTATCCAGAAGGTTCTAAAGCAGAGCAGACTGATCAACTTAAAGATTTCAGCAGGTTTGTAGAACTCAGGGTAATTTGAGGTTATCACAATTTACAAAATATGTACAGAAAAATCCTTAATTGGCCAAAATATCTGGGGAATGACAAGTCCTGGGAAGGTATGCTAGGATTAGAAGGTTAGATTAGGTAGGTAGGCTAGGTTAGAAGACACAAGTAACATTTCCCACATTTTCTATCATAAGCCTTTTTCCCCTTGGGCTTGCTACTAATATTAGAAGGAACATACTTGAAACACCAGTATAGTGAAGAGGGAATGGGATTTTATCCCATCTCGGTCCATGGCACATACCAGCCTTGTGGCCCCGGATGAATAATTTAACTTTTCTAAACCACAGTTTCCTTATTTGTAAAATACAAATAATACCAGCTATATTACTGTCTTTATGAAAAGTAATTTGAAGAAATGTATCAAAGCTCTTAAACCTCTTCACACACATCCCTTAGTTCTATGGGTATCTCATTCCTAAGGAAGTAATCTCAAACAAAGGAACAACTGCATATAAATGATGATGGCATCACTGATAATCGCAATAATCATTTTAAACATCTTAATTGTCCAACAAGAAGAAAAAAACAATGCCACCGGATCCACTTGATTTCCGCCAATAAAAATTATATTTACAAAGAAATTTTAAGAATCTAGGAAAATGATCATCCTATAAGGTTAATTTTAAGAGACATGAAATCTTAAAGTATGAACTTAAACAGGTTAAAAAACACACATGCCAAAAATCCTGTAGGAAAACACTAAAATTTTATGACCATGCATTCCTGGTGATAGGATTTGTAGAAATAAATTAATAACTATAAGCCAGAAATGGCCCCAGTTAAAATGTACTTCAAATCACAGTTCATTACCTTTCATAAGCTCCTGTCATTCCTTCTGGGAAGGAGAATGATGTGCCAATATACGTCAACTTGTAACACTCTCACAAAGAAGCAGGGTGTGTATGCCTATTGTCAGCGCTCAGCTGCAAGCCAGCAACAGCTCTCGCAAACCAAGAGAGAAAAGGATGTAGTGGGAGCCACTGCTCACGTGTCACACGGAGGAGTCGTGCTGATGTCTCAAATACCTGCTTCAGCATCTGAGCATCAGTAGGGCTTTTGGATGCTTGTTTTCTTTTCTCCTATAATTTCCTTTGTTACTCATTTTTCATTTTTTAAAATCCCTTTTAATTCATTCAGTATAAACTCTGTAAGATAAAACTCGCATTGTTTAAGTTTCTACTGTATATTTATAAGTAGAATTCAGCACACAAAACAATTTTATGCCTGTGTTGCTTGTCCTCATTCAAAGGAAAGAAATTCAAAGCTATTCTATTTGTAGAGGCATTCTTCTGTGGCAGAATTTGACTGCAAAATTCTTTACAGGCAGGTAAAAATCAATAGTAGGTAAATAAATAAAAGAAAATCAAGGTTAGCCAAACTAAAATGGAAAGACGAGAAGCTCCCTGTTAGATAATTTTCCAGCATTGAAAAAATGATTCCATCCTCTTGTTTTACTTTATTTCTGTTCACTCTCCCTAATACCTACACTCCTTCCCTAAAGTGATGAGTAAAGTATACAAATTCTTTAATTATTTCAATTTTGCAATTTGACTGCTTTACAATTCTCTTTCAGATAAACCCAAACAATATCAAGCTTAAGTAACATCCACTTTTGGTTTCTGTAAGCTTCTATGAGGGGCGGTGTCATTGCTTGCTTCTCCTAAGGATATTCTGGATTAGGACTTCTAATGATAGAGACCAAAGAAGAAAAAATTAACCATCTAAATACAAAGGGTGCTTTTAAAATGAGATTTACTTTAATATCCATAATCTGTTGAATGCTGAATTCTAAAATGAACCTTTAAGATTGTTAAGATAAATATCCTATGAAGTGCTGAAAAGGCAGAAGCAAAGCCATAGAGATAATGTAAAATTCAATTGAGGAAAAGATAAGGTACATTCACAAGCTGATAACATACAGAAGATGAAAGAGCACAATAAAATCGTATTCTCTTCCCAGTCAACCAGTTGGTCTCTAAGTTTGGCCATGCTTCAGAGATCTACCTCAGAGTAAAGCTGCCTTTTTATATGATCCTGTTGGTATTCTCTGTAATTGGACATTTTTGTGTCAATAGGGGCCTCCCCAATTATGCTCTGATAACCTGGATAATTACCAGGGACTCCTGGTCTAAGTATTTTCCACAAATAAAATGTAAAACTTTGTTACTGACTAGATGGCTCTAACTCTCACAAATCAGATCTTCAAATACCACCAAAGAAGATTTTACAATGAGTCTGCTGCGTGCATGGTACCTTAACATCAGCAGACACTAACTACTCTCAAGTTGTCTTTAATTTTTGACATGACAAAATGTATAAGCATAATGCTATATCATCTAATGAGTTGATGAGGAAAAAGTAAGAATCAATACAAAAACATTATCAAAAGGCAAATGATAGGCTAATGATGGAAAAGTTCCTTAGGATAGTGAACAAATCCTCAATATGAAAAATCATTGGAGTTTACAGGTACTCAGAACATTATCTTGCTCTGAGAGGTGCATTTTTCTGGAAGGCCTGCTGTCAGAGAACACAGACCCCACAGAGGTACCAAGCGAATTCACCACTGATAAAACTCAACTGGCTAAATATGAAACTCAAAAGTTCATGAGTAGGATGGGATGTTGATAGCACCGTGAGTCAGCCATCAACATCCATGGTCAAAAGTACACCCACAGTTTCTTTAGAAACTCATTTAAATGAGAGTACTTTTCCTGATTTGTATGCAGCTCATCAGTTCTCTAGGGACAGCTTTCTTTTTTTTTTCCTCAACAATTATTATAATGAAGAATGAAAGTGAACAATATTTTAAACATCTTTAAGTAGTAATATTTGAAGGATAAACCAAAATTTCAGGATTTATTCCTTCCACCATTCTCTGAAATAACCTTTGCCTATCACATCAACAAAAGCAATAATATGTTTTAGGTTCTGTAAATGAAAAACCCAGCTTTCATCCTTCTTCACCGCCATGTTTCTCTCTCCTGTGGTTTTCCTTTAACATTCACATGGAATGCTTCACTTCTGACACTTCTGGTCACCCTGCGAGGTGGGGTGGGTTTCATCAAAACAACAAGCAAGTCTCCAATAACAGCTGGATGTCCTACAATTTAACTCAATTCTGACACTATCTACCTGGAGATAGGGTCAGATCTCACAGGTCAGGGTTCAGTCCCTCAAGACTGGGCTCCCCCACCCCTCCTCCAGATGCCACTGGCAAACTCAGGTTATCACTGTTGTTTTTGACCAATCAAGCTATAGTTCAGAGGTGCCAACTACCTTCTCCTTGGGTTCAATTAATTAACCAGAGGAACTCACAGAACTCAGGAAAACACTTACTTACATTTACCAGCTTACTAAAGAATATGAAGCAGGATATAGATGACCAGCCAGATAAAGAGATACATAGGGCAGAGTCTGGAAGGTCCCATAGAGTTGAGGTGTGTCATGCTCCCGTGTGGATATGTTTGAACCCCCCACTACTGGAATTTTATGAAGCTTCCTAACATCAGCCATGGTCAATTATTAAATTCATTTCTAGAGCCTCTCCCCTCCCTGGAGGATGGAGAGGGTGGGGCTGAAAATTCTAAGTTTCTAATCATGGCTTGGTCTTTCTGGTGACCAGACCCCATCTAGGAGCCCACCCAGAGTTGCCTCTTTAGGACAGAAGATGCTCTTAGTACTGTGATCACTTAGGAATTTACAAGGGTTTCAGGAGCCCTATGTCAGACACAGGGTCAAAGACAAATAATAGGACAATAGATGCCCCTAATGTTTTTATTACTCAGGAACTGACAAGAGTTTTAGGAGCTCAGTGCCAGGAAAAGGGGCCAGAGATGATAATATCTTACAGTTACTTTCATAAAATAAGGCCTCATAACCAAACAAAAGAGCACTATCACAGGTATTCAGCCTCTACCCTCATCACAGGTACTACCCTGACCCACGTTCTCTAAAATACCTCAGCCACCAGCCCCTATTTAGTAAAGAATGGATCACACTGATTTAAATTCATAATACAGGATCTCTTGGTTCAATAAAGCCCTTTGATCATATCTGATTTTTACAAAAACCTGCCCACCCTCCCTAGAATACCACCACCCTCAATTTCTTGCCCTGTCCTCTATTTTGTTTTCCTGCATTAGTCTTATCACTTTCTGACACTGTAATATAGATTTGTCTGTCTCCCTACTCTATCACTCCTTATCCTCTTACCTTTGGTCTCACAACCTTTTTTTTTACCACCTAACTTTTCCTGTTTTGTTCACCACTGTATTCCTTATTGCCTGGAACAGTATCCCTCACAAAGCCAGTACTCAACAGATATCAATAGTTTTTGAAGGGCTGATTGAATCAACTAATGTCTTCCCAATGAATATTTAAATTCATGAGGTCAGAGTCCATGTCAGATTTTCTTACTAACCTATCCCCAGTAAGAATGTCTGGCACATGGAAAGTGGAGAATAAAATCCCTGAATGAATGAATAGTAGGAAAGTAGAGGACTAAAATCATATCTTTTTCCTACAGAACACATTTGGGTTGAGGAAGGAGGAAAGGAGCATTAACAGGGAAAAAGAGAAAGCTCAAGGAGTGACAAAGGGAGTGGTGAGGGACACTAGAGACAGAACTTTCCTATATCTCAAGGCTGTTTAAAGAGTTTATAAAGAGAACATCTAAAGTTTAAGGACTCAACTTGTTTCTGTAACATGTTCAATAAGTAATCAATCAATGACTAGAAGAAAAAGGCTGTCAGAGCCTGAACACCAGGGAAGACATTAATGTCTTCATTTGAGGTTTAAACAGAATTGAAACGCCACATACAATATCTAGAATCAAACTATCAAGTTTGAAGCAATGTCAACTTCCCATCAAAGGTCTTCTATTGTTTTTAATATGTCTAACAATTAGCCCTTTTCTAAGGGCCTTTGCCAGAGAAGGCAATGACACCCCACTCCAGGACTCTTGCCTGGAGAATCCCAGGGACGGGGGAGCCTGGAGGGCTGCCGTCTACGGCATTGCACAGAGTTGGACAGAACTAAAGTGACTTAGCAGCAGCAGTAGCGGCAAGGGCCTTTGCACTCATTTCACGTGCCAGCAAAGTAATGCTCAAAGCCCTTCAAGCTAGGCTTCAACAGTATGTGAACCAAGAAATTCCAGATGTACAAGCTCGCAGAGGAACCAGAGGTCAAATTGCCAACACCCACTGAATCATAGAAAAAGCAAGGGAATTTCAGAAAAACATCTACTTCTGCTTCATTGACTACACTAAAGCCTTTGACTGTGTGGATCACAACAAACAATAAAATTCTAAAGGAGATGGGAATACCAGACCATCTGCCTCCTGAGAAACCTGTATGCAGATCAAGAAGCAACAGTTAGAACCAGACATGGAATAACAGACTGATTCCAAACTGGGAAAGGAGTACATCAAGGTTGTATATTGTTACCCTGCTAATTTAACTTATATGCAGAGTACGTCATGTGAAATGCTGGGCTGGATGAATCACAAGCTGGGATCAAGATTCCCAGGGAAAATATCAACAACCTCAGATACACAGTTGATACAACTCTAGTCGAAGAAAGTGAAGGGGACTAAAGAGCTGCTTGATGAGGATGAAAGAGGAGAGTGAAAAAGATGGTATAAAAGTCAACATTCAAAAAAACTAATATGGCATCCAGTCCCATCACTTCATGGCAAATAGATGGGGAAAAAGTGGAAACAGTGGCAGGTTTTATTTTCTTGGACTCCAAAATCACTGCGGACAGGGCCTACAGCCACATAATTAAAAGACGCTTGCTCCTAGGAAGAAAAGCTATGACAAACCTAGATAGAGTATTAAAAAGCAGAGATGTCACTTTGCCAACAAAGGTCCATATCAAAGCTATGGTTTTTCCAGCAGTCATGTATGGATGTGAGAGTTGGACCATAATTAAGGCTGAGCACTGAAGAATTGATGCTTTTGAACTGTGGAGCTAGAGAGGACTCTTGAGAGGCCCTTGGACAGCAAGCAGATCAAACCAGTTAATCCTAAAGGAAATCAACCCTGAATATTCATTGGAAGGACTGATACTGAAGCTGAAGCATCAATACTTTGGTTACCTGATGCAATGAGTCAACACATTGTAAAAGACCCTGATGCTGGGAAAGATTGAGGGCAGGAGAAGAGGGTGACAGAGGATTAGATGGTTGGATGGCATCACCAAATCAATGGATATGACTTTGAACAAACTGTGGGAAATGGTGATGGACAGAGAAGCCTGGTGTGCTGCAGTCCATGGGGTCACAAAGAGTCAGACATGACTTAGGGACTGAACAACAAGGGCTTTTAAAATTACTTAGTTTTTTCTTGGTTTGGACTCGAGGCCTCTGTCGCAACCATGCTCCACCAGATCATCGGTCAGGCCAAGAAGCATCCTAGCTTGATCCCCCTCTTCATATTTATTGGAGCAGGAGGGACTGGAGCAGCACTGTATGTCACACGCCTGGCATTGTTCAATCCCGATGTCAGTTGGGACAGAAAGAATAACCCAGAACCCTGGAACAAACTAGGTCCTAATGATCAGTACAAGTTCTACTCTGTGAATGTAGATTACAGAAAACTGAAGAAAGAAGGTCCAGAATTCTAAATGAAATATTTCACTATAAAGCTGCTTAGAATGAAGGTCTTTCAGAAGCCATCCACACAATTTTCCACTTAACCAGGAAATATTTCCCCTCTAAATGCACGAAATCACGTTGGTATATTGTGTTGGGGTTTACACTGATGAATAAATAGTCTGAAACTTGAAAAAATAAAATAAAATTACTTCTCCCTTTAATTAAATAGGAGAGAGGCTCTTGAACTTTCAACCAATTTATAAGTAATAATCCTATTGAGCAAATGATCATAATTAATGTGCTTACATTTTATAATTTTATTCCATAAAATATTTTCAGAAAATTATATTACTCATTTTAAAATTATTTTTTGACATATAGTTGCTTTACATTACTTTGCCAATTTCTGCTGTACAGCAAAGTGAATCAGTCATACATATACATATGACAGTGAAAGTGAAAATCCTCAGTCATGTCCCACTCTTTTCGACCCATGGACCATATACAGTCAATAGGGTCTCCTGCATTACAGGTGTATTCTTTATGAACTGAGCTATCAGGGAAGCTCACATATACATATAACCCCACTTTTTTTGATATATTACTCATTTTAAGAATGCTTCAGCATGATTAACACATGCTCCATGGTTTCCATGGTAACAATTACAGGGCCAGGCTCTTGACCAACATTTGTGTGTTAGAGAGGCACCAACATTCCTCCCTGAGAATACACCATTGTCCCTACAACTTCACAGAGAAAGATGGGACCACCATTCGGACATACAGTCTTGTTTGGCTATTAAATGAGGATGTAATTATCCTCCATGTTTGGCTAAGTCTAAAATCATAAAACTCTCCATTTAACCAACAAGACATAACAGCAGTACTCCAGGTATCTATTGGAAAATAATACTTCAAAGTCATTGGTATCCAATGTTATTAGTTATCAACAGATGTGAAAAAACGAAATGTATGGAAAATTTCCTGAAAGAGAAGTTCAGTTCAGTTCAGTCACTCAGTCACATCCTACTCTTTGCGACCCCATGAATCACAGCACACCAGGCCTCCCTGTCCATCACCAGCTCCCGGAGTCCACCTAAACCCATGTCCATCGAATTGGTGATGCCATCCAGTCATCTCATCCTCTGTCGTCCTCTTCTCTTCCTGCCCCCAGTCCTTCCCAGCACCAGGGGCTTTTCCAATGAGTCAACTCTTCGCATGAGGTGGTCAAAGTATTGGAGTTTCAGCTTCAACATCAGTCCTTCCAATGAACACCCAGGACTGAGCTCCTTTAGGATGGACTGGTTGGATCTCCCTGCAGTCCAAGGGACTCTCAAGAGTCTTCTCCAACACCACAGTTCAAAAGTATCAATTCTTCAGCACTCAGCTTTCTTCACTGTCCAACTCTCACATCCATACACGACTACTGGAAAAACCATAGCCTTGACTAGATGGACCTTTATTGGCAAAGTAATGTCTCTGCTTTTCAATATGCTATCTAGGTTGGCCATAACTTTCCTTCCAGGGAGTAAGCGTCTTTTAATTTCATGGATGCAATCGCCATCTGCAGTGATTTTGGAGCCCCCACCCCCCAAAAAAATAAAGTCAGCCACTGTTTCCACTGTTTCCCAAACTATTTGCCATGAAGTGATGGGACCAGATGCCATGATCTGAGTTTTCTGAATGTTGAGCTTTAAGCCAACTGTTTCACTCTCCTCTTTCACTTTCATCAAGAGGCTCTTTAGTTCCTCTTCACTTTCTGCCATAAGGATGGTGTCATCTGCATATCTGAGGTTATTGATATTTCTCCCAGCAATCTTGATTCCAGCTTGTGCTTCTTCCAGCCCAGGGTTTCTCATGATGTACTCTTCATATAAGTTAAATAAGCAGGGTGACAATATACAGCTTTGATGTACTCCTTTTCCTATTTGGAACCAGTCTGTTGTTCCATGTCCAGTTCTAACTGAAGAGGAGAGGCAGGTCTCTCAAGAGACAGGTCAGATGGTCTGGTATTCCTGTCTCTTGAAGAATTTTCTACAGTTTATTGTGATCCACACAGCTAAAGGCTTTGGCATAGTCAATAAAGCAGAAGTAGATATTTTTCTGGAACTCTCTTGCTTTTCCGATGATCCAGCAGATGTTGGCAATTTGATCTCTGGTTCCTCTGCCTTTTCTAAAACCAGCTTGAACATCTGGAAGTTCACGGTTCACATATTGCTGAAGCCTGGCTTGGAGAATTTTTAGCATTACTTTACTAGCCTGTGAGATGAGTGCAATTGTGCGGTAGTTCGAGCATTCTTTGGCATTGCTTTTCTTTGGGATTAGAATGAAAACTGACCTTTTCCAGTCCTGTGGCCATTGCTGAGTTTTCCAAATTTGCTGGCATAATGAGTGCAGCACTTTCACATCATCATTTTTCAGGATTTGAAATAGCTCAACTGGAATTCCATCACCTCCACTAGCTTTGTTCACAGTGTTACTTTCTAAGGCCCACTTGACTTCACATTCCAGGATGTCTGGGTCTAGGTGAGTGATCATACCATCATGATTATCTGGGTCGTGAACATCTTTTTTGTACTCCACCTATTTCTAAAACAGCCTAAAATCTATCCTGGTATTAAATTGCATGTGCTAAGTTGCTTTAATTGTGTCCGAGTCTTTGCAACCCTATAGACTGTAGCCTGCCAGGTTCCTTTGTCCCTGGAGTTTTCTAGGTAAGAATATTGGAATGGATTGCCATGCCCTTCTCAAGGGGATCTTCCCAACCCAGGGACTGAACCTATTTCTCTTATATCTCCTGTATTTACCACTAGTGTCACTTAGGAAGTTTTAAACAATCAAAAAGCTGTATATTGGCTCCCTCAGAGAAATATTCTCCTTTAATGTCCCTTCGGCATTATGCTATCAAGATATATTGAGAGCCCTGTGAAATGCATTACTGAATTCACTATTGGGATGTTGTGGAGGATATTGTTCATCACATTGCACAGTATCTTCTCCGTGAGTTTGAGGAGATCAACAGGTTCCAGTATCATCCTATTTAATATGAAAATGAAAGTTTTAGTTGCTTGGTCATGTCCACCTCTTTGCTTTGCAACCCCATCGACTGTAGCACGCCAGGCTCCTCTGTCCATGGGATTTTCCAGGCAAGAATACTAGAGTGGGTTGCCATTTCCTTCTTCAGGGGATCTTTCCAACCCAGCGACTGAATCCAGATCTCTGCATTGCAGGCAGATTCTTTACTATCTGAGCCACTGAGGAAGCCATACTTACTTATTATATTGTTGTAATATACTTATTAGTTGTTCTTCTCTGGAAGAAATAATCTTCATTTGTAAATACTGAATAATTAAATAACTGTGCTTCCTTTTTTGTGCTGACCATGAAAAATCGCAGTTTTAATGAAATATTGGAAAAGAAGAAAAGTTTAAAATTAATTATCTAAGTTTCCTTTTTAAAAAGCCAGAAAAAGAGAGCAAGTTAAACCCAAACTAAGTAGGATAAAAGGAGGAAAAAAGCACAAATTATTGAACTTCTCAAATAATAGAGAAAACCAACTAAAACTTGGTTCCTTTAAAAGGTTAACAAATTGAGACGCTCCTAGCAAAGTCAGTCAAGAAAAAGAGAGAGCAGATAAAAAAATACTAGTATGAGATATGAAGGAAGAAACATCACTATATATCCCAAGGACATTAAAAGGATAATAAGAGAATACTAGGAACAATTCTATGCCCATAAGTTTGATAACTTAGATGAAATGGACATACTCCTTGAAACAACTTATCAAAATGGACACAAAAGGAACAGAAAATATGAGTAGTCTTCTAAGAGATTGAATTTGTCACCAAAAAGCTTCCCACAAAGATTACTCCCAGTCAGAAGACATCTATAAAACATTTTAAGAGGAAGTAATGTCAATATACACACATGCTAAGTTGCTTCAGTCGTGTCAGATTCTTTTCGAACCCCATGGACTGTAGCCCACCAGGCTCCTCTGTCCATGGAATTTCCCAGGCAAGAATTCTGGAGTGGGTTGCCATTTCCTTCTCCAGGGGATCTCCCCAAGTCAGGAATCAAGCCCACGTCTCTTGCATTGGCAGGCAGATTCTTTACCACTGAGCAACCTGAGAAGCCTATGAATTAAAGTACTGGAGGAAAATCTCACTCTTCACTGCCACCATTCAAGTGCATAAAAATGGATCTAAAACTATCTAAAGAGAAAGTAGTTGCCTTGGGTTTAGGGAGATGAAACAAGATAAGAAGCAGCTACTCTGGAAGGGCTATGAAATCTTATAAGCACATAGAAAATTCGAACTAAAGAGCATCTGCCCATCCTAGCCTCACTGGAGGAGCATGAAGCTCATTTGGGAGAAGCCAAAGTAAGACAAGACAAATTTGCTTTGCTGAGCATGACTCTCCCTGATGACTTTTTTTTTTTTTTTTTTGGGAAAGTAATGTCTCTGCTTTTTTTTTTTTTTTTATTAGTGTTGTCATACAATGACATGATATCACCATGGGTTTACATATGCTCCCCCTCCAGAACCCCCCTCCCTCCTCCCTCCTCCCTCCCCCAGGGAAATCTTGTTGCACCAGCCCCAAGCATCAATCCTGGGCTGGCGATTGATTAGACATATGATAATTAACATGTTTCAATGCCATTCTCCCATATCATCCCACCCTTTCCCTCATCCACAGAGTCCACGAGTCTATTCTATACATCTGCGTTCCTTTTGCTGTCTCGCATGTTGGGTTCTCGTTACCGTCTTTCTAAATTCCATATATATGCGTTAATATACTGTATTGTTGTTTTTGCTTCTGGCTTACTTCACTCTGGATAATGGGTTCCAGTTTTGTCCATCTGAGTAGAACTAATTCAAATGAATGTTTTTTTAATGCTGAGTAATATTCCATTGTGTATATGTACCACAGCTTTCTTATCCATTCGTCAGTTGATGGGCATCTAGGTTGCTTCCATGTCCTGGCTATTGTAAACAATGCAGCGATGAACATTGGGGTGCACGTGGCTCTTTCAATTCTGGTTTCCTCGGTGTATATGCCCAGCAGTGGGATTGCTGGGTCATATGGCAGGTCTATTTGCAGTTTTTTAAGGAACCTCCAAACTGTTTTCCATAGTGGCTGTACTAGTTTGCAATCCCACCAACAGTGTAAGAGAGTTCCCTTTTCTCCACATCCTCTCCAGCATTTATTACTTGTAGATTTTTGGATTGCAGCCATTCTGAGTGGTGTAAAGTGATATCTCATTGTGGTTTTGATTTGCATTTCTCTGATAATGAGTGATGTTGAGCATCTTTTCATGTGTTTGTTAGCCATTTTTATGTCTTCTTTGGAGAAATGTCTGTTAAGTTCTTTGGCACACTTTTTGATTGGGTCGTTTATTTTCCTAGAATGGAGCTGCAGGAGTTGCTTGTACACACAGAAATCCCTGGCATTCCTATACACTAACAATGAGAAAACAGAAAGAGAAATTAAGGAAACAATTCCATTCACCATCAAAACAAAAAGAATAAAATACTTAGGAGTATTTCTACCTAAAGAAACAAAAGACTTGTATATAGAAAACTATAAAACACTGATGAAAGAAATCAAAGAGGACACAAACAGATGGAGAAATGTGCCGTGTTCGTGGACTGGAAGAATCAATATAGTGAAAATGAGTATACTACCCAAAGCAATCTATAGATTCAATGTAATTCCTATCAAGCTACCAGAGGTCTTTTTCAGAGAATTAGAACAAATAATTTCACAATTTGTATGGAAATACAAAAAACCTTGTATAGCCAAAGCAATCTTGAGAAAGAAGAATGGAACTGGAGGAATCAACCTACCTGACTTTAGGCTATACTACAAATCCACAGTCATTAAGACAGTATGGTACTGGCACAAAGACAGAAATATAGATCAATGGAACAAAATAGAAAGCCCAGAGATAAATCCACACATCTATGGACACCTTATCTTTGACAAAGGAGGCAAGAATATACAATGGAGAAAAGACAACCTCTTTAACAAGTGGTGCTGGGAAAACTGGACAGCCACTTGTAAAAGAATGAAACTAGAACACTTTCTAACACCATACACAAAGATAAACTCAAAATGGATCAAAGATCTAAGCATAAGACCAGAAACTATAAAACTCCTAGAGGATAACATTGGCAAAACACTCTCTGACATAAACCAAAGCGGGATCCTCCATGACCCACCTCCCAGAATATTGGAAATAAAAGCACGAATAAACAAATGGGACCTAATTAAAATTAAAAGCTTCTGCACAACAAAGGAAACTATAAGCAAGGTGAAAAGACAGCCTTCAGAATGGGAGAAAATAATAGCCAATGAAGCAATGGACAAACAATTAATCTCAAAAATATACAAGCAACTCCTGCAGCTCCCTGATGACTCTTTAAGGCTTCCAGCCTGTGATCAGGAGACCAGACTGTAGGACCAGGGTGAGATGGACTAGGTACCTTTTTCTCAGGCCTACTGCTTTGTGAGCACACCATTCCCCATGTGCCTCTGATCTGAGGGAGTCCAGTTATGACTGAACCTTTCCTTGCCTAAATCCTAAAAGCACAGGTAGAATCAGCACCACAGACTTAATCTTGATTACACATGAGGGTGTGATGTCCTCTAAATGCTCCACACATATGCTCCCATGTTTTGGAGCTACTTATTAGATGTCCCTCAAGAAGTTGTAGATAAGATAGTGGCCAAGTATTTAAACTTCAAAAACAGTATATTTGCTAACATCACAAAAAGAGATCACTTAACATGCAACTCATAATGCAAGTATATAACCCTTCTGTGAAAGACTGTTGTCAAAAAAAGGAAAATTGAAAGTGGTCAAACAGGAGATGGCAAGAGTGAACATTGACATTCTAGGAATCAAAGAATTAAAAGGGATCGGAATGGATGAATTTAACTTAGATGACCATTATATCTACTACTGTGGGCAGGAATCCCTTAGAAGAAATGGAGTAGCCATCATTGTCAACCAAAGAGTCTGAAATGCAGTACTTGGATGCAATCTCAAAAACAACAGAATGATCTCTGTTCATTTCCAAGGCAAACCATTCGATATCACAGTAATCCAAGTCTATGCCCCGACCAGTAATGCTGAAGAAGCTGATGTTGGACGATTCTATGAAGACCTATAAGATCTTTTAGAACTAACACCCCAAAAAGATGCCCTTTTCATTATAGGGGACTGGAATGCAAAAGTAGGAAATCAAGAAATACCTGGAGTAACAGGCAAATTTGGCCTTGAAGTACAAAATGAAGCAGCACAAAGGTTCATAAGAGTTTTGCCAAGAGAACACACTGGTCATAGCAAACATCTTCTTTTAACAACACAAGAGAAGACTGTACACATGGACATCACCAGATGGCTAATACCAAAATCAGATTGATTATATTCTTTGCAGCCAAAGGTGGAGAAGCTCTATATAGTCAGCAAAAATAAGACCGGGAGCTGACTGTGGCTCAGATCATGAACTCCTTATTGCCAAATTCAGACTTAAATCAAAGAAAGTGAGGGAAACCACTAGACAATTCAGGTCTGGTCTAAATCAAACCCCTTATGATTATACAATGGAAGTAAGAAATAGATTTAAGGGATTAGATCTGATAGACAGAGTGCCTGATGAACTACGACATTGTACAGGAGACAGGGATAAAGACCATCCCTAAGAAAAAGAAATGCAAAAAAGCAAATGGCTGTCTGAGGAGGCCTTACAAATAGCTGTGAAAAGAAGAGAAGCAAAAAGCAAAGGAGAAAAGGAAAGATATACCCCTTTGAATGCAGAGTTCCAAACAATAGCAAGGAGAGATAAGAAAGCCTTCTTCAGCAATCAATGCAACGAAATAGAGGAAAACAATGGAATGGGAAAGACTACAGATCTCTTCAAGAAAATTACAGATACCAAGGGAACATTTCATGCAAAGATGGGCTCAATAAGGGACAGAAATGGTATGGACCTAACAGAAGCAGAAGATATTAAGAAGAGGTGGCAAGGATACATAGAAGAACTGTACAAAAAAGATCTTCATGACCCAGATAATCACGATGGTGTGATCACTCACCTAGAGCCAGACATCCTGGAATGTGAAGTCAAGTGGGCCTTAGGAAGCATCACTACGAACAAAGCTAGTGGAGGTGATGGAATTCCAGTTGAGCTATTTCAAACTCTAAAAGATAATGCTGTGAAAGTGCTGCACTCAATATGTCAGCAAATTTGGAAAACTCAGCAGTGGCCACAAGACTGGGGGACAAGTGGGTATAAATAAAACAATATTGAATGTGAGTTGATGACTGTTGGAGGCAAAGGGGGTGGAACAAGAGAATTATTATACCATTCTCCCTTCTTTTACATATGTTGAAATTTTCCATAATAAACTTAAAAAATAAAAATTAGAATAGAGCTATGCCATTCCATGTCATTTTCTTTTTTTAAGTATTCACATCAGCGAAGAAAATAAGGGAAAAGCAGAGGCAGATGCTGGTGCCCAGTCAAGCCCTTTCTACGGCAGAGGGGCCCAATGTGAGGACTTGCCCTCAAGGTTGCAGAGGCTACTTCATCCGTGAGGAAGAGAATGCCGCTGGACATCTCACCCTGGTCCCAGAAGTACTTTCTACAATTAGGGAGCTGCTCTGAAGCTGAAGGTAAAATGATGACTACAATACAACACAGCAATACAATACCACATCAAGAGATGCACAGCAAGGAGTAGGTAGGCAACTGTGACGAAGTCTGAGCTGTGCTACTACCTTGTTGGACAAAGTTTAACAAAGTGTCCTATGGGAGCACTCAGAAGATCCTCTAACTGGAAGAGGTGATGACCAAACTTCCCTGAAGAATGCCCAGAACTATCTTCTGATTATAATTCAATTCCCAAGCTCTGTTGCTCTAGGAAGAGGATGAGCTGGCCAGAGGATGAGTAAGTGTCCTGATCTCCTGGCAGCTTTGCCTCTCATTGTAAATGCACAACGTGGCCTTCTAATAACAATTGGCTTTCCATACAGCTTGCCTAGAGAAGGAACATATTAGTCAAAGGATGGCGGTATCCACTTCTCTAATGCTCAGTTCAGGTCAGTTCAGTCGCTCAGTCATGTCCGACTCTTTGAGACCCCATGAACCACAGCACGCCAGGCCTCCCTGTTCATCACCAACTCCCGGTGCTTACTTATACTCATGTCCATAGAGTCAGTGATGCCATCCAACCATCTCATCCTCTTTCGTCCCCTTCTCCTCCTGCCTTCAATCTTTCCCAGCATCAGATTCTTTTCAAGTGAGTAATTTCTTCGCATCAGGTGGCCAAAATATTGGAGTTTCAGTTTCAGCATCAGTTCTTCTGGTGAATATTCAGGACTGATTTCCTTTAGGATTGACTGGTTGGATATCCTTGCAGTCCAAGGGACTCTCAAGAGTCTTCTCCAGCATAACAGTTCAAAAGCATCAATTCTTTGGTGCTCAGATTTCTTTATAGTCCAACTCTCACATCCGTATATGACTATTGGAATTATCAAATTAATAAACTTTCTGGTTTTTACAGGTTCTGAGAGTTTGGCGCCTATATATCTATCCCTGAAAAAAATGCATCAATTCTTGATGTGCTGACAAGTCAGAATTTCAAGATTGCCCTGGATCCTGGGTAATGTCATCCCTTGGGATCTGCCTAGGTAGGCACCAGCCTTCCCCAGCCTTCTGCACTGCATGCTTCTTTGATCTTCTAGATTCCTTAAGGCTGGGACCATGTCTGATGCTTCTTTGATAGCTGAGTCATCCTCTTTCACCATGTCTGCTAAAAAGCATTCTTGTTTTTAGCAAATTTGTTTCTTGATTATTTTCACTCTCATTCAACCCCATCAAAAACTCAACATCTATTTAGGAATCAAGTCAGATGCAAAGAACTATGTAAGGGGCATTTTTTTTTAATAAAAAATTAATAATTTTAAACCTCTTCAGCAATTTCGAAAGATGACAACCTTTCTCACATACTCATACTATATTAACTTCCTTTTCTGCTTGGGTGGTCCACAAATAATTTAATCAACCAAAGACCTCCCTCCACACATACTTTTAACTGAAGAACAAGAAACCAAACATCGTCAACACCTTCCCAGACAAAGAACAACTTTCATCTCCAGTGATTTCTCTGTTAATCACTTAGGTAGATTCTTTGACCTGTAACAGGGGATGGCAAACTTTTTCTTCAAATATCCACAGAGCAAATACTTCAAAATCTGTGAGCCACACAGTGTCCTGCTCTTGTACTATGAAAGCAGCCACAAACAATATGTAGCCAAACGAGCATGGCTATGTCCCAGTAAAACTTTGCTTGTGGACATTGACATTTGAATTTCATATAAATTTCATGGGTCACAAAAGATTAATCTTGTAGCTTATTTCTAACCACTGAGAAATGTAAAAAACATTCTTAGCTCAGGAGACATGCAAGCAGCTGCCGGATCTGGCCCATGGGCCATAGTTTGCCACTGCTCCACAGTGATGAACACCGGCAAGAATTCACTATACGTACTGTGAATGTGTGTGGTCCCTTCACAACACATCCTTACCAACCATGAGAATTATGATCTATAGTGGTTCTTAAATTCACAAGTGGCAAAATTTAAAATCTTGTGGGAAAAATATTTTCACTAATATTTTAAAAAATGCTCAACACATTTTTAAAAGGTATTTTGCATATAAAATAACCTTGTATAAAAAGATATTTTAAATCTTTAAAATATCTTAAATCCCAAATAGTGGGGTACTGTGTGATACATTTCTAGTTACCATCTCTGCTCAAAAAAATTTGTAAGATAAATGAGGTAGTACTAAGCTTGTTTTGCTTTGACAATGTTTTCTGTTGAGACTTTTTCCAATGTATTTTTATTCATCCAAATGTTCAATGGCTTTCTGATTTTAAAATTAGTATTCATACACCCTCACCTTCTCAGTTGTACCATAATCCAAGAACTTGGGTGCGTGATATATAAAGAACTTAAGATTTTGCTTCTTCAACCTAATCCACATATCTACATATTTTTAACCTCCCTGTTCCTACATAAGCTTATAGAGCATTGCCTATTTATGACAACTTCCTAGGCACATTTAACAAATATTTCTACTGGATTATTTTCCTTGGTTTTTTTTGTCTGTTTGTTTGTTTGTTTCAACTTTCATTACACATCCTTTACTCCTGCAGACTTTCTACTTTAACTCTCCTTTTTATTTCCAACCTGCCATTGCTCTTTTTCTAGCTGTCCACAACAGTTGATGCTTGCATGATACATATATCTAAACTATATTTCCCAGCTGTGGAAAAGGTCCCAGCATCATTTACCCAGACAGGACATCAAGGATCACTGTGCCATTTCCTCTTTGCTTATGTGTGTGCTTGCAAAAGTCCATAATCGAGAGTTTTAGAAAAGCAGAGCATATGTTCTTATACTCTTGATTTGGTCACAAGAGGAATTTGTGGTTAAGACTAAATGAGCATATTTATCTGCCACACCTAAGTGTCCTTGTTCACACTGCTCCCAGAATTTTCTGCCTGAGAAAATTCCCCTCAACCTCCAAGGACAGGAACCTGTGGGAAGCATCCGTGGCAGATCTGCCGAGGCTCTCTGCATCCCCAAAGCATTTCATACATCTCCATTAAAGCACTTATCACTGCATTGCGCTTGCTTGTTTATGTAACTGTCCCACCCCCACCTGCCCACCCCACTAAGTCAATAAACAACTTTCATCTTTTCTTTTTTCCCCCTGCCTCCCCCATGCCCAACACAGTGCCTGGAATAGGGCATCAAGATTGCATTTCTCAGAAATATTGAGGGCAGTGTCCCAAAAGGAATGACTTCAGAGGCTTCTCCAGCCAACTTCCATCAGCATCTTTAATCTCCCTCCTACCCTAAAAAGTCAGCAGACAATCTAAGTAAAAATGCTTAGATTTTTAAAAATTTAAAAAAAAAAACAACTTCAAAATAAGCATCTCAAGGCCCTCTTATCAAGAGACTGCCACTCTCAAACTCGTCTTCAAAGAAATTCTACCAACAACACCATGGAAAATGCAAGGTTCTCTTAACACTACAAAATAATATGCTCACATGGCACCTCACAGTTTTCACATACTTCCATGATTTTTTCTTTCCATTTGGCCCACTAATCCTTGGTAAGACAGATAGCAGCCTCATTTTTCAGTCACTCAAGGAAATAAAAGTGACATGTCTAAGATCAGAGCTTGTGACTGGTGACAGCTCCAGGCCTAAAACACTTAATTTGATTAAGGGTTAAATCTTAAATTGACCTGTCTACTCTCCTGCACTCCAGGAAAATTAGGCTTGGTATCTATGGAGGATTCTACCCCCAACTCCACTCTTGGACATTCTGTAGTATCAGATTAGATTGTGACACTATGTTCTAAAAATCCATTCCAAACAAAAATCGTTTGTGCAAATACACATTATGAAAAGAAAGAGTCAAATATGCCCCACTTGTGTTAGTACTGTTCTATGATTTTTGCCATAAGTACTTCCTGACTAGAGGGTTGCCCGTGAATTACTGACTGTTCAAAAAACATCATGCCATGAATTTCTGCAAATGGAAATATGCAGTCTATTATCTAAACAATTCACTCATGAGGAAGCACCATTATCTATAAGGACAAGAGCTTGATTTTCTCTTCTTTGATAATTTGTCTTTCCTGAACTATTAAATTTAGATTACTTATCACATTAGCAGGCTCTTCAGTTAGTTTCTCTACATAATTCTCTATGATTTAAACGTCACTTCAATTCTCTTACTATTTATTGCACACAACTCTTTTAATATTAACACATATCATCTTAGACGTAAATAGGGCAATGCCTGCCAAAAAATCTTGCTACTGTGTGGTAATTGAAAGGCAAAATTGTTTCTCAGATGTATTAAGTTATTCAAATGAGCCACATCTAGTTTTTGTCAAATTATTTAATTTTTTCAACAAAGGCCTATATAGTAAAGTATGCAGAGCACATCACACTTAAGATTTTCAAGTTTGATCTGGTTGCGAATTTGCTAATTGTAAAAATTTCAGTATGGCAGAGTGCAAAATATTGCCCCCAAATGCAAATAGAGATGTCACGCAGATAACTGCAAGACATGAATCACTGCCCTGCTGCATCAAACTGGAAAAATCAGAGGCAGTTCACGCTGCAAGATTTCTTACCCAGTTCTTAAAAGTTCAGATGCATCACCTTTTAATCAGGGTAATAAACTAATTGCTAACATACTGGGTAATGTTTACTGCTAAACCCACAATCTGGACAAACAGAAAATTACGCCGTCAGAGCCTGCGAACAACTGCAGTCCGCTGTTACACACTGCACCCTCCTTACACCGGGCTGTCGTCGGGAGTTACAGGGCTTCACGGTTTTAATTTTTTTAGAGTAAGGGTCTCTTCCCGAGAGGTAGGGTATTAAGATGAAAGCAGGCTCCCGCGTGACCTTCCTAACACAGACCTTGAGCGAGCGACTGCGGGGGCAGGAGCTGAGGATTTCAGAAGGCACTTGACAGCTCAACTGGGTCCTTCACACTTGGCTTTCAGGAACAACAACCAAAAAAAAGCACGTTACTCTGCACCTGCCTCTCCACCCACCCTCCTTGAAACTTATTTACCCCTAAGGATCTAAACAGTCAGAAGAAGATGGGAATCTAGTCTCTCCGGTGATGCCTAGGAAAATAAACCCCCGACCCGAGCGCCGAGCCGGGAGTCGAGAGGGGCCGGGGGCGAGGAGACCTTGAAAGAGGGGCGAGGGGGACCTGGAGGGGCTGGGGCTCCCCCCACTGCGCCGCAATTTCTCCACCACGTGTGAAAATCTCGCGCACCAGGTGCCCCAGGAGAGACCGGGGTCTGCGTCCCCTGGTCCCGGGCGCGGACCCTCCGCTCCCTCCCCGCTCGGGGACCCTCCTCCCGCGGCCCCGGCGGGCGTCCCCGCGGCGGTCTCCGGGCAGAGACGGCGCGCAGAGCCCCGGCCGGCGGGGGCCCTTCCCCGGCTACCTTTTATCCAGGCAGGCGATCCACTCGGCTGAGGAGGAAGAATGGGCAGCGTGCGCAGCGACCATGATGGGCAGCGGCGCGCGGTGTCCCCAGGCTGCGGCGACCTCCCGCGCTCGCTCTGCCCGCGCCTCGCCCGCGCCTCGCCCGCCGCGCGGACCCGCTCCTCCCCGCCCGCCTCGCGCCCCGCGCCGCGGCGACGCGCCCGCCCTCCCCGCGGCCCGCCGGGCGGGGGGCCAGCAAGGGAGGGGACCCGCGGGGCGGGCCGCGGGGACCGCGCTGCACTGCGGCGCCCGGGGGTGGGGAGCCCCGCGGGTCCGCGCGCGGCGGGGAGGGGGCCGGGGCGACCCCGGGTGGCAGGCCACCTGCGACAGGTGGCTGCTGCGCCTCCGAGAGACCTGGGCGGCGCCCCTCACCTGGGGGCCTCCGGAGCGGGGAGGGAAGGAAGGCGCCGGGGTGGGGGCGGGGGGACGGGGACGGATGTCAATGTCTATATATTTTTCATACAGCAAATGCCACTAAAATGGCTGCTGCCTCTCTGTTTCCTTAGAAACCCATTAGTCTCCCTCAGCAGCTGTCAAAACTTGCCGGCGGTTTCCTGCTCACCTTTGCCGTTTCTCCTTCAACAAGGGATGGAGAGGAGGGCTCTCTGACTTGGCCTGGAAGCAGCCTCGGCGGTCTCAGTTTCCCTCGGGAGGCTGAGGGAGGCCTGGGATGGAACGGAGAGGCAGTGCAGGCACGGCTGGAAGCCCAGAGGGTGGGCCAGGGCCCAGCCTGGCGACCGGGGCTGACTGTTGTTGTCCAGTCACCAAGTTGTGTCCGACTCTCTCGGACACCATGGACTGTAGCCCGCTCGGCTCCTCTGGCCATGGGATTTTCCAGGCACCAATACTGAGTGGGCTGTCATTTCCTTCCTTCCAGTCATGACTGAAGGGTTGACAAACTGGAGTTTCCCAGCCTTGAACCTTCCACTTGCTGGGGCTCCCATCACCTACTTAGCGAAACACACACAAGCACACAGTTAAGAATGGCGAGCCGTGGGGCCGCAGCAGAACTGTGGTTCGGATCGGGGACCAAGTTCCCACCACCCTTGGGGTAACCTGGATGGTTGGCCCACGGGTCCTTCATTCCGTGTCTGGAGTGTGGAAGGGGTGGTCACTACACCTGTCTCTGGTAGGTGTACAAAACAAGTGATATGCTTAGAACTCCAGTTGCACTCTGTCAAAAATCAAATCACACACCAGTGGTTGCTTAGGAATTTGGGGGCAAGTTAAATCTTTTAGACTGCTACCAGGCAGTGTTTTGATACTGATGGTGTGCATTTGGAAACAATGAGGAAGGAGACAGAGCGTTGCTAACCTCACTGTTATATTTTTTTCTCTCCTACTCTCCTCTCATTCCCCTGCTCAAAGGATATTCAAGGAGACTGGAGAGAATGAAACCGCAGGTGCATTCTGGCATCCTAATAAAAGCAGGTGCATTTTGTCCTAATAAAACTCCTCCAAAGAATCGCCATTTCTCCTCTGCTCCCTAGCCAGGATCTGGTTTCAGACCTAACTCTGTTCCCTCAGCAACATCGCCTGGTTCAGTGCTCCTTCCCCCAGGTAAACTCCCTCCTGTTGATTTCTACTGTGTCTAAGGTAAATAACATTCAAAAAGTTATACTATACAATGTTATACTATGCCGAAGGTATTTATGTTGTTGCTTTTTTTCATGACAGAAGTATGAAGGAGATGAGTCTCCTCTATTTATTAAGATTCACTTATAAAGGCATCAGAGACCTCTTGAGAACATTCCAAGGTCACCAAATGCTTTCTCAAAATGCCTGTACCCAGAGAATATTTAAAGGTAAGGAGCTAGAGGAAAAAAGAACTGCGCATGACCTGTCGTTACTGGAGGCTTGGAGATGCTATAATTTTTAGCTATGAGACTAATAATAGTCATCATTTATTGAACATCCGCTGAGTGTCAGGTGCTATGCAGAGTTCTCTACATGTGTTACTTCATTTAATCTTCAGGAACATTCTATGAAGCAGTTAGAAGGACAGATGTCAGGGTTACTCCACCAGAAGAGACAAACGTCTTTGAAAATGTAATGAACTGGAGAAAATTGTTTATCAGTACTTCCAGGGAGAGTGTTGACTGGCTTGGAAAGAAGATGTTGATGAGCTACTTGGAGTGGGAGGAAAAGCCCAAGGCCCCTATTATGCTTATCAGAGATTGTGGTCTGATGAACTACAAGGCCTTTGTTTTGCCCTGCAGGGACCCTGCCTTTCCTCTAAATAGAAATTAAACAATCATTCAAAGAATATCCTTTCGAAGGAGCACCAAGAATCAGACTTCCCAGAACAGGCACATGTCCCTATCCAGCCCTGGATGTGGGTTCCAGTCACTGTAATATATTCACTGGGACACTGAGCCTTGAGAAGGGTTCATACCTTGCTGGTGAGACCCCAGATACTGGAGCAGGAGGCCTTGAATCAGATTTGTGTCTGTCTGATTCTACAGCCATTGCACTGGGCAATGGTGTAGCTGGTTTTGTCTATAGCATAAGGGTAGAAGACATGTCAAAAGTGACTGCTCAGGGGATAAGAGTAAAATGGTTATAAACTGTTTTTTATGATAATTTTAAAAATAAACCTGTCCAGTAGGGGAAAGAAAAAAAGAACATATATTGACCTTTAGGTAGAAAATAAATACAAGTGTAGATAAAAAGTAAATATTACTGAGCATTCCACCATCTAGAGATAACACTGTTAATATTTTAGCACATTTCACTCTATATTTTCTATTTTTAAAAGATACAACCACACATATACCCATAAACTCATGCATATAACTTGCTGCTTACATTCAAGCATGTATGTATGAAAAAAAGTTTGTATATATGTTTATGCCTGCATGCTAAGTCTCTTCAGTCGTGTCCAACTTTGTGTGACCCTATGGACTGCATCCTGCCTGTCTCCTCTGTCCAAGGGATTCTCCAGACAAGAATAGTGAGTTGCCATTTCCTTCTCCAGGGGATCTTCCCCACCCAGGAATCGAACCAGTATCTCTTATGTCTCCTGCATTAGCAGGTGGGTTCTTTTCTATTACTGTCACTTAGGAAGCCCATACATGTGTATCAATATATGTATTCATACAGACTTGAAAGCATTATTATTTTATAGGCTACTTCTTCTACTTGAAATGGAAAAATGCTTTGTGTGTTTAAATGAAATTTTCATTAAAAATTTTTACTGGCTACGAAATATTCCAACATATGGATGTAATTAAATGTTTTTAAAAACTGAGATATGATTGACGTATTAGTTTCAAGTATACAACATAATGATTTGATATCTGTATTCACTGCAAATGATCACCACAAAGTCTAGTTAACATACAGCATCACACACAACTATAGTTTTTGATGGTTTTTTTAATGAAAACTTTTAAAATTTCCCCCCTTAGTAACACTTTCTTTTGAGTCCTATTATTTTGATTCGCAAAAATCTGCTTAATCTCCGTCCTATAGCTTAGCCTTCTATTAGAGAGCTAAACATCTCCACTGTTGATCTCTAATGAGAGGAGCACGAGAAATGGCAAGACCCAGGTGTGTTAATGCTAACTGTTACTAGTTATAGAACATTGAATGGGTTCCTTAATGTTCAAGTTTCATTTTGTTCATCTGAGCAGAGGTTCAAAGTTAGGAATTTGAGGACAGACAACTGAGTTCAAATTCCAGCTTCATCTTCTACTAAATAAACACTTAAAATGAATTGCTTAGCCTAAGACCCTGTTTCATCATCTGTAAAGTAGAGAAATTAATGGTATTATACATGAATATGTTGCTTGTAAAACATTTAACATAAGTGCCAACCATGTGGTATGCACTCAATAACTCTTAGCTATTATTATTGTTATTATTCTCTACACAATGAAGATAAATAGAATCTGCCTTCTGCATTTTACAGGGACTTGGTGACAATCAATTGAGATCACTTATACTAAAGGGCCTTGACCTTTGTAAATTGCAAGTGATAACTGTGTAGAGTACAAGGGATGAATGTGCCTCCCAGAGAAACAGCAAAGCTTTCCAAGGAATTCTTTAAACTTAATCTGACGATCTTTTCTGCATTCAGTCTAAGCTCAATTCTACCATTTCCATAGTACAGCTATAGGTACTTACCTCTGTGTAGTTATTGCAGTGTGTATTAATAGATCAACAGTGCAGTAATTGAAAAAAGAAAGTGAAAGTGTTAGTTGCTCAGTGGTGTCCAACTTTTTGTGACCCCATGGACTATAGCCTGACAGGTTCCCCTGTCCATGGAAGTCTCTAGGCAAGAATACTGGAGTGGGCTGCCATTCCCTTCTTAAGGAGAACTTCCTGATCTAGGGTTCAACCCAGGTCTCCTGCATTGCGAGCAACCCTTTATCATCTGAGCCGCCAGGGAAGCAGATGCTGGCTAGGGCCTTGGGAATTTTCATTTTCCATTTTAGGAATTCTATTGAAGACTGAGCATTCACTCATATCCATCTAAGGGGAGAATCTGATTCACCATGTTTTAAGTACCTCATGGAAGGCAGGTTATTAAAAAAACATCTAACCATCACTCCTGCTGGTGATATAATGTATTCATGAAAGAAACTGTACTTTTCAGATGAAGTTATAGTAGCAGTTTTAATGTTTTTTCTCACTGTCCCTTTCAGTTCAGTTCATCTCAGTTTAGTCACTCAGTCATGTCTGACTCTGTGACTCCATGGACTGCAACACGCCAGGCTTCCCTGACCATCATCAACTCCTGGAGTTTACTCAAACTCATGTCTGTTGAGTCGGTGATGTCATCCAACCATCTAATCCTCTGTCTTCCCCTTCTCTGCCTGCCTTCAATCTTTCCCAGCATCAGGATCTTTTCAAAAGAGTCAGCTCTTCACATCAGGTGGCCAAAGTACTGGAGTTTCAGCTTCAACATCAGTCCTTCCAATGAACACCCAGGACTGAGCTCCTTTAGGATGGACTGGTTGGATCTCCTTGCAGTCCAAGGGACTCTCAAGAGTCTTCTCCACCACCACAGTTCAAAAGCATCAGTTCTTCGGCACTCAGCTTTCTTCACAGTATAACTCTCACATCCATACATGACTACTAGAAAAAACATAGCTTTGACTAGACGGACCTTTGTTGGCAAAGTACTGTCTCTGCTTTTTAATATGCCATCTAGGTTTGACATAGCTTTTTTTCAAAGGAACAAGCATCTTTTAATTTCATGGCTGCAGTCACCATCTGCAGTGATTTTAGAGCCCAAGAAAATTAAGTACCTCACTGTTTCCATTCTTTCTCCATCTAATTGCCATGAAGTTATGGGATCAGATGCCATGATCTGAGTTTTTGAATGTTGAGTTTTAAGCCAGCTTTGTCACTCTCCTCTTTCACTTTCATCAAGAGGCTCTTCAGTTCCTCTTCACTTTCTGCCATAAGGGTGCTGTCATCTGCATATCTGAGATTATTGATATTGCTCCCAGCAATCTTGATTCCAGCTTGTGCTTCATCCAGTTGAGCATTTCACATGATGTACTCTGCATATAAGTTAAATAAGCAGAGTGGCAATATACAGCCTTGACATACTCCTTTCCCAATTTGGAACCAAATAAAATCAGAGATACCAAGGGAACATTTCATGCAAAGTGAAGTTGCTCAGTCATGTCTGACTCTTCACGACCCCGTGCACTGTAGCCTACCAGGCTCCTCCATCCATGGATTCTCCAGGCAAGAATACTGAAGTGGGTTGCCATTTCCTTCTCTAGGGGATTTTCCTGATACAGGGATCAAACTTGGGTCTTCTGCATTGCTTGCAGATGCTTTAACCTCTGAGCTACCAGGGAAGCTGCCCTGGTGCAAAGATGGGCACAATAAATGACAGAAATGGTATGGACATAACATAAGCAGAAGATATTAAGAAGAGATGGCAAGAAGATCTATATGGAAAAGATCTTAATGACCCAGATAACCATGGGACATCACCAGATGGCCAATGTCAAAATCAGATTGATTATATTCTTTGCAGCCAAAGATGGAGAAGCTCTATACAGTCAGCAAAAACAAGACTAGGAACTGACTGGGCTCAGATCATGAACTCCTTATTGCCAAATTCAGACTTAAACTGAAGAAAGTGGGGGAAACCACTAGACCATTCAGATGTGAACTAAATCAAATCCCTTATGATTATACAGTGGAAGTGAAAAATAGATTTAAGGGACTAGATCTGATAGACAGAGTGCCCAATAGACTATGGATGGATGTTCGTGACATTGTACAGGAGATAAGGATCAAGACTATCTCCAAGAAAAAGAAGTGCAAAAAAGCAAAATGGCTATCTGAGGAGGCCTTACAAATAGCTGTGAAAAGAAGAGAAGTGAAAAGCAAAGGAGAAAAGGAAAGATATACCCATTTGAATGCAGAGTTCCAAAAAATAGCAAGGAGAGATAAGAAAGCCTTCCTCAGCAATCAATGCAAAGAAATAGAGGAGAACAATAGAATGGTAAAGACTACAGATCTCTTCAAGAAATTTAGAGATACTAAGGGAACATTTCATACAAATATGGGCTCGATAAAGGACAGAAATGGTATGGACCTAACAGAAGCAGAAGATATTAAGAAGAAGTGGCAAGAATACACAGAAGAACTATACACAAAAGATCTTCATGACCCAGATAATCACGATGGTGTGATCACTCACCTAGAGCCAGACATCCTGGAATGTGAAGTCAAATGGGCTCTAGGAAGCATCAGCATGAACAAGGCTAGTGGAGGTAATGGAATTCCAGTTGAGCTATTTCAAATCCTAAAAGGTGATGCTGTGAAAGTGCTGCACTCAATATGTCAACAAATTTGGGAGACTCAGCAGTGGCCACAGGACTGGAAAGGTCATTCCAATACCAAAGAAAAGCAGTGCCAAAGAATGCTCGAACTACTGCACAATTGCACCCATCTCACATGCTAGTAAAGTAATGCTCAAAATTCTCCAAGCCAGGCTTCAGCAATGCATGAACCATGAACTTCCAGATATTCAAGCTGGATTTAGAAAAGGCAGAGGAACCAGAGATCAAATTGCCAACATCTGCTGGATCATCGAAAAAGCAAGAGAGTTCCAGAAAAATATCTATTTCTGCTTTATTGACTATGCCAAAGCCTTTGACTGTGTAGATCACAATGAACTGTGGAAAATTCTTCAAGAGATGGGACTACCAGACCACCTGACCTGCCTCTTGAGAAACCTGTATGCAGGTCAGGAAGCAACAGTTAGAACTAGACATGAAACAACAGACTGGTTCCAAATAGGAAAAGGAGTACCTCAAGCCTGTATACTGTCACCCTGCTTATTTAACTATATGCTCATCATGAGAAACTCTGGGCTGGAAGAAGCACAAGCTGGAATCAAGATTGTCAGGAGAAATATCAATAACCTCAGATATGCAGATGACATCACCTTTATGGCAGAAACAAAGGAGAACTAAAGAGCCTCTTGATTAAAGTGAATGAGGAGAGTGAAAAATTTGGCTTAAAACTCAACATTCAAAAACTCAGATCATGGCATCTGATCCCATCACTTAATGGCAAATAGATGTGGAAACAGTGTCAGACTTTATTTTGGGGGGCTCTAAAATCACTGAAGATGGTGAATGCAACCATGAAATCTTCAGGAAACCAAGATCTCTTCAAGAAAATTAAAGATACCAAGGGAATATTTCATGGCAAGATGGGCTCGATAAAGGATAGAAATGGTAACAGAAGCAGAAGATATTAAGAAGAGGTGGCAAGAATACACAGAAGAACTGTACAAAAAAGATCTTCACGACTCAGATAATCACGATGGTGTGATCACTCACAATCAGCTAGAGCCAGACATCCTGGAAGGTAAAGTCAAGTGGGCCTTAGAAAGTAACACTACGAACAAAGCTAGTGGAGGTGATGGAATTCCAGTTGAGCTGTTTCAAATCCTAAAAGATGATGCTGTGAAAGTGCTGCACTCAAAATGCCAGCAAATTTGGAAAACTCAGCAATGACCACAGGATTGGAAAAGGTCAGTTTACATTCCTATCCCAAAGAAAGGCAATGCCAAAGAATGCTCAAGCTACCGCACAATTGCACTCATTTCAAAATTCTCCAAGCCAGGCTTCAGCAATACATGAACCATGAACTTCCAGATGTTTAAGCTGGTTTTAGAAACAGCAGAGGAACCAGAGATCAAATTGCCAACATCTGCTGCATTATCGAAAAAGCAAGAGAGTTCCAGAAAAACATCTACTTCTGCTTTATTGACTATGCCAAAGCCTTTGACTGTGTGGATCACAATAAACTGTGGAAAATTCTTCAAGAGATGGGAATACCAGACTATCTGACCTGTCTCTTGAGAAACCTGTATGCAGGTCAGGAAGCAACAGTTAGAACTAGACATGGAACAACAAACTGGTTCCAAATAGGAAAGGGTGTATGTCAAGGTTGTATATTGTCACCCTGCTTATTTAATTTATATGCAGAGTACATCATGAGAAACACTGGGCTGGAAGAAGCACAAGCTGGAATCAAGATTGCCGGGAGAAATATCAATAACCTCAGATATGCAAATGACACTACCCTTATGGCAGAAAGTGAAGAGGAACTAAAGAGCCTCTTGAAGAAAGTGAAAGAGGAGAGTGAAAAATTGGCTTAAAGCTCAACATTCAGAAAACTAAGATCATGGCATCTGGTCCCATCACTTCATGAGAAATAGGTGGGGAAACAGTGGAAAAAGTGTCAGACTTTATGTTTTTGGGCTCCCAAATCACTGCATGTTGATTGCAGCCATGAAACCAAAAGATGCCTACTCCTTGGAAGGAAAATTATGGACAACCTGGAAAACATATTGAAAAGCAGAGACATTACTTTGCCAGCAAAGGTTTGTCTAGTCAGGGCTATGGTTTTTCCAGTAGTCATGTATGGATGTGAGAGTTGGACAGTGAAAAGGACTGAGTGCCAAAGAATTGATGCTTCTGAACTGTGGTGTTGGAGAAGACTCTTGAGAGTCCCTTGGACTGCAAGGAGATCCAACAAGTCCTAAAGGAAATCAGTCCTGGGTGTTCATGGGAATGACTGATATTGAAGCTGAAACTCCAATACTTTGGCCACCTCATGCGAAGAGTTGACTCACTGGAAAAGACCTGGATGCTGGGAAGGATGGGGGGTAGGAGGAGAAGTAGAAGACAGAGGATGAGATGGCTGGATGGCATTACCAACTCAATGGACGTGGGTTTGGGTGGACTCCGTGTGTTGGTGATGGACAGGGAGGCCTGGTGTGCTGTGGTTTATGGGGTTGCAAAGAGTCAGACATGACTGAGCGACTGAACTGATACTGATACTGATGTATGGATATGAGAGGTGAACTATAAAGAAAGCTGAGCACTGAAGAATTGATGCTTTTGCACTGTGGTGCTGGAGAAGACTCTTGAGAGTCCCTTGGACTGCAAGGAGATCCAACCAGTCCATCCTAAAGGAGATCAGTCCTGGGTGTTCATTGGAAGGATTGATGTTGAAGCTGAAACTCCAATCCTTTGGCCACCTGATGCAAAGAACTGACTCATTTGAAAAGACCCTGCTGCTGGGAATGATTGAAGGCAGGAGGAAAACGGGACGACAAAGGATTAGATGGTTGGATGGCATCACCAACTCAATGGACATGAGTTTGAGTAAACTCTGGTAGTTGATGATGGACAGGAAGGCCTGATATGCTGTGGTTTATGGAGTTGCAAAGAGTGGGATACAACTGAGGAACTGAACTGAACTGAACTGAACCATGATGGTGTGATCAGTCACCTAGAGCCAGACATCCTAGAATGCGAAGTCATGCTTTGGATACCTAAGTGATGCTTAGGAAGCATCACTATGAACAGAGCTAGTAGAGGTAATATAATTCCAGTTGAGCTATTTGAAATCCTAGAAGATAATACTGTGAAAGCACTGTACTCAATATGCCAGCAAATTTGGAAACATCAGCAGTGGCCATAGGACTGGAAAAGGTCAGTTTTCATCCCAATTGCAAAGAAAGGCAATGCCAAAGAATGTTCAACCTACCACACAATTGCACTCATTTCACACACTAGCAAAGTAATGTTTAAAATTCTCCTAGCGAGACTTCTACAGTACATGAACTGAGAACTTCCAGCTGTTCAAACTGGATTTAGAAAAGGCAGAGGAACCAGAGATCACATTGCCAACATCCACTGGATCATAAAAAAAGCAAGAGAGCTCCAGAAAAACATCTGCTTTATTGACTACACCAAAACCTTTGACTTTGTGGATCACAATAAACTGTGAAAAATTCTTAAAGAGATGGAAATACCAGACCACCTTACCTGCCTCCTGAGAAATCTGTATCCAGGTCAAGAAGCAACAGTTAGAACCATACATGGAACACTGTCCCTTTAAACTTGCTCGATGATGGTAATTCTATCCTTACCACTGGATATAGTTTTTTGTCTCCCTTATAGGTAATATAAGGCATTAGTCTTTCTATTAGAATATCCAAACCAATGTATTACTAACCTGGCAGACTACAGTCCATGGGGTTGCAAAGAGTCAGGTGTTACTGAGCAACTATCACTCAGTCTTTATTCAAAGATAAGAATTCTATCCTCCTCCACCATCTAGAGCTGGTCACAAGCAGGTGTCCAGCCTTCAGGAAGGAGGATGTCTCCTGTGGTCAGCTTCTTCTTTCCTTGCTCATCTCTGCTCCTACTTAATACCTGCTGGCTTTTACTCTTCTAGGAACAGAGGAGTAGGGAGGGGAGGAGAAGAAAGGAACAGTTAGTTGGCTGGGATAGTTGTAAGATATCAGCACATTTTCTGGGACTGACAAAGGTGTCTTTCAGATGCTTTCCTGTACCCTTGGGCAGCCTCCTTGCTGGCTCTTTCAACGTGAGCAGGGGTCACTCATTTGGTGAGAGACCTAACTCCCCATTCAGAGCTGGCTCTCCTGAGGCCCCCTCCAAACTCCCTTTCTCTCTAGGAATCCCAGTTTATCCTGCTCTCACATCCCAGGTGTCCTCTGAGCAGGACTTAAAGTGGCTATAGGATGGTTCTCTCTTGTGTGGCCCACAGCGGGTCAGCAGAAACACTCATGCCCACTTTGCTCCAATAATTGAATGCAGACCAATCCTAACGACAGCACTCTTCACCATTGCCAAAGATGCTCACCAGTCCCTCTCTCGTGCTCTTTAAGACTTCCAGGGCTAGAGGCAAGTCAGACACAGTCCCCTGTCCCCACCCCCACCGACTCCCAGCTGTAGGAAACTGTTCGTGGGTGGCTTATTGAAGCCCTTCGTTCCCTATCCCTAATCCTTTGATGGGAATCACAGCACAGCTCTCACCAAGAAAATACTCCTCATGGAATCTTCCCTCTGTTCCCACTTCTAGACACTTTCAATTACTCCTTTGGGTGAGGTGTTTAGCCTCATGAAACTAGTCTTTGTTATTTGATTGAAATTCTGCATCTTGGCACCTTACTCTGGAATTTCATTATCTATTATATTTTGGTGCCTCAGATGAAATTTGAATTTAGCATCTGGATAGGCCAGTGAAAACTGAATCTATTCAGCTTCCTTTTTTCATACCTTCAACATTAATGCCTACTCAACCAAGACAATTGCCTTTTCCATGCAAGGCTGTCCATATGGGAGTTGTAAGGAATACCACACTCATTAGGGAAGTAAGGCTCACTGGTCCCCTGAGTTTTCTAAAGAAGAAATGTGTAATTTAAAATATCTGATCAGGAAAGCCCCAATTTGTGGGTTATAATAAAGAACTTTGTGGTTTTGATTTAAAACTTTGAAGATTTGTGAATTTGGTGGAGAGTATATTTGGATTAAAGTCTCAAAACAGCAACAAGTGGGGATAGGAAAGTGACTAAACTTTCTACAGTAACAAATATTCTTTTTTTTTTTTTAATTTTCTTTACTTTATTGTGTTGGTTTTGCCATACAATGACATGAAACTGCCATGGGTTTACATATGCTCCCCCTCCAGAACCCCCCTCCCTCCTCCCTCCCGATTCCCTCCCCCTGGGACATCTCGGTGCACCAGCCCCGAGCATCAACCCTAATCTGGCGATTGATTTCACATATGGTAATTAACATGTTTCAATGCCATTCTCCCACATCATCCCACCCTTGCCCTCTTCCACAGACAGTAACAAATATTCTTAAAAAAAATTATCCATAAGGCAAAATCACAAATGACCCAAATATTTATATTACTAACCTATGTACTACTACATTTCTTTGTGTGTCTTTGGGGGGCACTGGAATTAAAGCAAACATTAAAATATTATGAAATCAAGAAAAAATAAGCTTGAGATTATCTGCCTTCAATTTCCAGATTCACAAAGGATCAATGTAAAAGTTTTAGTGGGCAGTGGCTACACTCCCTGTGAAGAGTCTATATGTGGGACTAGGCCCTTGTTTCATAGAAGGATGCAGGTACCAGGCAGAGTGGTTAAGGCTGATTTATATACTTGTGGGTTTGAACCCCACTTCTGCTACAAGTAGATCTGTTTTTCAGGCTTCCCTGATGGCTCAAATGGTTAAAAAAAAAAAAAAATCTGCCTGTAATGTAGGAGACCTAGGTTCTATCCCTGCGTTGGGAAGAACCCCTAGAGAACAGAATGGCTACCCACTCCAGTATTCTTGCCTGGAAAATTCCATGAACTGAGGAGCCTGACAGGCTGAAGTCCATGGGGTTGCAAAGAGTCAGACACGACGGAGCGTCTAACACAACGCACACTTCACAGAAAGATAAAGTATACAGTCGAGAGGCGTAGTTAAAAAGAACCATCTCTCTCCAAAATTATTCAGTTAAAATTTGTGACTTAGTTATGGAAGCAAGTCCTAAAAGAAGAAAAATCTTTTGCTCCAGAAGTAAAATTGTCTACTAGAGAAACACACTTACTTCTATACAGAAGACTGGTATTGTTTTGTTATTTCATCCAACAGAAGAACTTCCTGCCTAGTGGGAGAGAGCTGTGAAAAACCGTGAATGCTCCAACTGGCCACCTTTCCAGAACAGACTATTCCTCTGGAACTGGGACCAGCAAAAATCACTGTTATGCGCATCACTCAGATCCAAACCAGGTGTAAGGACTAAACTTACAACCTGTGCAACATTCCACATGTGCCAAAGGAAAGCCCCTTGATGTGTGAAAGTGTTCTGCAGGCCACTTCCTCAAGGTGAGTGGTGAAGGAATGCTAAGGAACTTGGATAAATAATTTGGGGTGAGGAAAATATAACTATATCACTGCCTTCATCTTAGGCCCCTTTTCTAGTGGAATATAACTGTGTTGGTGAATTAACGAGCTGCTATTGCTCTCTGATATCGTGTGAGAGAAGTGTGCCACAGTGTTCAGCTTGGAAAATTTCTACCTGTCTTATTATACACATTTTCATATTAATAGAGAAAATTACCATTAAAGGCAATTTTGAATGAATTACAGTCACCTAGCTTTTATTGTAATTTCTTCATCTGTAATCCAGTATGAACTCCTTCAGATTTCAAAACCAGATTACTTATATAGTAGATTCCACAGAGAAAATAGGAACAGAAAAGAGAGAATATGACTAAAAATCATACTGGTTACATTAAACCAAGAGTACGTGGAACTTGACAGAAATAAAACAGAGAACTGTTGTTACATTAAAAGCAGTACACGTCACATCTTAACTGGGCATTAGCCTGATGATGAGTTGAGCTCTTCTGCTTAGGTGGCACCGAGAGTCACGTCAAAAACTGGTAGTGCTATACAAGTAAAGAAGATTTTTACCAGCATCTCTGGATTAAAAGTATCAGTCACTTCTAGAAACAGAAAATAACACAGAAGGTTGAGAAAGAGGTCAAGAAGTGAAAGCATGGCTCTTCACCCACCGTGACCTGCAGGGCCAGGGTGCCACACACCTTCCCCTCTCTACAGTCACACCAAGGAGGCTCCAGCTCTGTCTGCTTTCCTGCCTGATGACCCGGAGGCCTCCCTGCCCTTGTCCCCACAGCTCCTCCCCTCCACCAGGAGCTGCACTATTTAAACACTGGAAATGGAGCCTTCCCTTCAGATGAACCTAGGCCCTGACCTGCTCGCAACAGGCCTGTCTATGCCAAGATAGCCCCCCTGCCCACCCACTCAGTAATCCTGCAACAGACTGGAGAGTTAGATGGAGGCTTTTTCATTTTTTATACCCATCAATTCACCTGGTCATTCAACTCAGTAAATGTACACTGAGTGCCTACCATGTGCCAAGCATCGTGCTAGGCACTGAGGGAAGAGTGGAGAGCAAACAGATGCCCTGCTCTCGTGAAGGCAGTTACAGTGGGTAACATGAGAGGGAAGCAGACGAGCACATAGATGTATTGTATGACCAGTGGAAAGAAATGCTATGAAGAATAATTAAGTAAAACAAAGAAATACTGAGATGGAGATGGGACTTCTCTTTGGTATAAAGCAGTCAGAGAAGAACACCCTGACAAGGCGACGTTTGAGCGAAGCATGGGACCGGTCTACACACCGCCTGTCTCATCCTCGGCCAGTTGCTTCTCCTCAGCTGCCACAGCAGGTGACGGGCCCCCTGGTTCCCCACAGCCCCTGGTTTCCCAGCCACGGGCCTAGAACATCTGGCTTCTCTCCCCAAACTCAGCTGAAAAACCAAACTGCAGGGCCTTGTTCCTTGAGCATCTGCCAGTGGGGCCAAATGATACCATCCCGAAACGCAGAGCCTTTTTTTTTTTTTTTAAATGTATCCAATCATTTCTCTTGGTCTAAACCCAAGAGTATACTTTCTGGGTTAATAGGGGTAGGTTTATATGAACTTTATTAATTTTACAAAGTGACTGCACCATTTCACACTCCTGCCAGTGATGTGTGATAGTCCCCGTCACCGCATATCCTCACCAACACTTAGATTGTCGATCTCATTTTAGCCTTTCTGGTTTGTGTGTAAAGTTATTTAATAATGGTTTTAGTAGGCTATGTCCTGACAGCTAAGGATAAGCTTCTTTTCATCTGCTCATTGATCACTTAGACATCTTCTTTCTTGAAGTACTTGTTTCCATCTTTTTGTCCACATTTTATGTTTCTGTTAAGGCCGTATCCCATTTCCAAAGTCTGTATTTGTTATCTATTGCAGCATAACAAATTACTCTAAAACTCAACAGCTAAAACAAACACCATTTATTATCTCGCATAATCTGTGAGGAGCCTGACAGCAGCTCAGCTGAGCTCCGGTTCAGGGCTTAGATGGCCAACGATCTGTTGGCTGGATTGTAATCATCGCCAGGATTGACTGGGGCCAGATATTACACGTTTTTTTTAGGCCATGCTGTGCGGCATGTGGGACCTGACTTCCTCAAGCAGAGATCGAGTGCCCAATATCTTAACCACTGGACAGCCAGGGAAGTCCCGAGACTGCACGTCTAAGCTCGCTCACTTGAGCCTCATTGTGAGTTTATGTATGATTTTTGTTAGGCTGGTAAAATATTGAAAAGCTTAAAGACTCCCTACCACTCTCACTGATCTCTTGGTGCCCGGGATCTTAGGTTGAAACAACACAGCTAAAGGAGTAGATAGTGGGAAAGAGAGACCCAAGCTCCCCCAATTAGCTGTGGGAGGAGGGCAAGGAAAGAGGGTTAGTAATCTAAAAATACTCAGGCTCAAAGAAATGTAACTGTTTGAAATGAGTCACTTTTATCAAGTGCCCACTATCTCACTAGCAGTTTAAAAGAATAACAGCGAAGTGTTTCTAGTCTTCTATAAATGGTCATTTGATCCAGCAGTTTCACCTGTGGAAATTTATATCAAAATTAGAATCCACAATGTAGAAAAAATTATGTACAAAGATGCCCACTGAAGCACTGTTTATTAGAAGTCTAAATTGTGGAACTATTAAAGAAAATACCTTTTCCCTCAGAAGAATTCCCTCAAATTAAAAGTAGTCATTGTAAGCGCTTAAGTAGTAATGTCATAGGAAATGCTGAAATTGTCATGTTAAGTGGAAAACGATGACAGTCATTACAATGTGATGTTATTTATTTATGCACAGAAGAACAGATTGGGAAGGAAAAGTATAGTACATGAGTTAGAAATAATAGGTTAATTCCCCCCACTTCCCAAATTTTATGCTTAGTTTTAAAATTTCAGACATCTAAAAATAACAATCGCCATCCCTATTTTAAACATTGAATTTGATGAAATAAAAGCAAAGCAAATTACCTCATTTTTCCTTGATTTATTTGTTTTCCTCAGCTTTCTCATTTGAAAATGTTCAAACCTACAGAAAAGTTGGCAGACTAGAACATAAATGCCTCATATTCTTCACCTGGACTGACCAGCCATCGCCCCATTTGTTTTCTCTCTCTTTGTATAATAGGCATGCATATTTTCAACCATTTGAGAGTAAGAGGCAGACTCTTGAACACCATGGTCTTCAATACTACCGCAAGGATCCTCTCAGAGCAATGACATTCTTCTACCTTCTGCCATTACCACATTCGAGAAATGTAACATTGTTACATCCTAGTATCCAATGTAAAGTTTATATTCAAATTTCCCTAGTGGACCAAAATATCATTTTTGTCTTTTGCATGTTTGTCTGTGTTTTACAAGATTCAAGTAAGGGTCACAAATTGCATTTAGTTGTTATGCATCTTTAGTTTCTTTTGATCTAAAACAACCCCCTCAACAGTGATTTTTTTGTAATTCTTTCATGGCATTGGCCACTTTAAAGACTCTAAGCCAGTTATTTTGCATAACATCCTTCACTTTACATGTGTCTGACTCTTTCCTTGTGATTAGAAATGACTTGAATTTCTTGGCTATACTCAGCAATCTTCTTTTTCATGGAAAGATTTTACTCTTTCTCATGTCCTGTGAAAACAGGAAAATCTTTAATGTGTTTGTTAAAGAGATCAACCTGAGATTTTGTTTGGGTGCAGTATTAGTTGCACTCAGGTATGTGTATCTGAATTTCATAATTTTGTCCTCTAGAAAATAGTAACTAACAACAAGTAGCTTAAGAAATCCAAGCACTTGAGAGCCACTATAAGCAAACTCTAAGTCCCACAGTAGAAAGAAAGGGTCTGTCTGCTTTTTAACCACCCGTGTGCTAAGTCATTTCAGTTGTGTCCAGCTGTTTGCGACCCCATGGACTACAGCCCACCAGGCTTCTCTGTCCATGGGATTCTCCAGGCAAGAATACTAGAGTGGGTTGCCATGCCCTCCTCCAAGGGATCTTCCCTACCCAGGGATCAAACCTGTGTCTCTTATGTCTCCAGCATTGGCAGGCAGGTTCTGTACCACTGGTGCCACCTGGGAAACCTCTTAACCACCCATGGCTAATCTATATAAAAGGAATGTTTCCTATTCTTTATTTCCTTATATTTGCCAGGTTGGTCTGTAAACCAAACAGGGAGTCAGTTGGTCACGGATTTAAAGATACTAGGGCACAGTCCTAGAGGATAAAATCACTTGCTTAGCCACTGTTCAGGTGGTAACAGTGCGTGTGCCTTCAACAGTGTTTTTAGAACTTTCGAGTCCTGAAAATACCTGACTTCTGAACTAAGCAAGCAGAATCTAGGCAGAGGAAAGTCTAAATGTTCTTTATAAGTTTGCCTGTTACAGCTGCCAATAAATCACACAAAATCGTGTCCATAAGGGCCATGGCAAAGATGTTGAGTTCATGATAAGTTCCTCTTACTTGAGGCTTACAAGTCTGGGACCTACTGCTAGAAAAGGCCTTCTGAATGCACCCAAGGCATTGGCTTAACCCCAGGGATGACAAAATTTTTTGATCCCGTGCCATCACTCTTACCTCATTTGCTCATAACAGCTACTGATAATTAATCACAGCATTCTTTCCGATTAGCCTGGACACCACCCCAGAAAACTTCCCAGCACAGCACTATAAGCAACTTAGTAATAATTTGAAGTCAGCATATAAGATAAATCTTTACTTAAGAAGAATTTTTTTGAAATCCCATCTAGTTTTTGGCTTCTCAACTTCATCTGCACATGAATGGCAAGAACCTGGAACAATGTTTCTTATGAGTGACCTACAGATAACTGACAAACTTGTAATCAGAGCATGTTGACAAGGTGATTTAACAAGGGAAGGAAAGGGAGAGTGGAGTAGTTAGGGTTGACTATTTGCTGTGACATATTGGCCTCAAACTGTATAATAGCTGAATCACAATGCAAGTTTATTTCTTGTTTATGAACTAATCCAGACTGGTTCCAGGCTTGGGGGATGGGAGTGTGTGAGCTTCATTCTATGGTATGATTCCACTTATAGGACATTCTGGAAAAGGTTAAACTAGAAAGACAGAAACCAGATCCAAGATTGCTAAGAGCTGAGTATAACTGGGGATTCCTTGAGTACAAAAGAAATGTTTGAGGTAATGATCCTATTCTATATCTTAACTATGATAGTAGTCATACAACTCTGTGTTGTATGAACTGAACACTAAAAACTGTACATTAAAAAAGATTATTTTAAAATTGCATATAAACATATACTTGGCCTTGTCACACAGCATGTGGAATCCTAATTCCCTGACCAGGAATCTAACCCAAGTCCTTTGTATTGGAAGCATATCATCTTAACCACTGGACCACCAGGGAAGTCCCTGTTTCTAGATTTTGATTGTGCAGGCATGGGTGTCCTACCCACTGCATTGTTAAGTGGTCAACTTTGTATTAATTCTAGAAAACAGGAAAAATAAATTGTTTACTGAATCAACTTTGGCCAACCTTATCAGCTACTTTAGTAATAAGTGTATATTTGAGCCAAGCGTATAGAAATTGTGTAAACTGAGGGAAATGAAGATGAATATATGGGCAAAGTAAACACTTAAAAAAACCAAAGCCTTGGTTCCTTTTTAAGAACAGTTTTATTTAGGCATAGTTGATGTACAATATTTACAATATTATATTTGTTTCAGATGTATTACATAGTTTTTCCAAATTTTATAGACTTGGGGCAGTGCTGGCCCACTGGCAGGCACAGCGGGGTCCTGGGGTCTGGCTGCAGGGCCCAGTGGCCCCACAGCTGGTGACAGGCTGGCTCCTGACATAGCTGCCTGCAGGGTCTGGGGCACCCCAAAGCTTGCATGGGTCTACTGGTGAGTGCGGCCAGATCCCGAGGCAGCTATCTAAAGAGCCCAGAGTGCCTCAAGGCTGGTGTTGGCCTGCTGGTAGGTGGGACCAGGGCCCAGCCAGACCCACAGCTGGAGCTGGACCACTGGCAGGCTGTGGGGCTGTGCTTGTCCCGGGGCTGGTGTCTGACTGCTGGTAGTCGAGGCTGGTTTCGAGCAGGCTTGCTGGTGGGCAGGGCCAGGACCCAGGGAACATGGGGGCTGACATCTGCCAGCTAGAGGGTGGAACTGGTTCCAGGTCTCTGGCTGCAAGGTTCTAAGGGTCCTGGGTTTAGTGCCTGCATGCTGGTGTGTGGGGCTGTGTCTTGTGCCCTCTGGTGGGCAGGGCCACTTCCAGGTGGCTGTGGGCTCAGCCTTTCTGTTGGCAGAGGGGGCTGTCTCCTTGTCTAGTTGCTTGGCCTGAGGCGTCTCTCAATGCTGGTGTCCCCAGGCTGGTGAGCAGTGAGGCTAGTAAGCTAGAGGGAGGGCTCCAAAATGGTGGCTGCCTGCCCCAGTGTCCGTGTGGTAGAACAGCTCCCAGAAATGGCTGCCACCAGCGTCTGTGTATCCAAGGTGAGTTCTAATTGCTTGCTGCCTCTCTAGGAGACTCTTCAAGATCAGCAGATAGGTCTGACCCAGGCTCCTTTCAAGTTACTGTTTCTCTTCCTGGGACCCGGAACATGTTAGAGTTTATCTGTGTCTTTTAAGAATGGAGTCTCTATTTCCCATAGCCTTCTGGGTTCCCAAAAGTAAGCTCTGCTGGCGTTGGTTTGTTGGGGGGGGGGTGCAAAGTGGGACTCAAACCCTAACTCCTTGGGAAGAACCTCTGCAATTATAATTATTCTCTGCAATTGTAATTATGGGTGGTCCACCTGGAGCTATGAATCACCTATGCCACAACTCTGTCCCACCTACCCGTCTAGTTGTTCTTTCTTTACATCTTTAGTTGTAGGAGATCTTTTCCGGTAGGTTCCAGTCTTCTTAATTAGGAGTTTTTCTGTTAATAGTTGTGATTCTGGTGTGCCCATGAGAGGAGGTGAGCTCAGGGTCTTTCTATGCCACCATCTTGGGAACTCACCAAAGTCTTATTTCCAATGTAATTCCACCTTCTTATTAATGAGTGTGCATCAACACACCCATCTGTCTTCATTTCCTAAATCTCAGGGGCAGCTTGTCCATTTTGTTCCTTTGCTACCAGATTGAATTTTTTCAAAGAAATTTTATAAATGCCTTATAAATTATGCCAATTTAAAAACAGAGGCTAAAAATCATTATAATGTAATGAAATATACTCTAATGACCTATTATTAATCACAATTATGATACTCTAGATTATAATATACACATTTATTTAATAACAGAAAAATAGCATCATAGTTTTATCTCTAGATCACTAAAAGAATGCTCATTTAACAGTTAAACTCCAGCCCTTCAAGGGATCTTAAATGTATACTTAACATGATTATGACCTTGTCCGAATTTATCCATTACGTTATGGTTTTTATTATACTACTTGAGCAGCCAGTTCATATGTAACAATTTTTTTTTTTGTGGAAATAAACAATCACCCAAAGACAGAAAAGTATCAAAAGCACTGGGTAGCCATCCATCAGACTTTATTTGCCCCATGTCCTACCATCCTAGTTCAGTATCTAGGCAGAAAGGTCACAGCTCCCTGAGGAAGGCCATCGTCATACAATAACACAAGGTTATGTGAAGGTCTCTCACAGGGCAGCTTGGTGAGCTTCCTAGACAGACTTTGTGGCTCTGGGCTTTCTAAAAAGTTTAAACTTAAAGTACACTGTGGACTTCAGAGGTCTCTACTGTGGTCTTCAAACTAGAGCTTGTGCAGGAATTGCGGGAACAGAGTATGTTAGACGATTTTAAGGGGAGTAATTTCCAGCCCCTCAAGGTCTGTATCACTTCTGCTTCAATCTCATCTGCCTGAGCACTTACGCTTGATCAAGCCACTGTGCCTAGTCTTTCCAAGCTCGTCACTCCCAGTCACCTCTGTCCTACTTCCTAAAACAAGGCAGACCTCTCGCCCATCTGGATTCCTGCCAGGGGGCCTGATTTCGGGCTGTGAGTGCCTACAGGGACACTGCCTTGATCAAAGCACTGGTCTGTATCCCAGCTGCGTGATTTCAAGAAAGAAGAGATAAGCATTCCATAATTATCTGCTGATTGGAATTACATTTTCAAGTCTCTTGAACATGTATCAGAAGTGAGTTAGTGTTTTATATTTTCTTGTACAGTCATCCAGACTCATAAGAGAAAGTTTGTGATAAGCTACTGCATAAACATAATTTGACACTGTATATTCATTTCTTACTTGGATGGATTTCCTCCTTGTTCTTCTTGCTCAGCCACTTTCTATCAGTTTATTCTACCCTATGATGTACTTACTGGATATTGGCTTAAAAAGAATATTTGTGGATTCTACTGTAAACAGTCATTAATATGATTTTCATAAATTCTACATGTAAAAATAGCCAATCATTTGTTTTTGCTGTCAATTTCCACAGAATCTTGTCATATTTTAGCAATAAGTGATACATATCTATTAATATATGGACTAATTAGAAAGGAAAAAAAGGCTCCATCCATCTCATTAAGAGATACAGTTCCAGTAACATTTTACTTATTATGATAACCAATATCAATTTTATTCTTTTTTCCAATATCAATTTTAATAATACATTTATGTCGTTATATTTAATTGCTTACTAATAATGGTGATGATAATTTAATTCAGAAGAAAGAGTTAACACTAGGCTTTACCATTTCAGGAAGCAAATATTTTAAATTTCAGTATATACATAATTTTTGTTGCAGGAAAGTATGATAAAATGATTCACTTTTTAAACTTTCAAATATCAAAAGTATTCAGTGGGTAAAGTAGACATACAAGTTCAAGGGTGAACAGGAAATGTAAATTTTCTTAATGTTGAAAAAGAGACTTCATATTTTTATTGCGATATAATTGACACATAACATATTAGGTTTGAGTGTACAACATGATGACTTGCTATTTGCATATGTTGTGAACTGATCACCACAACAAATCTAGCTAACATCACCATACATAGTTAGAAATTTTTTCTTTTGTTCAGAACTTTTTAAGATCTACTCTTTTAGCAACTTCCAAATAGACAGCACAGTACAATTAAATAGAGTCACCGTACCATACATTATATTTTTATGACTTATTTCATAACTGGAAGTTTATACCTTGTGATCAACCTCATACATTTTGTCTTACCCTTGCTCCCCACCTTTGGCACCCACCAGTCTGTTCTCTGTATCTATGAATTCAGATTTTTTGAGATTTCACATAAAAGTGAGATTTTACAGTATTTGTCCTTTTCTCTGACTTTTATCACTTAGTATAACGCCTTCAAGTTCCATCCATGTTGTCATAAGTGGCATGTTCATATGGTTTTAAAAGTAGTGACAGTGCATATAAAATTGCTTTGGCATTCAGATTATACTGTCTATATTCAAAAGAGTTGTTGAGTCTTAGCGCAGGCCATCCCAAAATATGCCATGATGGCACATTGATTATTTTGAATCATATTGTTTGAGAAACAGTTGGTACAAGAACACGCTGACCCTCCTTCTCTCTGTCTCCCTGGAAGCAGGAAACAAATCTCTCCTGTGAAATGTGCCCTCCCTGCCTCTGGAGGTAGAGACAGAGCCTTATGGCTAGAGATAGGGAATTCAGAGCTGAGAAGCCTGTACAAACAAACCTTGTTGCTTTTTTGCTAATTTATTACCATAAACCCAAACTCTGTTTAGATTCTTCACTGATTAAGAATCCAAGCCTAAATTCCTTTGTTCTGTCCATTCTTTCCAAATTTGTTGTTTCTTTGTCTAAAAAGTATCAAAGCTGCCTGCTTTGGTCGCTTTTTAGGTGTTTCTATAAGATTTCATTTATATGAGTGAAATCTGTTGTTGTTTTTTTATCTCCTGTTAATCTGTTTTATATCAATTTAGTTACTAAATTAGTCAAAAAAAAAAACCAAGAAGGGTAGCAAGGAAATTTCCCTCCTTTCCAACAGAGTGGAGCAATAAATAGGTTTTTGTTAAAAGCAGCAGTATTATAATAGGACTACAGCCTTTGCTACTATATAAATTTAAGAGGAAAACTTTCAGATGTTAACATAAAATGTTTGAGAAGGTACATTGTTTTTCAAAACCATTTTAGGAAGTATATAAGCCAAAAAAATCACTACTCTAATGAAATAAAATCAATGGCCCCAGTGTTCTATTCCCAGATCTATTGTAAAATTAAGCATTTCTTTCGATTTCTTCATTTGTCTTTATTTCTCTAAATACAGAATGGAAATAATAACTCTCCTTATGGTCAGAGATGTCTGCAGAATTCTTGCAAAAAAAAAAAATCCCCTGTGTAATAGAAAGTCACATTGCTTGTTAATTTACTTGCAAACTACTGACATTAGAAATAAAAACATTTACTATCTTGTTCTTTTTTAATATTTGTTAGAAGTTATTGCAGAAGAATCTGAAAATAAATGGCCATCCATTATCCACAAGTTCTAACAAGAAAGATAGTTCAGAATCTCAGAGCTGGACTTCCCTTCTGGCGCAGTGGATAAGAATCTACCTGCCAATGCCTCAGGGCAACTAAGCCCGTGTGCCACAACTACTGAGCCATGCCCCAGAGCCTGTGAGTTGCAACCACCGGGACCGTGTGCCACAAGTACTGAAGCCTGGAGAAGCCACCGCAGGGAATAGCCTGAGCACCACAAGGAGGAGCAGAGCCCACTCCCTGCAACTGGAGAGAGCCCCGGCAAAGCAGCAAAGACCCAGCACAGCCAAAAGTAAAATAAATTAATTAATTAGTTTAAAAAAAAGAATCTCAGAGCTCTAAGACAACAATTTCTAACTTCATCTTTTAAGCCTATTCCCTTTATTGTCTTAACATGACTATATTTTACATAAGTAAACACATCTTTTGAAAACAACAAAAATCTGAGACAAGCAGATACAACAATTTTTTTAAAGTTCATATTCCTAAATCTCCTTAACTTGCTCCTCTTTTGATGAGAGTTTTTAATAGTCTTCTGTAAGTTTACGGATATACAATTTGCCATACTTCAGTTTCTGTTCTCATTACTGAGTGATACTAACCTTGGTTCCTTCCCTAAAGAAAAGGAATATTGTTTTATTCATACATTTAACAAAAAATTTATTCAAGATTTCTCATGGATTTAGCCTGTGCTAAATCACTGAGTAGGGCAGCGATATTGTTGCATGTGGGAATGTAAATTGTGCAGGATTGGGGGTGAAAGAGGAGATTAATACAATATCTTGGAATTTATATAGTCTGGAAGCAGATCTGGACATTCTGGGAAGAAATTGAAAGGCTGTATAGCTATTTATATCAGTCACTAGACGTCTTTAAGTAACTATTAACACTAAACATTTCTGGGAGTAATTATCCAGGCAGTGAAGACAACCGTAGAAATAGAACAAAGAGAAAAAATGTCACGTGAAATTTGGCCTAAGTCAAAAATCTCTCTGCTTAATGATGATGGTGTCTGAGCTCACATTTACAGCACAACACAACAGAATATCTTAGTTACACAGTTAAAGTAAAAATGTTAGTTGATGTTGGCATCAGCCAACCTTGGACTAAATAACTTCTGGCATTGCTTCCAACAACAGGCTTGCATGGGAAGGCTACACCCTGAGCACGGAATTAAGAGAATTCAGTTATATAATTGGTGATTGTTTACTGGCGTCAGAGTCTTTCCCCACCAGCAGATAAAACCGCTAATCCAACCAAGAATTAGAATATCCTTGCTTCTGATGGGAAACACTTTCCATCTTTCAAGGGTGACAGTGAAGGGTAGGACAGGCAGAAAAAAAAAGGTTGCTAACCATCAAGGCATAGCTTGACAGTCTTTGGACAAGTTCATTAATCTTTGGCACCTCCAGCAGAGGGCAGGCAGGTATAGGGAAAAGAGAAGAAACGGCCCTTTCTTGGTTTCATTTACTGGTGTCCTAGCCTTGAGCAGGAGGGTGAGACCATAAAAAAGGATGTGAGAACTGAAACTGCAAAGCCATCTTCAATACCTATACGTTAATATTCACAATATGACTGTTTGATAACCTTTAAAATTTTTGTCAGGACATTTAAACTTTCTCACGATCAGTTATAAATGTGTGGGGAAATGAAATAATGGTAAAGGTAGTATTTATTTAGTATATTATGAGATGAAACATTAGATACATTGAGAGTTAAAGTGTTTCATTTCTATGTAAAAAAAAAATTATTAAGAACACAGCGCTCACCTTCTTGTTGTAGAACTTACAATAAGAAACAAGCGTCTTTTCTTTGTTTTGGCTCATCTCTAAATTTGAATCAGCCCGCACTGTGGCATCCTTTGCAGTATCGGTATCATCAAGAGTTCCTTGGACAGCAGCTCTGGAAAGATAGGTTACACGCTGTGTCAACCACTAGCCTCACCTCCGTTACCGAGCCAATTACCTTGAATGTGTTTGGATTTACAAGCCTCCACCCAGCCCTGCCCAGATGCCACCTATACTAACTCCCACCCTGACCACCCATGACTAACTCCTCTGCAACTGACCCTTCACACCCCAAGGGCTCAAACCCTTGGGGAACTCAATGGACTGAGCTCATTTAGGTAGTTGCCACCTGCCTGTCAAGTTTCCATTGAACTCAGCTCTTTTTCTTGTTTTAAATCAAAATAAAGTTTCCTCTCAAGACTTTTTTTTTTTTTTTGGTAGAAATATCAGAAGAAATAGCTGGCCAGCCAGAAAATGCCTGTGCCTGTAGAGCAGAATCTGGGGACGAGGGTAAGGGGATAGAACAGGCAGATGTTTTTTTGTTATGAGCCATAACTTTTTAATTATGTACATCTATTACTTTGCTACAAACAAAAATTCAAAGGGAAATAAAAAGGCAGGTTTATTTCCTCTGAAATAGGGTAACAATATTCGATTAAATTAGATCAGTAATTGTGGAGTACTTATCATATGCCAAGTGTTGTGCTGGGCATGAGGAAAACAAATCAGAACAGGGTGAACCTGCCTGGAGACAGGCCACAGTGACCTGAATCCTTCAAATGGCATCTTAGTGGCCTCGTGGAATGAAATCCAATGTACTGCTTCTAACTCTTAGAATCAGAATGTAGAAACAATTCGGGCAAGGTAGGTACGCAAAGTTAAGTGTCTCAGGAAAAAACGTGAAAGATTCAGTTGACGATATCCCAGACTGGAGGGATGTGTTTCCAAGCCCAAATTTATTTATAGCTCAGATTCACTGAGAAGTTCTAGTGTTACTCAGTGGAGCCTCCTGATAATTACTCTCTTGATGATGAGTAAGTTTTCCTTGCCATTTATTAAGTTCTTGCTGTGCTCATATCCTGCTAGTTTTAATTCTCTCATAGAAAATGAAACATTTATCTTGCCATAATAATGCTTAATTGAATATGTGCCTTCCCATTGCAGCAAACAGAAAGGGAAGGCTTATGTTATTATGACTACATACTATAATTCTTTAGTATTTAATACCAACAAATTATGAGAACTTCTGACACATACTGATGTGTAATGGCTTTTTAAATATTTTAAACAGTTCTAAAATATTAAAATATGTTTCTCACATAAGAGAAAAGACAAAATCTCTAGAGGAGTTTTGAGTCAAATCTCACTTCAGCTTTGATCTGTTTATCAGCTCCTCTTTTGCAGCCCTTCTCATGTGACCCCACGTTAGCATCACCTGGGAGCTTTCAAAGATCCAGCACCCTGGATGCACCCCAGTGAGATTCTGATTTAATCAGTTATGGGAGGAGCCTGCTCATGTGTATTTGCTTAGTATGTCCAGAGATGTTCTAATTTGTACTTAGGGTTGAGTACCATCACCTATCACTTCCGGTGGTTCTCCAAGTGTGGTCCCTGGGCCACACTTTTGGATCCACCCCAGTGAATCCAAATTCTGGGGTGGAGCCCAGTAATCTGCATTTTAACAAGCCCTCCATGTGACTTACTCACAGTCAAGTTTGATCCATTAGACTCAAAAGAATATAAAAACCAGAATGCCAGGAGAATGGAGTTAAGGAGTAAGGGATCATAGAGCTAGGTGGGCTCTCCTCCTGGGGTGTAGGAAGTCTGTTGTAGTGAGGGTGCAAGCGCAGGCCATGCTGATGAAGGTGCTTTTTTTTTAATAATAAGCTGACCCAGTATTGATTACATCTTGGTGAAGTGAGTCACACTAGCAAACTAGCCTGAACCTGTTATACTTTTTTGTATCAGATGAGGGAGATTCCTAGGGAGAGAAAAGGAATATTCACTGGAAGGACTGATGCTAAAGCTAAAACTCCAATACTTTGGCCACCTGATTGGAAGAACTGACTCATTGGAAAAGACCCTGATACTGGGAAAGATGAAAGGCAGTAGGAGAAGGGGACGACAGAGGTTGGGTGGTATCACTGACTCGATGGACAGGGGTTTGAGCAGGCTTCAGGAGTTAGTGATGGACACGGAAGCCTGGCATGCTGCAGTCCACGGGGTCACAAAGAGTCGCACACGACTGAGTGACTGAACTGAACTGGAAGTCATTTGAGGCAAAGATAAGGTCATTCATTTCATCCCTGGATTGTACTTGCAGAATAAACAAATGCTGAGTTTCTGATCATTTTATAGAGTTTCCACCTTTCCAAGGAGGTGCTCCAAGAGCTGCCATGATAAGTCCCTTTTGGACAGTATTTTAAATTCTTCTCATTATCAAGGAGCACGTGGTGAGGTTCCACCATGCAGTTTCCTCTAAAATAATAACTGTGGTAACGCAATATAAATGAAAGCAGGTAGTTCGACTCCTGCTGAGTGGACCCAGTACCTTGGAAATGGGAAGATTTCTTCCTTCATGTGGTCTCAGGATGAGGATTACACATATTTATCGGAAGATTAAGGGCACACTATTTTTTTAAGGCGGATCTCCAATCTTGGAGAGAACCTAATTTAGTTGTTGAGGTTAATTAACATCTCTAACCATCTCAGAAAATTGTATTAGCAGGGACATTTGAAGTTGAGTTTAGAATCTAGAGCATCAGTGCTCAGCGTATTCTAAAGATAGGGAAGACAGCTGCTCAATCCATCATGATTAATATGGTGAGGGCTATGCTCATTATAATCAAAATCTACAGAGGAAATATTCTTCTGGAAATGTCAGAGGCTCATTAAAGCTGGATATGAGCAGGAGAAGGTAAGGGGAAGACTCTACCTGGATAGTTTGCCAGCAAATTTTAAATTAAATCCAACATTTAATCCTGTTGTGTCTTTCTGGGACTGTACAGATAGGGCCAACCAGAGGTCTGGGGAACTGGCCACAGAATTATTTGTCGTTTTAATGATTTTAGCCCCGTAGGTTTTCCCAGCTGGAGTTGGCAAGCGAGAGAACTAGATTTCCTTAAGGCAGGAATGAGTAACATTTAACACAAGGAAGCCTCTCTATTCAGGGTAATATCATTGTCATGATAAATCATCTTCTGTAACAAGTTTATCAAATTTACATAGACTTATTTATTTATTTAATAATAAGTGCTTTTTTATTTAAATTTTTATTGAAGGATAATTACTTTACAGAATTTTGTTGTTTGCTGTCAAACCTCAACATGAATCAGCCATAGGTATACATATATCCCCTCCCCATTGAACCTCCCTCCCCATTCCACCCCTCCAGGTTGATACAGAGCCCTTGTTTGAGTTTCTTAGCCATACAGCAAATTCCCATTTGCTATCTATTTTATATATGGTAATGTAAGTTTCCAAGTTACTCATTTCATACATCTCACCCTCTCCTCCCTTCTGCCCATGTCCACAAGTCTATTCTCTATGTCTGTTCCTACATTGTTGCCCTGTAAGTAAATTCTTCAGTACCATTTTTCTAGATTCTGTATATATGTATTAGAATACAATATTTATCTCTCTCTTTCTGACTTGCTTCACTCTGTATAATACATTCTAGGTTCATCGACTTCATTGAAACTGACTCAAAGTTGTTCCTTTTTATGGCTGAGTAATATTTCATTGTGTCTATGTACCACAACTTCTTTATCCATTCATCTGTTGATGGGCATCTAGGTTGCTTCCAAGTTCTAGCTATTGTAAATAGTGCTTCAGTGAACAATGGGATACATGTGTCTTTTTCAATCCTGGTTTCCTCAGGGTATATGCCTAGGAGTGGGATTGCTGGGTCATATGGTGGTTTTATCCCTAGTTTTTAAAGGAATCTCCATACCATCTTCCATAGTGGCTGTATCAATTTACATTCCCACCAACAGTGCAAGAGCGTTCCCTTTCCTCCACAGTCTCCAGCATTTATTGTTTGTAGACTTTTTGATGATGGCCATTCTGACTGGTGTGAGGCGATACCTCATTGTAGTTTTGATTTGCATTTCTCTAAAAATGAGTGATTTTGAGCATCTTTTCAGGTGTTTGTTAAGCATATGTATGTCTCCTTTGGAGAAATGTATGTTTAGGTTCTTTTCCCACTTTTTGATTGGGTTCTTTGTTTTTCTGTTATTGAGTTGTATGAGCTGCTTATATATTTTGGAAATTAATCTTTTGTAAGTTGTTTCACTTGCTATTATTTTCTCCCATTCTGAGGGTTGTCTTTTTACCTTGCTTATAGTTTCCTTTGCTGTGCAAGAGCTTTTAAGTTTAATCAGGTCCCACTTGTTTACTTTGGTTTTTATGTCCATTACTCTAGGAGGTGGGTCATAGAGGATCTCGCCTTGATTTATGTCATCGAGTGTTCTGCCTATGTTTTCCTCTTAGAGTTTTATAGTTTATGGTCTTACATTTCGGTCTTTAACCCATTTTGAGTTTATCTTTGTGTATGGTGTTAGGAAGTGTTCTAATTTCATTCTTTTACATGTAGCTGTTCAGTTTTTCCAGCACCACTTATTGAAGAGGCTGTCTTTGCCCCATTGTATAGTCTTGCCTCCTTTGTCAAATATAAGGTACCCATAGGTGCATGGGTTTATTTCTGGGCTTTCTATCTTGTTCCATTGGTTTATATTTCTGTTTTTGTGCCAGTACCATATTGTCTTGATGACTGTAGCTTTGTAGTATAATCTAAAGTCAGGAAGGTTGATTCCTCCAGCTCCATTCTTCTTTCTCAAGACTGCTTTGGCTATTCAGGATCTTTTGTGTTTCCATATGAATTGTGAAATTTTTTGTTCTAGTTCTGTGAAAACTGTCATTGGTAATTTGATAGGGATCACACTGAATTTGTAAATAGCATTTGGTAGCATAGTCATTTTTACAATATTGATTCTTCCTACCCAGGAACATGGAATATCTCTTCATCTGTTTATGTCATCTTTGAGTTCTTTCATTAGTGTCTTATAATTTTCTATGTACAGTTCTTTTTTCTCCTTAGGTAAATTTATTCCTACATATTTAATTCTAAATAAGTACTTTTAGTAGAGAAACTCAGAAAAATGCTAACTGCGGTAGAGATATTGGAATAAATTAGGATATGTTATGCAACATGAATTTTTTATTCATTACTACAAATGTCATCACTTTTTTCCTCTCATTTATATATTATTTATATTTGAAAGTATGTAGTACTCTAGAAAAGTTTCATACATACAAGGACATTTAAATGTCATAAATATATCATCTTGTAGATATTGAGAAACTCCATAGGACTCCTTATGAAAGATACTGACTGGAAGAATTTTAATACAAAAAAATAAAAGAAAATAATAAAATTAAATCTACTCTTTATATGGAAATGCAAAGAATGTTATACATAGTTGGAATATATAAATGGGAAGAAATAGATCAGTAATTATTAAATCTTCATATGTCAATCATCCTATGTGATCATATTAAAGTATATTATGATCATTGCATGCTTTCCTCGACAATAACTTCTCAAGCAGATAATTAGAGCAGCTAAATCAAAATGGACCACAGTCAATGAATGATATTTTTTTATTTTTTGGCTCACCGGGTCTTAGTTGTAGCTCACAGGATCTTCAATCTTCCCTAAGGCATGTGAAATCTTTAGTTGTGGCATGTGGGATCTAGTTCCCTAACCAGGGATCAGCCCCTGGCCACCTACACTGGGGAGTCCCATGGAGTCTTAGCCACTGGACCACCAGGAAAATCCCAGTGATATTCTATAATAATGCCTTTTATCAACAGTTTATTAAGTTGAACTTTATATCACTAAAAAATGAAAACTAGAACATGTTAAAAACCTATTTGTGATGGGTAATATATTAATTATTTATTAATTAACAAATTTCCAATGTGGCTGCTTATTGCTTGAGCCAGCAAAGAGTCTCTTGAACAGGTCAAATACAAAATGAAGTCTCACATAACATCATAACATAGTAGCAAGAGCAGCATCCATCACTTCTGCCATATTCTGTTGGTTAGAAGAAAATCCTAGATCTGTCCACACTCAAGGAGAGGGGGTTACACAAAAGATCATGGAGGCAGGGGGGTGGGGGGAGAAGAGATACTGTAGAGACTGTCCAACATAGTTCAGTTCAGTTCAGTCTCTCAATCGTGTCCAATTCTTTGCGACCCCATGAATCACAGCACCCCAGGCCTCCCTGTCCATCACCAACTCCCAGAGTTTACCCAAACTCATGTCCATCAGTTCAGTGATGCCATCCAGCCATCTCATTCTCTGTTGACCCCTTCTCCTCCTGCCCCCAATCCTTCCCAGCATCAGGGTCTTTTCCAATGAGTCAACTCTTCGCATGAGGTGGTCAAAGTATTGGAGTTTCAGCTTCAACATCAGTTCTTTCAATGAACATCATCCTCCTTTAGGATGGACTGGTTGGATCTCCTTGCAGTCCAAGAGACTCTCAAGAGGCTTCCCCAACACCACAGTTCAAAAGCATCAATTCTTCAGCACTCAGCTTTCTTCACTGTCCAACTCTCACACCCATACATGACTACTGGAAAAACCATAGCCTTGACTAGACGAACCTTTGTTGGCAAAGTAACGTCTCTGCTTTTTAATGTGCTATCTAGGTTGATCATAACTTTCCTTCCAAGGAGTGTCTTTTAATTTCATGGCTGCAGTCACCATCTGCAGTGATTTGGGAGCCCCCAAAAATAAAGTCAGCCACTGTTTCCACTGTTTCCCCATCTATTTCCCATGAAGTGATGGGACCGGATGCCATGATGTTAGTTTTCTGGATGTTGAGCTTTAAGCCAACTTTTTCACTCTTCTCTTTCACTTTCACCAAGAGGCTTTTTAGTTCCTCTTCACTTTCTGCCACAAAGGTGGTGTCATCTGCATATCTGAGGTTACTGATATTTCTCCCGGCAATCTTGATTCCAGCTTGTGCTTCTTCCAGCCCAGTGTTTCTCATGATGTACTCTGCATACAAGTTAAATAAGCAGGGTGACAGTATACAGCCTTGAAGTCCTTCTTTTCCTATTTGGAAACAACACAGGTAACTTACAAAACCTGCCAGCATTTCATTTCCCCCATCTATGAAGCAGTAGCCCATGGAGCCCCTAAGCCCCACAGTGGGTGGTTCTGTGCATTTAAATGAGTATAAGGCAGAGCCTGACAAATAATGGCCCTCAACACACAACAGTTAACACCTCTGTCCCCCTCTCTGTCCCCTTCCTCCACAGTGGGATAGAGTGGTTCTTTTGTTTCCTATCTTTGCTCTTTTTGTTGTTGTTGCTGTTCCTTGATGAAACAGGATCCTAATAATGCCTGTCCAAAAAACAAAATCAGGCTGCTAAGTTTTTGACTCCTTAGTGGGGAGTGGTGGGGTGGCAAAGGCAGGTGTCTCTTTCGATCTTACTACTCTGAGAATATTGCTTTGGGATAATGATGGATACTTATCTAAAGGGAGTGCAGAGTATATTTTTCTTTTTAAAAAACTTTTATTTATTTATTTTATTTTGGCGATTCTAGGTCTTAGTTAAAGCATGTGGAATCTTTAGCTGTGGCATGTGGGATCTTGTTCCCTGACTAGAGATTAAACTCAGGTCCCCTGCACTGGAAACGTGGAGTCTTATCCACTAGACCACCCAAGAAGTCCCTGTTTTTCTTATATTAGTACTGTGGATCAAGAACAGTTTTGACTCTGGAGACTGGAGAACTCATTTCCTATAGTTGAGGGTAAAAAGAGCTAAGCAGAGAGAAAGAACGGTTAGCTGCCTTCCCCTGTCTCACGGCCTCACAGTTCTCTGCTGTGGTCACCCTGCAGAGATGAGATGAATCCCCTTACCCAGAGTTGGTTCAGAAATCCCAGACTGATGATGCTGCAAAAGCATCTATACTTGCCACCCTATGCTCCAGCTCACTCTTCCACTCCCACTGGGCGGTGTGTGACAGAGCTGTTCATGATCTTGGCTGGACTCCTGCCTCAGACCTTACAGATTGTTGTCTTGGACCACTCTTGGTACTGCCTGTGTTAGGCTGGCTTCTCTAGGAGGCAGATGCTAAGATGGCATTAGATATGCCAAAGATTTGTTGAGCCAAGTGCCCGTGAAGCACAAAGGAGGAGAGAGCAGAGGAGGCAGAGTCTTCAGACCATGATGGTGATGCAGGTCTGACATCCGAGAAAGGAAAGACTGGGAGGAAGAGCCTTCGCCTTGAGGGCACTGACCTGGTCATTCATTGTCTGTGTGGCCTCAGTGGGAGTGCTGTGTAGACTCCAAAGCTATTTCAGCTGAAGGCTGTAGGTCAGCTCTGCTCCCTGACATAGGTTCTGTTAAAGGGAAAAGTTAAAGTAAAGTTGCTCAATTGCTTCTGACTCTTTGTGACCCCATGGACTGTAGCCCACCAGGCTCCTCAGGCCATGGGATTCTCCAGGCAAGAGTACTGGAGTGGGTTGCCATTTCTTTCTCCAGGGGATCCTCCCAACCCAGGGATCAAACCCAGGTCTCCTGCACTGCAGGCAGACGCTTTACCATCTGAGCCACCAGGGAAGTCCTCTCTGTTAAAGGGAGATCTGAGCAGTGTGTCTATGTGGCTGCCATAGGTGATGGGATGTGTTTCCAAGGTCGGGATTCCTGTCAACACCTTTTGGGAGACTTGTGTAAAGAACAAAATCCCTTTTGAAGGATATTCTGGCCAATTTGGACCCTGCTTCTTTAAATGCAATAGGATTCAGGTATTCTACCTCATACAAGGTTTCCATAGTTAAATTTGAGCATCTAGCACTTAACAACTCTAGAAATAGTATAGAAAACCGATACTTCTTTTTGTGAGACAAATTTCTCAGGAGCATAGATTTACATACTGGAAATGTGAATACCTAGGGTAGGAATTTGAACTTGATTTCATAGTCACTGGAGACAACGAAGATTTTCTGAGCAACAGTAAGACACTGCAAGTAACCACCTACAGCTGTCTGTTCAGCATCAAATGAAGGGTGTGGAGCTTTATAGGTACCTGTATAGAAATAAAAATCACCCAAGATAATTACAACCCTACAGTGTTGATTTATCAAACAAATATGTGTTGGATGTCCCATCAGATTCTGTACTAAGTGCTGGTTTGGTTCATTTACAATAATCAAAGGTATCCTTCAATGCTAAATGCTTACGTGTGATTCATGTGGTATCTTATCGTTTAAATTAGCATCATTGCAGTAAGGGGAATATTATTATTCTCATTTTACAGAGGAGGAAATTGAGACAGAATATTTAAGTAACTTATTGACAGCGAGGCATTGTGCATTCACTCACTCAGCGAATGTTTCTTAGGGCACAGCTGGCCGAAATTAGACCACACAGAGTTCTGAAGGTCAGTCTCAGGATTTTAACCCAGGAGGGGAGACGCAGGGAAGTGATGTGAAAATGTTTCCAGTTTTCAGAGCCCCCCTCTGCCTCTAATGGGCTCTGTGAACAGAGGAAACCCTCAGGACTGTTTTGAAGAGGAGGCTTTTGGAGTGGGTCAGGTGAAAGAAGAGGTGGCAGTCAATGGAGGAGAGTAGATGAATCTGAGAGGTATTTAGGAAGCCAAAATCTTCAGCAATTGGTGAGTGATTGGACCTGGGGTGAGGGAACGGGAGGCATTAAAAGTAACTACCAGGATCTGGCATGAGCCAGTGAGTACATAATGATACCACTTGCTGAGATCAAGGGCACAGGTGAAGGACTAGGTCTGAAGGGGAAGGTGGCATTCACAGTGAACCCCTTAATTCCAGCTTGATTACTATCACTGGGGTGTCAATCCCAAGGCCACTTGAAGTGATGGGTTCATCTTCAGCTTAGTTTACTGGTCTTTTGAAATACCTACAAAATTTTCATCTTCTCCCCAGAACACACTCTTCTCCCTGCCATCAGTTCTCTCTTAAAACATAGAATTAATTGCTTATCATTGTTGCTCAAAAAAATGTTTTTATCTCCCTCCTCCATTTCAAGGAATAGAATCCAAGTGTTTCTCAGCCTACGACAGCTGCCTCCAGCATACTCTATGCCCTGTGAGCACTTTCCTGCCCTCTGATGGGCCTCCAGAGTTGGTCTCATAATAACCTTACTAGTTAACTTGTCTTTCCCCTGCTCCTGAGAGGCAAGGATCCATTTTCTGGGCCCTGATCTTTAGCATGGAGCTCTGTGCATTCACACATGGTAGGTCAGTATTTCCAGCACACCATACTCTCCATCTCTTTCTTTCTCACTGATTGCTTCTACTCTGTCACATTTGCTGGTTTCTTACCATTTTCCCACCTCTTAAACTTCACCTTACAGAAAAAGTACCGCAGGGCTCATTCCTTTGACCTCCTCTGAAGCTATATTCACTCCCACACTGATATCATCCAATTCCATGATTTAAGTCCTTTCTCTACACTGATGATTCCAAATTAATATCCCTGGCCAGACATCTTCCTGGAGCCTCAAACTGATATATCCACATTTCTCTTCAACATCTTCACTGAGAGGCCAGTAAACATCTCAGGTTTACACATGTGTAACCCCACTCCAATTTACCCTTTAAAATTGATTCTATCTGCTGTCTTCTAACCTTACAGTGAATCAGCCTCAAATCCATGAAGTTAGACTTGCTTTGCCCTTTTCTCTCATACTGCACAGCCAAGCTGGCATAAAATTCTCTGCGCTCTACCTTCAAAAATAGGATTTCATTTTGTGTTACCTTCACTCCTACCACATTGGTCCAGGCCACCACAGTCTCTTAGCTGGACTAGTGTGGTAGCTGCCTAATAGATCTTCCTGTTTTTATCCTTAACCTTTGTCTTAGTTGGGGCTTCCCTGGTGGCTCAGACAGTAAAGAATCTGCCTGCAGTGCAGGAGACCCGGGTTTGATCCCTGGGTTGGGAAGATCCCCTGGAGAATGGAATGGCGGCCCACTCCAGCATTCTTGCCTGGAGACTTCTATGGACAGAGGAGCCTGGGGGTTACAGTTCATAGAGTCACAAAGAGTCAGACTCGACTGAGCAACTAACACTTTGTCTTAGTTAGAATAAACTAGTTTGCCATAACAAATATACTCCACCTCCACCCCATCAAATTCAGTGGCTTAAAATAGAGGTCCCCAACCTCTGGAATCTAACGCCTGATGATCTGAGGTGGAGCTGATGTAATAATAATAGAAATAAAGTGCACAAGAAATATAATGCGCTTGAATTATCCCCAAACTATCCCCCAAGCCCTCGTCCCTGGTGCCAGAAATGTTGGGGACTGCTGGCTTAAAGAACACGTTTCTTCGTTTCTTCTATAACAGTCAAGTGCTGGGTCCAGGTATTGAAAGCAGCTCTCGCCAGCCAGCCATTCTGTCCTCAGGCTGCCCTGTTGTCTCCTAGGCATATGCCTATACTGCAAGTTAAGAAGGGTAACAAATCTGGTCCCTGGGCATGGGACCAGCTGCGTCTACACTGTGGCAGAAGGAGAATGGGTTTGGATCACCTGCCGGTCATCTCTGTGATATTCCCAAGAGCTCATTCTCACCATAGCAGCCAGACTTTCAAACAAAAATAAGTCATTCCTCTGCTCATTGTCCCCAGGGAGGTCCCCATTCCTCCCACAGTAAAAGTTCTGGCAGTGGCTCCCAGTGCTTCTCCATCTCTCAGTCCCATTACTTCTCCATGTGGTCTCCTTTTTCTTCCCCCCTCACCCTCTCCATTTGGACCACAGTGGCCTTGCTGTTACCCAAATGTGCCAGCCTCACCCATGCGCCCACCTCGGAGCCTCCATGTGGCTGGAGTCTCTTCATCCAGATGCCTTGGGAACTCAATCTTTCACCACCTTCAAGACTCTCCTCTGAGACATCTTTCAATAAAGCCGACATTGACTCCGCATTTAAAACTGTGACTCCACATCCTGCCATCTTACATCCATACCCATTACCTTGATAATTTTCTTTCCTACCCCTTACGGCCTTCAAATAGTTTATGTAATTTCCTTATTTAATGTTCACTGTCTTTTTGCTCAACTAAAATACCGTCTCTTACTTACTGTTACTCTCCCAATACTTAGAAGAATGCCAGGCCCCATCACAAGTGCTCAATACATTTGCCGAATAAACGCCAGAAGCTGAGAGGAAGGCCTAGTGTTAGTAAATGCTGATTCAGACTCCATCTCATGGTTAGGGCGTGAGGAACTGCTACCCACTAAATGTGTGCCAAGTCCCACGAAGGAAATCAGGAAAAGCAACCTCCATGGCTTGGTACAATTCTATTCCCGTTACAACAACACAAAATCAAAACTAATTAATCAAGTAAAACCCCATAATGTAAATGTCTGCTGGTATACAGCAGCAGAAGTGTCATTTTCACTGGAATGGGGCACATTACACAATACTCGAGGCTATTGTTCCCGGCTCAGAGAACCACTTTGCCTTGTTTCCACTCCTTTCCCCTGTGGTCCCCACCTCCTCCCTCAATAAATCAAGTACGGTAGCTAATTTAAATGACAGCTATAGAACTCTTACCAAAGAGAAGGAAAAACTCTCATGGTTATTACAGTCTGGAACAACAGAGCTCACAATACCCAGGGACCATATACCAGCTCAGAAATAAGCCAGACTCACTAAGCCTGTTGCCAGGAAAATCTAGTGCAGTTTCTTGCCGTAATTTATATTTCTCTGCGTTGTTCATGGTTTAGGCAGTGAGCTAACAGTCACTGAAGGAAGACAAATATCAATGCCTGAGGTTAATCCAAGGTTTTTTCTTTGGCTAAGTGGCCCTGAGCCCTCTGCAGCTGCTCCTGAGACCCACCTTAAGCCTTCCTAAGCCAGGAGAAATGCCTGCAGGCTGTCATAATACTGACCGTCTTGTTCGCTCTGGCTGGAGAGCTTTGACTGTTGCCAAATTCACAAGATTTATTGTCTGAGTCAAGACTTCAGCGAGTCCACGTCGTTTCCACAGACAGCGGCTCCTGCAGATACAAAGTAAAAAAGAATAGCGTAATTAAATTTATTCAGCAAATATTGATTGAGCATCCAGTGTGTGCCAAGCACTGCCTAGGGCATTCAATGAGGAACAAAATACAGCGGTCCTTTTCTCAGCGCCTGCAATTTAGTGAAAGATGCTGACAAGTAAACAGACAATTACGTACAAGTGATAAAGGCTGTGGCTGGGGGCGCTATGTGAGGGGCACCTGGCCAGGGTTTTGTATGTTGGGGTAGACACGAGGTATCAAGGAAGACTCCACCAGGAAGAATGGACCTGATGTGAATGCTTCCTTAAGCTCTGAGGGAAAAAATGTTTTCAGATTAAGGAGAGCGTTTTTTGGTAACTTTTGTCTGGCAGATAATTTTGCTTTTAAAAAATTAAGAAGATTGGGGGCCGAGTGGGACAAATTGAGAGATTGGAATCAACATATATGCACTATTGATACCATGTGTAAAATAACTAACTAACGAGAGCCTACTGTATAACTCAGGGAACTCTACCCATTGCTCTGTAGTAAACTAAACGGGAAGGAAATTCCAAAAAAAGGGATATATGTATGCATATAGCTGATTCACTTTGCTGTACAATAGAAACTAATACAGTATTGTAAAGAAGCTATACTTCAATAAAAATTAATTTTAAAAAAAATTAAAAATTAAGATCACATTAGATTTGGCTTCCAATACATGTATCTGTGTTACTGCCCTCTTTGTTGTTTCTTTTTGGCTCCTGCCCCATTTTTTCCTTTCCCCATTTTTTCCATAATAGTTTCATATGTTGAGAAACAATGAGCTGCAGTTTCACAACCTGTTTGTTATATTTCTGCGGCAAACACTCTACTGTTCACCCTCTAGTGGTCGTCACTAAGCCAAGCCCTCCTGGTAAATATAGTACATTAGGTTTTGAAAATGCTTTTAGTCCCCGCTTTCTCCAAGATTTCATCTTGTCTCTTGGGGTATGAAAATTTTGGCAAGTTACAAACTAACAGCCATCAATTCTTCAGTAAAAAAGCAACAAGCAAACCAAAAAACTTTCATCCATAAAGGCATGCAATACAGCCTATGATTTCTGAATGTTTAATTATTTGTTAATTATTATTATTAATAATAATATTATTAACTAACATTTTAGGTACTATTGTCTTAAGGGGATCTCTGCAAGAGTGTCAAAATTTTATATTCTGTGCTGTAGAGTTCTGTTTTATTTAAAGGTCTCCCTCCTCCAGGTTGCCTTCTGATGAATCCCAGACACTCAGGATAAGGCTAGATGTACACTCATTAGCCAATACATCTGTACTTGGAAATATCATCTAATGAACCTAGTTTCTAGAAGATTCTTCTGCCTTTCAAAATATTACAGAATCTTGCTTTTATTCACTAACAAATATTTACTAAACACCTACTTTGTGCCCGAGGCCTTATTTTAGAGACAAGTAGAATCTATTTTCTACTATCCAATCATGTCTTTCTTGGGTAGTGGTGGGTGGGGGAAGCTATACTATTAAATAAATAGTATGGGTAATAAATATTACAGGAGAACTTAGATATGGCCTCTTGCTGACAGTAAGGAACATACTAATTCATGTAAAAATACATTTTAATTCCTATCATTTAGAGCAAGACTAATCTGCTCTAAAATTTAATAGATTTGTCAATATTATGCATAATCGTTTTAAATAATACTAAAGACATTATAAAAGTGAGCAATCTCCTATCCTACTCTCTCCTCACCACCAATCTACTCCCTAGAGACAGCCACTTTTGACTCGATTAGCTGTTTCTCTGGCATTTACCTCTACATCTAAAATAATATGCCTATAAGGGTGACCATATCCCCAGTTTCCTCATAGGTTACAGTTTACATCTGTTGTCCTGGCATAATTATTACCAGTGGCTTTCTTCACTCTCAAAAGCATCTATATTGATAAATTATCTAACTGCCGTATTTACAATGAATCATTATGATTTGTTGCCTAAATGCAGGATCTTTAGACATATGGTAACTGAGTTCTCTACTTAAAATTTCATTCTCCTCAGTTATATAATTTGGGGTTAAATTCAAAATCAGTATTTACCCTGTTTTGACTATGCATTGCTAAGGCAAGTATTTCACTGTGACATTGTTATCTATCTTATACAACTTTTTGTTTTCTCTGAAATAATTGCCTCTTCAAAATTAATTTGAGGGGTACCTTAGTTTTTTCCCCAGGTGCTTTAACAGAGCTATGAAATGCATAAGCAACAGTTTTTCCAAATGTTCAGACTCTGCAGATGATTTTCCCCATAGCAACATTGTTCCTAGAGCCCTCTGTCCTTCTGTTCCATCCCAGACCCATTTGCTCTGGATATTTTGCACAGTTGTTATCCTGAGACTTCTCTTCAAATTTTAAGAAGATAGTTTTTCCATAGAATTCAAAACCCAGTCAAGCAATTGAAATGTAAAGACAGAACTGTTATTGTTTAGTTGATAAGTCATGTCCGACTCTTTTGCCACCCCATGGACTGTAGCCCACCAGGCTCCTCTGTCCATGGGCTTTCCCAGGAAAACCACTGGAGTGGGGTGCCATTTCCTTCTCCAGGGGATCTTCCTGACCCAGGGATAGAATCCATGTCTCCTGTGCCTCTTTCACTGGATTCTTTACCACTGAGTCATGGGTTGTAGCAAACCAAGGAAGAATGCATAGAAAGATAGAAGCATAGCATATTGGTACCCCAACTAATAAAAATCTCTGAATTTTTTCTTCCTGCCTGAGAAAATATAAATGCTATACGGTCTCCAAAAATGAATATTACTTGGAAACAAAAGCAAAATATCAGGAGATTTAAGCAGCCTTCTGGGTTATGGTCCAAAACTGCAAAGCCTTAATAGTTGTGGCATTATAGAAATATGCTTGAAATTTATATTTATGAAAAGAACAGACATTTAAACCGAAAACAAATTTAGTTTGTAAGGAGTGGAGGAAAGAAGGTATGTCATCTAGAGGAGTTATTTGGTGATTTATGATTAAGAATACAACTTGAACACATAAGGAAACTTAGCAAGAGGTTTTGTTCTGATGTAATGGTGTTAGTTTTAAACTTTAAACATCTTGAAAAGGCAGGGGAATGTCTGATATGAAAGTCTCAGCTGATTCAGAGATAAATAATGTAAAATCAACAGTTTTAGAAAAGACCCACATTTGTCTTCCTCTCTACAGAATAATTTCCATCTCTTTCAGAATCAGGTAAACTCTCTTTATCAATACTCCAACCTCAACCAATTCATTGTACTTATCTTAGTCCCAAGGTTTTTCACAGAAATAGTAAAAGAAAATAAATGTCCCTGACTTCCTGCTACTCTGTCCAATTAATTTGTTCATTCAAGGAATAAAAATTCTTGAGAATCCATCTTTTTTCAAGTTTACATTTATCTCCAACTCTTAAATAAATTTAACTTTTTACAAATAGCTGTGTTATTTGTCCTCACTTTCCTTTTAACTTTCTGGGGATCTCCTGAGGATGACAATGGAATTTTCCTTTTCTTTCTTTTTCTTTTTTAAAGCCTAAAACATTTCTTTTTTGGCCTTTTACAGAAAAAGTTTGCCCACTCCTGCTCTCAGAATTTTCTTCGAAGACAGAAACATTGATTCTTCCCTTCCTCTTCTGCTATTGTTTTTATCATAGACACACATAGACATGGAGAGATGTAATTACCTCTTGCTATTCATTTCTGTCCAGATTTACTGGTCTGATTACATCATCAGTATGCACTATATCAAGGATAGCTTTTATATCAAATATGATAATGTGAACCCTAGTCTAAAAAATCTTTTTACAGCCACTAATTTAAGTTATAAATATTTATAATGACCCCCTAGAACAGATGGAGGAAATATTATTATCCTTTGAGGTCTAAAAATATTAAGTTTGAAAAAACTCAAAAGGTCTGATCTTAGGAGTATATTCCAATCTTTTTTGCTATTTTGATTTGAAAATTCCTAAAGCACAGAAACTATAATTGCAATTATCTATCTATGATCTATTAAAGCCAGTGATCAAATATCAAATATTTATAATTTAAAATTATTTATATATTGCTATCTAAAGTTGGAAAAAAATCTTCAATATTATAATGATTAGTGAAAAAGAAAACAAATTTGTCCAAAAGTTTTGGATTTAATTGATGAATATTAGGATGACTCAAATTGTTGCAAAATAGACTTCTCTTACATTGTATCATTTTGAAAAAAGATACTTAGAACAACAATTAGAAAGAAGACATATAAAGCTATATTTTTAAAAATGATACCCAAAACAGGGTAGAAAAGTATGTTTTTACCTGTACTATGAAAATAAGCCTTTTGGAAGGAAAGATTAGGTCACATAAAAAAAATTCAAAACATATAAGATGGATCAAAGTCAATCATTTCCGCAATTTGTACTCCTAAGGCAAAGGATAAAGTTTAGCTACACAAAGAGTATCCAATTGGATGATGGACTCAGGTAAGTCACCTTGGCACATAGACTTCAAGCCCTGAATGAAGGGCTATCAATCCCTGCCATAACCTTAGAGAAGTAAATCTGAAAAATAAGAACAGAAATAAAGACAACTTAAAAATCTAAATATACTGTATATGCACTTTTTAAAAAAGTATACTGATCAGTGTTGCAATTACTGTAATATTGTTTCATTCTCTCTTTTAAAAAATGTTTAAAACATTTAAGAAAATCTAATATACTAGACTTGTGGTTTCAGTTGAATGAAAAAAGTGTTGTTTAGCATCAATATTTACATACAGAAATTTAGCTTATTAAATTTACTTTTTGTAAGGGAACAACAGAGGATGCGGGTAAGAAGCAACAGTTAAAACTGGACATGGAGCAACAGACTGGTTCCAAACCAGGAAAGGAGTACGTCAAGGCTGTATATTGTCACCCTGCTTATTTAACTTATATGCAGAGTACATCATGAGAAATGCTGGACTGGATGAAGCAGAAGCTGGAATCAAGATTGCCTGGAGAAATATCAATAACCTCAGATATGCAGATGACACCACCCTTATGGCAGAAAGCAAAGAACTAAAGAGCCTCTTGATGAAAGTGAAAGAGGAGAGTGAAAAGTCAGCTTAAACCTCAACATTCAGAAAACTAAGATCATGGCATCTGGTCCCATCACTTCACGGCAAATAGATGGGGAAACAGTGACAGACTTTACTTTCTTGGGGCTCCAGAATCACTGCAGATGGTGACTGCAGCCATGAAATTAAAAGATACTTGCTCCTTGGAAGGAAAGTTATGACCAACCTAGACAGCATATTAAAAAACAGAGATTACTTTGCCGACAAAGTTAAATATAGTCAAAGCTATGGTTTTTCCAGTAGTCATGTATGGATATGAGAGGTGGACTATAAAGAAAGCTCAGCGCCACCCAAGAATTGATGCTTTTGAACTGTGGTGTTGGAGAAGACGCTTGAGAATCCTTTGGACTGCAAGGAGATCCAACCAGTCCATCCTAAAGGAGATCAGTTCTGGGTGTTCATTGGAAGGACTGATGCTGAAGCTGAAACTCCAATCCTTTGGCCACCTGATGCAAAGAACTGACTCATTTGAAAAGACCCTGATGCTGGGAAAGATTGAAGGCAGGAGGAGAAGGGGACGACAGAGGATAAGATGGTTGCATGGCATCACCGACTCAATGGACATGAGTTTGAGTAATCTCCAGAAGTTGGTGATAGACAGGGAGGCCTGGAGTGCTGCAGTCCACGGGGTCCTAAAGAGTTGGACACAACTTGGCAACTGAACAACATTTCTGATTTAAGATAGTTGTTCATATCTTCAAATCCTTATATGAGAATTTAATTCAGCTTGATGTGTGAACTTACAGTTTCTTTATATTTTCTTTCCTTGTAGTTTTCTTTGTATTCATGGGTTTTTTTATCAGAGGACAGTTTTCCTCAGTTTGATATGCATGAAATTCCATTGCCTTGTTTTTGCTATATGTGGATTTCACTTTCCATGTGTTCATTTCTATGGTATTGGCATGTTTTCAAGATTCTTGGCTTAATGGCATCATCTCGTTCTAGTACAGCAAAGCCAAGGTACTTTGCTAGGTTTAGGGAGTGTTTTCATGGGGTGAGAAGGTCTCTGAGTCCTCTTATGTTTCTCTTTTCTCTTGCAGGAACCTAAAGTTTCATTTTTTTATTTTTTCCCCCTTTTCTTCTTTTCCTCTCCCCATACAATTGCCAAAGGGTATTTTTTACCCTTATTTTTTTTTTTGTATTATTTTCCTTCTCCACAGCTATGAGTTTCAATAATTGCTCCTTTAATTCCCACTTGTCCCTTGAAATCATTTATACTTCACAAGTTCCTTCCCTGAAGTCCATGCTTGTGCCTGGACACTTTTCTTAGTATTTTCAGACTGAGGGTAGACATAGTGTTTCTGGTTGTAGATTAAAATCCAGTTTAGGGTTCCCACTACCTCCTCTATGTTGCTTCCCTGCATTTCTGGTTCTGCTTTCACTTGCTCGGGAGCCTCAGGACAGGGTAAGGTTGTGGTGGGAGGGTGAGGAATTGTGCTCCAGGATTTTATCTTTCTCTTTTTATCCACAGTTATTATGAAGTTAGGACATTCTCTGTCTTCTAGTTGTGCTAAAGATGTGATTTGAGTATAAATTCACTTTTTTCTTGTGCTATTTGTATTGTTTGGGGAGAATCTATGAGGAAAAATATAGATAGATACACTACTGTCATTGTCTGAACCTACCTGGAGGTCCATTCACTAAATTTTTATTAACTTTGGCAAACACTGAGATTTTGACTACTAGTTTCCATCTTTCATTCTTCTTTGCTAACAAAAGCTCAATTTGCAGTGGAGGAAGTAAATACACACATTTAAAAATTTTTGATTTTCAGGATCCTGTGGTCAGGTGGCATTGTTTATTCAAAGAGCTATAAGGAGACATTTACTGGGTAGGGTTTGCAGGAAAGTCTCAACCTTGTAAAAATGGCCAGATTCTGCTGGAAGTACCTTCTATTCTTTTCCTTTTTTCTTTGGAGAAATATAGATATGATGCCTGAAAGGGGAGTAGCTATCTTGTGACCACAGGATAAAAATCAAACGCTAAAGATGATAGAAGAGAAAAATAGAAGGAGCTGGAGTATTTGAAAGCCTGCATCAACCCTGGATTGCTTACTCTCAGCTTTCTGCTTATGTAAGACATGTAAGTCTTTCTTGATTAAGTCACTATTTGTCAAGCCTCTGTTTCTGAGATACATGTGTTGACCAATACCTTGATTTACAAAGGCATTTCCTCCTTTGTGCTCCAGAGATGGCCATTTTCCAGCTCAGCTTGTCTAGGGGTCTGCTAATCTGTTGCATATTGCTATTCCTTGTATATCAGTTATATATTACGAGACTCAAGGTTTTCATCATAGAAGAATGCAGAGAAGATGATAAATATTCCTGTAGATACCTTTCTTTCATAGTCTCTGAACTTTTCTTCATTTTGTACTTCCTTCTGACAATAATCTCACCTATAAATTATGAATAAGGAAGGCTTAAATGCCCATAAAACAAATCACTGGCCAAGTCTGCTATTCACTTATTTATTCATAGTTCACTAGGTGAACTACAAGGAGCTTCCCCAGTGGCTCAGCAGTAAAGAATCCACCTGCTATGCAGACAAGAGTTTGAACCCTGGGTCAGGAAGATCCCCTGGAGGAGGAAACGGTAACCCACTCCTGCATTCTTGCCTGGAGAATCCCATGGACAGAGAAGCCTGGCGGGCCACAGTCCATGAGGTCGCAAGAGTCAGACCTAACTGAAGCATCTGAGTGCGCATGTGTGCCCATGAACTACAAAGCTTGCTTATCCAGGCGTTAGGTGACATGTGATGCTGCCAGAGAGAGGTGTGTGGCATGAGCGTGCCAGTTGTGGGAGCAGGTGCACCATGGTGTGATATACACCTGCTCGGACGGAGGGAGGTAAACAGGGCAGTGCTAATTTGGGAAGACAGAATGCAGGGGAGCAGAAAGAAGGTTACAGGAGGTACACAGAGAGGGCTCCAAATAGGAAACCTCAAAGAAAATGTCACGCCTAAGTTAAATAGAACAATGCTTGAGGTGTGTTATGCTTAATCTCTTTTCCTTCTGTTATCCCAATGTAGGTTTATATTCCCTAGCAGAATTCCTTACACATAGGGAGTACTCAGTCATTATTTTTGAATGAGGGATTAATTCAATAAACTTTGAGGTAGGATGTAGTTCTTTTTCTAATGAAATCTATGATCTTGGACTGTCTAGATGTTTATGCTTGATTTCTTCATTTCTGAGTAACCCTTTGTTATAAAGGGTTATATATATGTTAATTATCATATGTGAAATCGATCGCCAGCCCAGGTTTGATGCTCAGGGCTGGTGCACCGGGATGACCCAGGGGGAGGGAATCGGGAGGGAGGAGGGAGGGGGGTTCTGCAGGGGGAGCATATGTATACCTATGGCGGATTCATGTCAATGTATGGAAAAACCAACACAATAAAGTAAAGAAAATTAAAAAAAAAAAAGAAATGAAAACTGTTCTATAGATATTCAGCAGTGCAGAAGAAGCAGTCATTTAGGCAGAATGCATGTAGACTTCAAGACTGTTAAGCAGGATGAAGAAATGGATACCAACATGGGCTTTGAAGTTTTGCAGTGGATTTGGGGAAGGAAAGAAATCCAGCAAAGAGGAGGCTGAGGTTTACAATCTTTAGAGAAATAAATTTGACTCCCTACCTTCAAATCCTTTATTGGAAGCAGAAGTGGATATATTAAAAAAAAAAAAAAAAAAGGGTACCCAGATTTGTTTTCATTGGGTGTGGTAACAGATGCAGACACAGAAATGATTGTCAGGAAGGAAGAGTTTTTATACCCACATAGCCCTAGAAACAGAGGTACAGCTCTTCATGCAAGGCTGCATAGGGAAGTACTAGGGTTGGTCAGGAGACAGAGGGAGCAAGGGGTTAATGTGGGCAAGAGAATTTACTGCGGTTTCTGTGGGGAGGAATGGGAGAGACAGGGTAGACAGGATTAGGAGGACTGGCAAATTTGAATAATGTTAGCAGGTGCTGGGGCATAGGGGCTGTACTTTGTTGTCAGGTACCAGGTACCGGAGTGATTAGGGCACGGAACTTGTGGCCTGGAATTATGAGCCCAGTGAAGGCTGGGGTACAGGCTGGATTGGATGGTTTACATACGAAAGGTGAATTATCTGCTATCTCTAGAAGTTAACTAACTCTGAGAGGAGCAATCCTTCCAGGGTCAGCAAGGCCTCAGACATCAAAGCAGCAAATCCAGAAAGTAGAAAACATTATTATATACATTTTTTGCATTTACTTTAGTTTCCTGTGAATAACATCTTTTTTAAAAAAATTTTATTATTTTTTATTGGTTTTGCCATAAAATGATATGAAACCGCCATGGGTTTACATATGTTCCCCCTCCAGAACACCCCTCCCTCCTCCCTCCCGATTCCCTCCCCCTGGGACATCTCGGTGCACCAGCCCCGAGCATCAATCCTGGGCTGGCGATTGATTTCACATATGATAATTAACATGTTTCAATGCCATTCTCCCATATCATCCCACCCTTGCCCTCTTCCACAGAGTCCATGAGTCTGTTCTATACATCCGCGTTCCTTTTGCTGTCTCGCATGCAGGGTTCTCGCTGCCATCTTTCTAAATTCCATATATATGCATTAGTATACTGTATTGTTGTTTTTCCTTCTGGCTTACTTCACTCTGGATAATAGGCTCCAGTTTCGTCCATCTGAGTAGAATTGCTTCAAATGAATTTTTTTTTTAATGCTGAGTAATATTCCATTGTGTGTATGTACCACAGCTTTCTTATCCATTTGTCAGTTGATGGGCATCTAGGTTGCTTCCATGTCCTGGCTATTGTAAACAATGCAGCGATGAACATTGGGGTACTCGTGGCTCTTTCAATTCTGGTTTCCTCAATGTGAGTGCCCAGCAGTGGGATTGCTGGGTCATATGGCAGGTCTATTTGCAGTTTTTTAAGGAATCCCCACACTGTTCTCCATAGTGGCTGTACTAGTTTGCATTCCCACCAACAGTGTAAGAAAGTTCCCTTTTCTCCACATCCTCTCCAGCATTTATTGCTTGTAGACTTTTGGATGGCAGCCATTCTGACTGGTGTAAAGTGGTACCTCATTGTGGTTTTGATTTGCATTTCTCTGATAATGAGTTGTTGAGCATCTTTTCATGTGTTTGTTAGCCATTTTTATGTCTTCTTTGGAGAAATGTCTGTTAAGTTCTTTGGCCCACTTTTTGATTGGGTGGTTTATTTTTCTAGAATGGAGCTGCAGGAGTTGCTTGTATATTTTTGAGATTAATTGTTTGTCCGTTGCTTCATTGGCTATTATTTTCTCCCATTCTGAAGGCTGCCTTTTCACCTTGCTTATAGTTTCCTTTGTTGTGCAGAAACTTTTAATTTTAATTAGGTCCCATTTGTTTATTCATGCTTTTATTTCCGATATTAAAATTTATGTATTTATTTATTTTTGGCTGTGCTGGGTCTTTCTTGCTACACTCAGGCTTTCTCTAGTTGCAGCAAGCAGGGGCCACTCTTTGTTGGATGAGCGTCTTATTGTGGCAGATTCTCTTATTGTGGAGCACAGACTCTAGGGCGCAGGTTCGGTGGCTGTGGTGAATGGGCTTAGTTGCCCTGTGGCATGTGGAATCTTCCCGGACTAGGGATCGAACCTGTGTTTACTGCATTGGCAGGCAGATTCTTAACCGCTGGACCACCAGGGACTTCCGTGAATAACATCTAATAAAGTATTCTTGGTAAATAGAAGCTAATTCATAAAATAATTCTATATACTGTGGTGCTCTTCACTTAGTACATACGATAAAATCTACAGACCAACAGATACTAATACAGCTCCTGGTATTGGGCTTGTAAGCCCTCAGTAAGTAAGGTTTAATGAATCCTATAGAGATTTTCAATAAAATATTCAAGGCAACCAATGACAGCACAGTTGACCTGTCATGAAACTGGGAATTGAGCACAGGCGTCATGTTTCCTGATGTGCTGTGTTGTCCAGGAAGACCATGCTTTGACCACTGCCAAGGCCTATGCAGCTGCTCCTGAGAAAGTCTAAATAATACACTTCAGGTAGAGCATCTCACTTCTAGTCAGAAATCAGGAACCTGTTCAAAAGAACTGACTCTGGAGAATTTGAGGAAAGTTCCAGGAAGCGTTTTCCCCACTTCTGCTTTCTGGACTTCCAGAGTCCTATTGAGTTTCTTTCCCAAAGATGAATCATGGCAAGCCTGACTGAAATCTCAACATTTGGTCGTCTCCAAAGCATCAGTAATCACTGCAAGCCAGCTGCTGCTAAGGCAATTAGGAAAATTCCAACACTCTGAGCCGATGGTCTCTTCACTTTTTGGCAATAATACAAAGTGTAAGAGACCCAAAGAAATCTTCAAGGTCATATCTTTATTACTTCCCAGATGTGCCACTTTTTTTTTCTCTACTTCCTAGAACAACAAAACAGTAATTATCTGTTAGTCATAAACATTGTGATTCAGCTCTGTGATTATTATTTTCTCCAACTAAATAAACTGTATACACCCTTCACAATTTGATTTTGAACTCAAGTGGCCAATTCTGGCTGCTTAGCTAGAGATGGAAGTTTAGATATCAGTGTTTTCTAAATGATGCTTTAATAATTATTTTAACCTCTCAACTTACTCTCACCTTGTCTGAAATTATGGTCTCACTGGATGTTTGCTCAGCAGGCTGCAACTACATGTTAACCGACTTTGGTAAAGACAGTTTCATTGGTTGGTAACCAGTCAGGCTTGTGTCATTTGTGTTTCCAGCAAAAGAAAGAAATTTTATTTTAAATTGCTACTTCTATAGCAGGAGAAGTCTTGATTTATAACTTCAATATAGATAGCTTCTTCCCCATGACTTAAATAGCAAAACACAGTTACAAACTATTTAAGTAAGTGTAACTAGCAAGATATTACATTTATTTCTATGAATATAAAACCAAGCAAAAGCATGAGTAAAATAAGTATTAATGGTATGTAGTCCATTCTTCTTTTTCAGAACCATAGTGAGTGACTTTCTCTTAGAGGAATAATTCTGTATGGCATGGGTGTTGTTTTAGTTCATTGTGCTTTGCTCTTAAAGAAAAAAAAAGACTCATGTTAATAATAAAACAAAGAATTTATCAAAATCTATAAAACTGTGATACTTTGTGGCATATTATAAGCCCGTTCATGTCAATTATTTTATTCTGATTTACAGAAGCTGTATAATTTCCCCACCCAGAAATAATGCTGATATATATATATGTGTATATATATATATATAAATACATATTGAGTATAGTTATAAGTGAATACTGTTTCACAATCTTTTACAGATGTGTGTGGAAAATAACACTTGGAGAGCATCGTCCCACTGTCATTAAATATTCTTTTAAAAATCTCAATTGTAATGATTTCATATAAAGCCATTGTACAAATTATCATAGTTTATTTCATCAGTCTTCAATGGTTAATTATTTAGTTTGTTCCCAATTTGTTGCAATGAAAAACACAATACCCCACTAAAAAGAAAAAGGAACAAAAAAGAAAAATAATAAAACAGAAATATAACTCTACAAAGTACCTCTTTGTAGCTCAGTAATATGCCTTTTGTTATTCTTAGGAGAAGTTTCTTGAGGAAATGAATGCATGCTAGTAAGCTTTTAAAACAGCTCCCCTGCTAAAATGGAAGTTCCATGTGGGTAGAACTGTGTCTCAGGTTCACCTTTATAGCCTCAACCCCTGGCCCAGTGCCTGACCTGGGTATACATTCAATGCATATCTGCTGCTTATCTATACATTTTTAAGGTTTTCTACAATGAACAAAAGCTCCCACCTATCCATACAAGGTGGCACTGGTTGATTAACATTGAACTTTTAGAGTGAGTTATGGCCTCTTAATAGGGATATGTTGGCAAATGTTTAACACTATAGCTCTGAGAATAGAGTAACATCTACCATGAATGTTAGTTGATGTTTTCTTTCACTTTAATGAGTGAGAAGGGCTCTCTTGGTGTCTCAGATGGTAAAGAATCCTCCTGCAATGTGGGCGATCTGGGTTTGATCCCTGGGTTCAATCCCTGGGTTAGGAAGATCCCTTGGAGCAAGGCATGGCAACCCACTCTAGTATTCTTGCCTGGAGAATCCCATTAGACAGAGGAACCTGGTGGGCTATGGGGTTGCAAAGAGTCGGACATGACTGAGAGACTAAGTACAGCCCAGCACAATGAGTAAGACAAAAGACAGACAATGGAAACATACTTTGGACTTTCACTCATTTACCAGTGATGTGATTGACTTATTAGCAGAATCAACTAATAGGAAGAATATTTTCTTAATTTTTTGTGCCATTCACATTGTAATGGATATAGACAGGATACACTTTTAGTTTAAACTGCTTTATTATCATTTTCTCTGACATGTTCATAGGTCTAGACAATCAAAAAAAACAAGTCAAATCCTGATTCGTAGAATTTCCTGATTTCCATGGTGTAGATGCTCCAACCATGGCCAATTTCCAGTTGCCAATGTGATGTCACTACTTGCAGAACTGGGCAGAGATGCGCAGCACACACTATACTATGGTATTTGCTCCATGCAGGTACTTAATAACCTCAAGAGTAATAAAATGTGGTAAGGTAATTAGGAAGGGATTGACTTTATTTATTACCTTTGTTGTTAATATAATTCATTTAACTGTAGATATGCATTAAATATTTATAGCTAATATATTATAATATAGTATAATTTATATAAAATATAAGACTTTTATATAATTTATATAAGATGGTATATAATTAAAGTTTGAATAGTGGCTGTGTTGAACAACCAAACTGAAGAATCCTTGAAAATGTAACAACTGACTGACCCCAACACACTAACACTTGGAGGTCTATTGGAAGAAGGTTGAACCTGCAATAGCACAGCTGCATCAAACCCAAAGCCATAAGGCCCAGGCATAGCTGCTGATCAAAATGATGGAACGTTCCTCATGACACATCAGTTTCCATTCCTGCCCTTGTCATTGCTCATCTTGTAGGAGCACAGTCATCATCTCTGCAACTGTTTCCTCAAGGTCAGTTTGAATAGCAATTTTGTCTTTCTTCAAAGAATCTGCTTGCAATACTGAAGACACAGGAGACCTGGATTTGATCACTGGGTTGGGGAGATCCCCTGGAGAAGGGCATGGCAACCCACTCCAGTGTTCTTACCTGGAGGATACCATGGACAGAGGAGCTTGGCGGGCTATAGTCCATAGGGTCGCAAAGAGTCAGATATGAGCACGCAGGTGCGCATATGCCATTATCAAGTCTATAGACATCACTGTTTTCTACAATCCTTGAAAACAAAGTCTAGTCATTCCTGTTCTATCTCCCATTCCACATGGGTGAGTGTGAGGCTGAAACCCTGGCTTGGAAGGGTTTAGGGAAGCAGGGCAGAGACCCCACAACTGCAGGGTATGAAATATAAGAGGAACTAAAGAGGGTGTCTGGGCAAAGGCAGGCTGGGCAGACATCAAGAAAAAGGTCCAAGGTGTCCCTGAGTCTAAAGCTAAGTATCTGCTCCCACCAGGGCCAGCTACATCAAGCAGGAGCATTGGTTTGGAGCCCAGAGTCAGTAGTGTCCCTGAGGCAGTGACAAATGAATGGTGTAAGTAAGATTTCAAGGGAGACATTGGCCTACTTGAAAGAGCCATGATTAAGAAGGTCACAATTGCTTTCAGAGATAAGCAATACAAGAGAAAGCAATTTTACTGAGATGGGTGCATTGATACCCATTAGTCAATCACTCCTGTTAATCTATTAAAGCACTACTAAACAGTGCTGGCATCTCTCGAGCCCATGGAACCCCTCCCCTCACCCCCACCCCCAGTTTGCACTATTTTCCCTGGTTGCCCAGGATGGTTACAGGCTCTACAATAAGCGGAACTTTCTCGCAGCATCACAATGTCCTCACTCCCTCCTATTCCTGCTAGATGCCAACCTAGAGCACAGAAATCGCTCTTCGATTCCATAGATTATGGGAATATTGTGTTTTATTGGATTGGCCTCTAACTGTGCTTCTCCAAGGCAGCATCAGCATTACTTGGGAGCATGTTAGAAATGCAGATTCTTGGGCCTCAGACTTAAGGAAGCAGACCCTCTGGGGTGGGACCTAGGCATCAGCATTTTAATGAGATCTTCAGGGGATTCTTATGCATTGAAATGTGAGAAGCACAGTAAATATATCATACTATAGTTGGTAAAAATCACAGACAAGCCTTTACAATTCAACTCTCTGGTCTAAATACTGCCTGAAGTAGCTGCTCCAAGTTGACTAGCTTTTAATCTGGGATGTGCTTACCTAAAGATTCCCACATCCACTACTATCTTTTTCTTGGGAATCATCCAAATTGTTCCAAACATGTGATTCTGGTGCACCTATAAAGCTGTCAAATTAGAGAGGAAGTGGATTATTATTTGCAAAGAGTGAAAAGAGATATTCCAACCCAGAGCACCATTTACTTTTCTTTTGATTTCCAGCATCGTCACAGTAGAAACAGTGCCAAAAAACAAAAACATAGCGTATGTGGGAATTAAGTTGTCATGCAGTTTAAGCTGTTTTTGTACAATGAGAATCACTCTCCAATAGACATATATGAGAAGTGTTCTTTCCTGTTGTGTTTTAATTTATCAACTGTGTGCATTATCTACCCATGGCAAACCCCATAATAAATTATAATAATCCAGTTGAAGCAGTACACGTTGTGTGATTACACTACTTTATTTAGTATTTTAAAATTAAGTATTATTTGCTTCATTATTAAAGGTACATGCTTAGGGAAAAAGAAAAGGTAATAATGAGTATTTTGGCTTAGTTTATCCATGGTAGCCTGATTGAATCAACCAGTCAGATGAATCCTTTAAAAAATCACTTTTTGATGTGATATATAACCAATTATACACTTACTTTATTATTGCATGATCAAACATAGCTAATCAATCATATAGCCATTAAATATCGATTCTGCCATGTATTGTGCAAAATCCAGGTACTTATAGATAAATAAGAGTCTGATAGAGACAGATGGTCACACTAGCCACTGGTGTGACAAACGCTTTCCCTACGTGGTCTTCTGGACATTGTCTAAGCTCTTCTACCTTTTAGCATAGGTACCAATCTGTCTTCTTCTAGTAGCACATTATATAGTACCTAAAAGAGACATAGACACATATTAAGAGCTCAGTAAACAATTAAAAATATTTAACTTCATTTTCATCTTATTTTGTGCTGTATAGAGTGCTACATCTTCCAAATGTTTATTGCATGTAATCAGTGTTGTGCTGATAAAAACCTCTCTAGGGGGAAGACAGCCTGATTGGTAGCGTTTGCTGATCTCAGTGGGAGAAATCCTCCCACCATGGCTAATTTCATGCCACTCAGTAGGTAATAACTGATTTGTAAAAATTTCGACAATTTAACAGTTGACTAGGAGGAAATCATAGGAGCTTTTTTTAAAATTAAAAAAATATGGTGGGGGAGATAGTATAGCTTCTGTAGATGATTAGAAATGTAATAACTTTTTTACAACTTAACATTACTATGACTTATATGTACAGTTTGTAAATCTATCCTGTTGCTATAGAAATGGGTATAATAGAAATACTCAGATACATAATAGGTTTATATATTGAACAATGCAGTAATATTGTACACCTAAGCACATATAAGGGCTTCCCTGGTGGCTCAGCGGTAAAGAATCTGCCTGTAATACAGGAGACCCAGGTTCTATCCCTGGGTTGACAAGACCCCCGGAGAAGAGCTTGGCAACCCACTCCAGTATTCTTGCCTGGAGAATTCCATGAACAGAGGAGCCTGGTGGGCTACTGTCCATAGGTCACACAGAGTCAGACTCGACTGAAGTGACTAAACAGCAGCAGGAGCAAACATATATAAAGAATTTCAATATTCCTGATGAAACAGTTATCCAATTCTATATTTGCCAGAGGAAGTATATATAAAAATGATAGGTTGTGCTTTCTTTGAGGCTAGGGGAAATTTCTTTTATTATTATTGTTTCCAATAGAATAAAGAAAGTTGACATTCTGATAAGAGCTTTTTCATGGAATGTAATAACAATGACCATCTTTTCATTATAAAATGCTAACACACAGCAGTTATTTTACACAAAGAGAGGGAAAGATTGTTGAAGATTTTATCAATTATATTTACTTTTTGAAGAGAATGAAGTAACTTATCTATTTTTTTCTTTTAAAGAACAGATTGCCTTCATTGAGGAAACCGATGTGGTTAAGGAATTCTTTGCATCTTAACAGGAACAAGAAAATATGTTTAAAGTTCATTGCAGCATTGGTTGTAATAATGGATTAATGGAAGCAACCCAAATGTCTCTTAACGAAAGGATTTATAAAATTAAACAGTATCCAGAGGTTAAAATAAATGGATTAAATCTACATGTATGAACCCAGCAAGAACTAAAAACATTGGATGAAAATTAGACCACGTACCATGAATGTCATACAGGTAAAAGTTTTAAATCTATAAAACAATGCTTTATATTACTTGTGAATCCAGTTGTATGTAACAGAAGCAGACAAAATGTTTCCTGGCTATACTCCAGTTCAAGAGCTGTTTTCTTAGAGAAAGGTGAGAAATGAGCATGGTAAGGGGAAAATGGGGAACTTTAACTTTGTGATAATAATTTTTTGTTAAAGAAAATAAATTAATAAATTTTATTATTAAAAGGAAAAGAAATTTAATTGAAGCAATTATAAAATGTCAGTATTTGTTAATTTAGGAGGCTGGCTTATGGAAGTTTTTTATATTATCTATTGTTATTTTGAAATGTTTTTCATTAACAAAGCTACAAGCAAAACAAGAAAATAGATTGGTTCTATCTGCAAAAAATGTAGATATGTCCTTCATGTTATAAATTGTTAGAATAAGTATTGTATGTAATAATTTGGAAAGTTAATGAGTATTTCCAAACAGCAGTCTGTTTTTACTTTTATTTTGATCAATTGAAAGTCTCAAGGGAATGGACTAAAGAAACCAAAGGGAAAGAAAGCAACAAATAGAAAATATTAAATTTAAATATATACTATATTTCTTTGAATGATAAACAATCTATGGTCTGATAGAGCAATTTTTTATGCACCAGTAGGGGACAAGGTATATGGGAACATTCAGTTTTGGTTGTTCAGTTCAGTTGCTCAGTCATGTCCGATTCTTTGTAACCTCATGGACTGCAGCACACCAGGCTTCCCTGTCCATCACCAACTCCCGGAGCTTGCTCAAACTCATGTCCATTAAGTCGGTGATGTCATCCAACCATCTTATCTTCTTCCTTCCCCTTCTCCTCCTGCCTTCGATCTTTCCCAGAATCAGGGTATTTTCCAGTGAGTCAGTTCTTCATGTCAGGTGGCCAAAGCACTGGAGTTTCAGCTTCAGCATCAGTCCTTCCAATGAATAGTCAGGACTAATTTCCTTTAGGGTGGACTAGTTGGATCTCCTTGCAGTCCAAGAGACTCTCAAGAGCCTTCTCCAACACAGCAGTTCAAAGGCATCAATTCTTTGGTGCTCAGCTTTCTTTATAGTCCAGCTCTCACATCCATACATGACTACTGGAAAAACCATAGCTTTGACTAGATGGACTTTTGTTGGTAAAGTAATGTCTCTGTTTTTTAATATGCTGTCTAGGTTGGTCATAGCTTTTCTTCTAAGGAGCAAATGTCTTTTAATTTCATGGCTACAGTCACCATCTGCAGTGATTTCGGAGCCCAAGAAAATGAATCCAGATTGCAAAGATATTCAAATATAGAGCAAAACCAAACAAAGTACATCTTCAAATTGACAACACCCAATAAGCAAGTGTTGTAGAAATTCATCACAAATTAACCCAGCAAAGAACGCACAGGAGTTTTACTGGGAAAACTTGTTATAAGTTTTTTATGAAAGAAGACTTAAATAAACAGAGAGCAACACCATTTTTGTGGTTAGTATGACTTAATATTGTAAATGTTCCACTTCTCCCTCTATTAATCTATAAGTTAAATGTAATTCCAATCAAAATCCAAGGAAAGTTTTTAAGGAACTTTAAAAATGTATTCTAAAGTTTATATGAAAACATAAAATTCTAAGTGAAATTTGGAAAAGAAGGAGAAATGAAGACCATAAGTAAAAATAGATTCAGTAAGAAATAGATTCATGAATAGACGTGCAAATACCAGAACATCCTTCTAAAGGGGCTTACACAGAGGATGATTCAACTCATGCATTGAGTCCAATGGCAGGCAAGGGTTGATACTGAAACTAAACAATGCTATTAATGACCCTAAGTCACTCTAAATTTTCCTGATCTGCTGTTCAAATATGTAGACATTTCTCCCTACCCTTATCACCTCAGAGTATTGTAACTCCAGGCCTCATATCTGCATTCTAGATAAGAAAAAGGGGGAAAGAGATTAATGGTTTTCTCTTTTAAATGGTGGTCCTTTTAACTTAGAAAAGTAAAATTCCTTAGGAAATTTTGCCTCCTCATTATTTGTAACTATACCAGGCAGCTAATCCTTGCTGCAAGAGAGGTTGAGAAAACAAATAATTTTTGCTGGGACTATTGCTATCCCAAAGTTGGAATTCTATTTATAAAAAAAGAAAGGGAGAATGGATATTGAATACATAATTAGGAGAGTCTGTATTAAAGAGGACTTACTCTTCTAGTGATAAACAAACAACCAAAGAAATCATCAGTGTACTTCTGGCACAAGTCAGACAAATTGACCAAGTAATGAATCAGGATAAGAGAGGATAGGATTAGAAGGAATGGAATGGAACAGAATGTACAGAATAGAATACTCAAAATAGACCCAGGTATATATGGGAATTTATTTGATAGCGGTAACTCCATAAGTCAGTCTGAAAGGGATGGATTATTTAAAAGATGCTATTTGGTCCATTGGATAGAGAAAAATAAAGTTGAAACTTTGTTACTCACATATAAAGACGACTTTCAAATGGATAAGAGACCTTCATGTACAAGGTTAAGTCATAATAGATATGACTACATGAATATTAAGAAGTTCTATTCAGTGAAGGACACAATAGGTAAGATTCACACCTGATGATCATTTGGAAGAACATATAAACTATGTTAAAAATTGACCCTGGATTAATATTTAACAGTGCTGTCAAATAGAACTTTCTGTGATGATGAAAATATTCTGCACCTGTACTCTCTGATATGGTAGCCACCATCCACCTCGAGTTACTGAACACTCAAAATGGGGCTAGTATAACTGAGAACTCAGTTTAAATTTTTAATTAATTTAGTCACACATGGCTCGTGTCTACCTTATTGGACAGTGCAGAACTAGAGTGTTCAAAGAATTCTAGAAAATCAGCAAGAAAAATACAAGACAGTCCAATAGAAACATATAAATAGATCAGGAAGCCTAAACAGCTAGCAAGTATATGAAAAGATCCAAAATCACAGAGAAATGCAAATTAAACAGAGGCATGCTTATCATTTATAATATTGGGCTCTGCTGATTTCTGCTATTACTTTGACACAACAGATTTAGGTTTCAATCCAGTATTTCCCTAAAGAACATAATGCTTTATGAGACCTGTATTGCAGAAAATATCTGAATATTGAATTAAGTCTGTAAGAACAGAGAGCAAAAGGGCCAAGAAGAAGAGCTGGTGACCCTTCACAGGAACTCCAGGAGGCTGTTCTGGGTGCAAGTGTAGAGACTGTCTTCAGACAAGCTGCTCAGTCGAAAGCGTCAGTTAACCCTCTGCACCTGAAATGATTTCCCAAATCATGTGGCCAGGCCTAGGATTTGATTCCTACAGCATTGTGAAGCTTTTAAGATTCTCTCCTCTTTCCTTCCCTTTTCCTCCTTTTAGAACTTTGTAAGAATGGGTTTGGGGAAATTTCTTTTGTTTTTTATGGAAGCTGATCTTGTAAATCTTTCATAAACTAAAGAATATTCAGAGCTGCAAAAGAAAATAATTGGGCACTCATATTTTCCTGCACCCTTCCTAAGACACTATCATGATCTCTTCGTAAATTTACTTTCTAGGTTTTTTTAAATTTTGTAAATATTGATAATTAATGACCTCAAAAATCAGAAGTGAGACTTCAATTTTAAAACTGGATCTTTAACATAATGGAAATTAAAGTCTCTGTGGATTTCTAAACATTCTTTCACAACTTTCGTCTTCTTCAAAATAGGCATGCCCCTTGAATACTGGCAATCATGTGTTAGCAGAAATTTTAGGTATACAAATTTATTTCATTCATCACCACCATTATTACTGTTGTAGCCACGCGCTCTGGGAAGCAAACTCACTCAGCAGGACAACGCAGACAGTGAAGTGCAGTTTATTACACCGGCAGGCCCAAGGCAGAGTCTCCTCTTAGCCAAGGACCCCAACCAGCATTTGTGAGGATCTTTTATACCCATGTGTACATGTCTAAACCCACCACCCCAAATCTTCCGAAACTTACGTAAACAAAGGAAAGGTAAATACAATCACAATAATGCCATCATTCAAGTATCATGTGTTCGAACAGTCAATAAGCCCGAGGTTACATTCCAAATAGTTAATAGTCGATAAGCCCGAGGTTACTATCAGAAGGTTTATGACCTGTCCGGAGCCAGGGTTTATGACCTGTCCAGAGCCAGGGGTGATTAGTGCATGTTTTCTCTTTGAATATCCTGGATATAATTTTAGAGATTCCCCTGTCCAGAGTGGAGTCTTATCCCTCCATTGTAATTTCCTCAGGCACTAAGCACAGAGTTCAGAGAGGTGCCCGAGCATGATCAGCATGAACAGGCCTGAAATGGAGATCGGGCCCTATGAATTCCTTCTTCATTACCAGTTGTCAGTCTGAAAGTGAAAGTGTTAGTCGTTCAGTCATGTCCGATTCTTTGCTACTGTAAGGACTGTAGCCCATCAGCTTCCTCTGTCCATGGAATTTTCCAGATAAGAATGCTGGCATGGGTAGCCATTCCCTTCCCCAGGGGATCTTCCTGACCCAGGGATTGAACCATGTCTCTTGCATTGGAGGCAGATTCTTTATTGACTGAGCCACCAGAGAAGCCCCAATCTACTTCCAAATAAAAATGAAACTGGAATTTAGCACATATCTGGCTATTGAAAAATTTAAGTATTTCCATTTCAGAGAAGAGAGCCTGAGCAATTAATCAAATTCAGAATTAAAAAAAACAAAAACTTAGTTTCTTAGCTAAAATAATCCTTTTGCTTCTCCCAAGTTAGGGAAAGAAAAAAAATGTTGGAGCAAATTTAGTACATGACTGAGATTTGAGAGATTTTAGGAAAATTTTTTACCTGCTTCAGCCTTGCTAACTAGTTGATATCAATTACTACAGCTTGTCAGGAGGAAAATCTTTGTGGGTTTTGTATCTCTTCTTTGCCTTGTTTTTTGTTGTTGTTGTTGTTGTTGCTGATTTATTCATGTCATTTAAGCACATATATATGATATACATATATATATATATATATATATATATGGAGAAGGAAATGGCAACCTACTTCAGTGTTCTTGCCTGGAAAATCTCATGGCCGGAGGAGCCTGGTAGGCTACAGTCCATGGGGTCGCAAAGAGTTGGACACTTTCACTTTCACTTTTTTAAGACATATATGTATATGACTCCTACTACATGCCATATGTTGTTTTAGGCCCTGGGCATGCAATACCCTTGAGCCCTTATTGCACTTATAATCCAGAAAGGGGAAACAAACAATTAAGGAATTTAAATAAGATGTCATTAAGTGCTCCTCTAAGATAAAGGACACTGTGAGGGCTCGTGGCAGAGGCAACCAGAGTAGGCTAGACTAGCGATTCAAGTCAGGCTTACCGAATAAAGGGATAGTTAAGCAGAGTGCTGTTAAGATGAGCCAGACCCAATCCTGTGGAAAAAGAATGTGAAAGGAATGCATTCCAGGCACACGGAGCTATAGCAGGGAGGAGCAGGAGATGAAGCTGGGTGGAGTAAGTTACAAACAGAAGCATGGGATGATTAGAGGAACATTTCAAAAACAACATTCTGCCTGCAGGTTAAGCATGGAGAGTGATTAAATCTGTCAGGAATCCAAATAAAAGCACAAAGACAGAGAGAAAGGATTTATGGAAAAGGAAAATTCCCAAGATGGCTGATTGATTAGCTGTGGGGGGTGGGGTAGGGAGAGAGCAGTTGACCCCAGGCCTTACTTGAATTTTAGCCACAGTGGTGAGCAATTACTCACTCAGTCACCTCCACCCAAATGCAGGGGAGGTTGGGAAATGAGGGTTGGCTATGTGCCCCTAAGTAGAACGAAGTAGGCTGAGGAGCACGTCACCTGTGCTTTAGTGTCAGCAAAAATTGATTCACCTTCCCAAGCTGAGCTCCAGATCAGTAGGCGCAACTGAATACTAACACGTTTGTTTTCACCATTTTTCTGGGTTGAAGAGCATTCAAAGGTTGAACAATCACTTGGAGATTCCATGTTTTCTGTTCTACCTGACAATGTCTAGTTCAACTTTCCAAATAATTCTTCCTCTACTTTTGTTACCGAAAGCAGGGTCCAGCTGCTTGCCACTCAAAAGCCATTAAAGAGGCCAGGTTGGTAGAAAAGAAAGTTTGCTTTATTTTGGATGTTAGCAACCGGTGGGGGTAGGGGTAGGGAGTAGGGATGCCCGGGGTTCCTGTGCAGAGGCTGACTCCCCTCCTGACAATCAGTGGGCAAGAGGTTTTAGAGCTTAAAATTCCATGGATGGAGGAGCCTGGTGGGCTACAGTCCATGGGGTCGCAGAGAGTCGGACACGACTGAGAAACTTCACTCACTCACTCAAAGGCAGAATGGGGCTACCTGCAGAAGTAGCAGTCAAATCTGACAGTCATCTTGAAATTGGTCATTGGTGGTCTGACTAGTGTCATCTTGTTATAAGAACAGTTAGTCTTCAGTTCCAGAGTCAGTTTGTTTCCATTTCTTGAGGCCAGTTCTCAGAATTGTGGCAGCTTACATCATGGTTACAGCCTGGTCATCATGTAATTAACTTCTCCACCTGGTAGGGCTTTCAGCCTCTATAACACAGCTCACAGAATGTGGCTCAGAAAATTATCTATAGATTACATTATTCTTAAGGACTACACTATTATCATTTAGTCTCCTTTGACGGTTTTCCTTTGTTTCTGCGTGTTCTCACTTCTCTGATTAAACTTATTCTTTGTCTAAGTCTTTTCCATAGACTAAGGCGGGCAGAGGACTGTGGGGTGGGGAGGGGCCAATGCCACAGGATCCTGCTCCATTTCGCTTTTGTTTTCTGAGAAAATAGATTTTTAACTTCCATGCTTAGATACTTCTATGTTTTCTCTTTCAGCAAAATATCATCTCAACCAAGATGACCGTATTAGTTATCTATTACTATTTTAAAAATTGCTCCAAAATTTAGTGGCTTAAATAATCACATATTATTATCTCGTAGTTTGGGGATGGGGTGGGGATTGGTCATGAATTCAAACAGGGCACAGTGGGAAGCATGGTGACGGTGTCTGGGACTTCAGCTGGAAGAGTCTAGGCCTGGGGAGTGGAGCCATATAAAAGTTTGCTCATTCATGCATCTGGAAGTTGATGCTGGCTTTCAGCGGGGGCCTTCCAGTCCTCTTTACTTGAGCCTCCGCATCTAGTTTGACTTCCCACACAGAATAGAAGCTGGGTTCCAAGGCAAGTGTCCTGAGAGGGCCAGGCAGAAGCTGTATCCTTTTTTTTTTTAAATGTGGCTGCCCTGGGTCTTAGTTGTAGCGTGCAGGATCTTTCTTGCTGTGTGTGGGATCTTTCTTGCAGCGTGCAGGATCTTCAGTTGCAGCATTGGAGATGTAGTTCCCTGACCAGGGATGGAACCCCAGCCTTGCCGCGTGGAAATGTGGAATCTTAACCACCAGACCACAAAGGAAGTCCCTGAAGCTGCATCATTTTTGTGGCTCAGCTTCAGAAGCCACATATCACCACCTTCATCATTCCCCACTGACCAGGGCTGTGGCAAGCCCTGTCTAGACTCAAAGAAGAGTACCTACGTGCCCTCTCTTGTGGGGAGAGGTGTTAGCAACATCTCACAAAGAACATGTGAGATGGGATCAGTATATTGGTGTAGCCATTTTTGAAAAATATGCTACAATGATCAATTCATTTTAATTTGAAAGAGAAGCACAAATCTCAGGATAGCTTTGGTGCTCACCACTAATCCTTTTTAAACTAGTGTGTCTGAATGCGTCTCTCTTCTAAAATAGGTAAATGAAATGAGTGACTACATCTTCAGTCCTCTATAAATTGTCAATGTAAAGATCTCTTCTCACTCAAAGTTACTGTCTCTTTGAGGATAATTATCAGAAATTGTACTAGGGATAAGCCAGTAACATAAAGTAACTCTGCTATGGCTAATCGGACCCTTTGAGTGGCAAAGTGACAGAATTGAATTCAAGCCATTTTAAATAGGTAAAGATTCATTATTTCATGAATCTGAAAAGCCCAGTGATTCAGATGGACTCAGTCATAGCTGGATTCGGAGACTCAGAGGATCTTCTCAGTCCTGTCTCTTTCCATTTCTCAGTTCTTGATTCCTCTGCCCTGCTTTACTCCCAAGGAGGTTCTTTCCTTGTGGTGACACAGATGGGTTGCCAGCATCTCCAGACTCAAATTGACTCGAGTGCTTGTGTGATCTCAGGAGATAAGCTTCCTCTACGCCTCCTCTTTGTTGTTGTTATTTAGTCACCAGGTCCTGTCTGACTCTATTGTGGCCCCATGAACTGTAACCCACCAGGCTCCTCTGTCCATGGAATCTCCCAGGCAAGAGTACTGGAGTGGGTTACCATTTCCTTCTCCAGGGGATCTTCCCCACCCAGGGATCGAACTCCCATCTCCTGCATTGGCAAGTGGATTCTTTACCACTGAGCCACCAGGGAAGCCCAACCCTCCTCTTAGCATCCTTAATAATGCCTGGAAAAGGATTCTGGACCTATTTGGTCAGATGGGAGGAGTCACTGTTCTAGTATGTATTAGGATTCTCCAGATAAACAGAACCAGTAATATACATAGACATAACAGGTGATTTATATAGGAACTGGCTCATGTTATGGAAGCTGAGAAGTCCCATGATCTGCCATCTACAAACCAGGAAAACTGCTGTTATAATTAACTCCAAGTCCAAAGACCTGAGGATTGGGGTGATGATATAAATCCCAATCTGAGACCAACAGCCTGAAAACCAGAAGCACTGAAGTCCACGGGCAGGATAAGATGGGTGTCTCAGCTCAGGGTGGGTTAATTTGCGCTTCCTCTGCCTCTTTGATCTACTCCATTCCTAACTGATCAGATGGTGCCCACCTACACGGGTGAGGGTGGTCTTCTTCACTTAGTCTCCCAATTTAAATGCTAATCTCTTCTGAAGATGCTCACAGACTTACCTAGAAATAATGTTTCACCAGTGATCTGGGCATCTTTTAGCCCAGTCAGGTTGGCATACAAATTTAACAGTCATAAGGTGGAAGGGAACTCTGGCCAGCCAGAGTCACCCTCTGGCAAGGACCCTCAGTCGTAAGATCCAGAATCTTAGGATTGGCCTCCCCAACAGATGTCAGAAGAGTAGAACCTGAGTGAAACAGCTCCTAGTATCAGTAGCACCTGATACCAGATGACAGGGGTAAGGAGTTGAGCTCCAAATTTAACAGCTGTAACCAAAGGTAGTCTAAGTTTTAATTCCTCATCAAATTTTGGTCTAGACTCTTAGTAGAGCTGAAGGAGAAAAAGTCAACTTATCAAACTCAAGTTAGGAGAACCCAGTGACCAACCTCCAACACACTTATGCTATTGAGTGGGGTGACTAAACCGTTTCCACATTGTAAGTTTAGAATGTCAGATTTTTCTCATAACCATATGTTCATTACTATTTTATCTTTGAAATAGCATAGTTGGACTTCGATCTTAACCTACACTGAGGTTTATAGGTCTCCTGTGGAAAGCTAAGTTTAAAATCTACTTGGCATTAAATCATAAAGGAAAAATGACTTGCCTTACCCTGTTGGAACATGAGTTATGAATTCATGCTTAGGTGTTTTATGACTACATATCATAACTTTTATTAGTGCTTCCATTAATATTGCCAGTCATGAGCCATAAAATCAACTCTGAGTGTATCCACAGGCTTTTATGAAACTCTTTCTGAATCACTAGTTTTTCTGTAAATCATGTAAAACATCTTTGTAAAAGAGTGAAAATCCAGATGGTTTTGATTTAGCATTCACATTTTCTGAGGGTCGAATCAGAGCTGCTCACAGCTGAGGGGGCACTTAGAAGTCATCAGTCTTCCAAGGGGAGTGCAGGCAATCCACACTGTTAGTAGAATGAATGAATCTCCATGACACCATGCTGCTGATAAACATATTCCTCACAACATCCTAGGTTTCTTTTGTTGTTCTTTGCTTGCTTTTAAGAAGAGTTCTATCAGAAATTTGCCCTGATTGTTTTTCTTTTGGAGCTTCCCAGGTGGTGCTAGTGACCAAGAACCCACCTGTCAATGCAAGAGATGTAAGAAATACAGTTTTGATCCCTGAGTCAGGAAGGTCCCCTGGCGGAGGGCACAGCAACCCACTCCAGTATTCTTGCCTGGATAATCAATTAGCCTCCACGTGGCAGATGCTACACTTCTCATTTCCAGATGACCTGGCTTCCTGGGGTTCCATTTCCTCAAGCATCATGTCCTCTCTTCTGTCCAACTTTCTGCGTGTGTCATAGTTGCCTTAACCATCTGTATCTTGACTACTTGACTTTGGCCATGTTCCTGTTTTCACTGGGGATAGTTGTTCATTGTATCACAAATTTGTCAGTCCCTTTGTTTTCTGGTCCCCATTTATGCATCTTATTCACAGTGATATCTCAGGAGACAAGTCAGTTATTTGCTAGGGTCCAGATAACTTATTTCAAGGCCTTTGCTCGACCAAAACAAAGAATCAAAAATAAAACCAAGATGGGCTTTGTCTGGCATTTTCTCTGTGTGGAACATTAATCAGTCTATGGTTTGCAGCATCCTCTTTCTTCCTACTTTAAGGGAGACTCTTCTCTGACTTTGATCATTGGGTCATTTTTTCTTTCTCCCTGCACCATCAAAGACTATTACAAGGTTTCATTGATCTCATCCACAGGTCCTGGTAGGATCCTTGGATGTAATTGTGGCAGGATAATATTCTGAGATGTTACCTAAGATTTTCTTTCCTGAATTTCTTTTACTTTTTGACTTTATTCATTTAGTCAATGCATTCATTGCCTCCAGGACAGGTTGTTACAGCAGAAAAGCAAAGAAAAGCTTTTTAAATCTCTGAAGCTTGTGCTTTTGGACATTGAAAAAAAAAACCCTCAGCCCAGAGAGAACTCAGGTCATAAAAATTAGATGGGGAAAGTTGTGTTATCTGCAGTCAGAGTCTGTTTTTCTTGCTGTCACATCCCCTGCTTCTCTTCATCTCTACCTGTTGAGATACATGAATTTGTTCAGATTAGAGAAAGAGAAAGGAGAAACCCTCTGTATGTTTGGAAATCCAAGACCAGAATAAAACATGGGCGCCCCTGAGAAAGATGCCAGACGTGAGGGTTTTCTCCTACCCAGAAGGAGCAGAATGGGTGGAAGTATCTAAATGATGTATCCAGGCAACCAAAGGTAGCTTCACAAAGCCCTGCTCTTTCCAGTGCAACTTGGGACATGGCAGAATGATTTCCCTTGAGCCTGGGCATAGCACAGAAGTTGAAAGTCATGCTAAAATAGAGGCTTAAAACAGATATCAGTGAATATAAGTAGATATGGTGTTACTTCACCCAGATTCCCTTCCTAGTGTCAGTTCATCAAATCTCTAGCTGCTGGGAATACCATCTTCAGAACCTATGCCCCCCACCCCCACTCCAGGAAGTGACCTCTGTCCAGTACTGACTGATGCAAGAATAAAATGGCCCCACCATTTCACCTCAGTTTGAGACAACTCTGAAGAGCCATCCCAATTCTAGAATTCTCAGGATTGGCTGAGAATCAGTCAGCTGACTGCAACCACTTTGCAGGAAAGCTTCCTGCTCTGCCCATTCCTGCCTCTCTCACTTCCTCCCAGGTTTAGCTCCTAAGAACTCTCCCCAGTAAAATTTCTAACTCAGTTCTCCATTTCATTCTGTTTCTAGGAAACCCAATCTAAGACATCTACATAACTGAGCTTGTAATTTGAGAACTCATAATTCTGCATCAAACATAATTTTCCCAGGTTTGGAGATACCTTGTTTTAGAGATTCCTGGTGTATATCCTTTTTTAACTCTGCTCATCTTTGGCTTCAGTTCTCTTGAACCAATTTTACTTCTACTCTCTTCCGTCTGATAATGATTATGAAAGTGAAGCAAAATAGGAATGGAGTGTTTTAAGCTTTACCATATAGCTTGTTACCATCATTGTCCAAACATTAGACTAGTGTCTCCTTGGCCATCATTTTTTCTTTCCAAGATCTATTCTGTTGGCAGTTTTCACATATGCAATCCAGTATTAACTAGTGTCACCATGCTTTGCATTGCATCCTCATGTCTTATTTATATTATAGCTGGAGGTTTGTACCTTTTGGCCATCTTCATTTCAGTAAAATAAAACGACTCCTTGCTTCATCTTTAGTCTTTTTCAAAATGTCATCTCCTTCTAAGGTTTTAGCTTTTATTTTTCAATCATATAAACTTCGGTAATTTTATATCTTAAGATGGATGATGACTTCAGTTCTCCAACCAATTTACAGAGACCTCCTCTGCAAGTCCCACCTAAGAGTTCTAGTAGGCCACTTCAGATTGCAGGGGTAGTTGGCACCTTCTGTTTTATTTGCAGACTTGAAAACCTCAGCTGAAGCTGACATAGAAAAGTCTCATTTAATGCCCTGTCTAATAGACAATAACTCAAATACCTGTAATCAAGGCAGTGTTTAAATTCAACCAACGTATCCAATACAATGGAAAACCATAAAACCCCTAAAAATATTCAGGGTGATTTATGGGCAAAAATCATGACATGAAAAATGTCATTGTCAAATAAAAGAATAAGTTATTGAAGAGTATTTATAGGCAAGCAGGTTTTGTGTTTTTATTTTAAAAAGGATATGTGTTTGGTGTCTATACACACACACACACACACATGTTCATATATACATAGAAAACATCAGGAATAATGTATTAGTGTAATCATATCTGGGAGATGGAATTGTGGGATTTAGAAGTGAACAGAATAATTTATTCTTATTTAATATTCTTAAGCATTTGGATTTTATAATAAATCATTATTTTAATAAATTAAAAAAAGAGCACTTCAGTGAGAACATGTAGTGTAACTATTCTGTTCTAGTTTGTTTATTTTAAAGTGGGCTTTTCAAGATCACTAGCCTAGAAGACAAATCTGGGTTTCACTCTCAGTTCTTCTATAAACCAGTTTAGATATAAAAATAGGCTATCCAAGAGGTAGCATTATTTCATTGCTTTAAATTTTTTCCAAATTTTATATGTATATGTGTAACTGATTCCTTTATTGTACACCTGAAATGAAAACAACCTTGTAAATCTATACTTTGATAAAGAAATATTTTAAGTATCCAAATAATTTTTAAATATTTGTAAGTTATTTAAACAACATATATGTAACATAGAAGTTATGTGGCATGATTTTATGCCTCTCCATGAGTTTGTTATCCAGCACAAAATCTTCAAATTTGACATTAACCTGCATTCTCCTCTCTTGCTATCCTGTCCATATAACCATCTGCCTGAATTTTGCATTCATCATCCTCTCACTTTTGAAAGCACATAGTTTTACACATGCGTTAGCAACACATTTTGTCTTGTTTGTTTTTGAGTGATGGTCTCATATAGTATGAGTCTTCTGGGAATTGCTTTTCACTCAAAATTATGTTTCTAAGGCTCATCCTTATGGGTAGCTATAGTTCACTGATTTTTACTGCTGAGTATTATTTCATTGAATAAATAGATTATCAAAATTTATTTCCTGTCATTGGATTTGGGGGATATTTCCAATGGTTTCTGCTGCTACAGAAAGTGCTGCTATGAACATTCCAAAATATGTGCAAATTTCTCTAAGATGTATATGTAGGAGTGGAATTTTAGAATCTAGGTAGATTTACAAGAAATTGCCAAATTAGTTTAAAAAGTGACTTATAAATTTATACATACTGTACATCATAATATACACTGAAAATTCATGTTTTTCCACATTCTCATCCTTGGCTTTGACAGGTGTTTAATCTAGTAGTAACATTAGTTGCTCAGTAGTGCCCGACTCTGTGCGACCCTATGGACTGTAGCCCACCAGGCTCCTCTGTCATGGAATTCTCCAGCAAAGAATGCTGGAGTGGGTTGCCATTTCCTTCTCCAGGGAATCTTCTTGACTGAGGGATCGAACCAGGGTCTCCTGCATTACAGGCAGATTCTTTACCATCTGAGCCACATACCAACAGTATTTCAAATGGGGTCTTAATTTCTATTTTATTTACTAGAGAGATTGATCACTTTTTTATATGTGATTTGGCTACCTGCGTTTTTCTTTTGTAAAACTCCTGTTCATAGTTGTCCACTTACAATGCTCTTACATTGTAGGCACTTCATAAATGTTTGTTGAATAAATGGATGAATTCTCATACAGCAAAATAAGACTTAGGAGATGTACTTGTTAATTTAAGAATGATGTTTAACCACAAAGAACCATGGGCCCTACTCCCTTACATTGTAATTTACTTTCATTGCATAGTCAATGTTATATAATTGATTGATAACTGAGCTTATTCTTTTGCATGATGGATTTTTTATTTTAAGAAGTCTTTATATAATTATCTTAAAGATGATTTTTGCATATCATCTTTGGGGAAGTTCTATTATTTACTTTTAATAGCAACAGAGGAGTTCTAAATTTTGTTCTAGGAGCTAAACAATGCAAATTGTGCTTCTGTTCTCAGAATTAAACATTTTTCAGAAAAACATGAATATTGGCTCTAATTCCAACAAACAAATTAGCAGGATTTTTTTCTAACAGAAAATGAGTACTTTGAGTAAATAGAATAAAATCACATCCACAAAACTATGTTCAAGAAAAAGTGTAAACAGCTATTCCTGTCATTGTTGTGTACTAATTCTTGTGAACAGATATGTCATTAGAAGAAAACAATATTGAGAAAATTCTATCAATTACCTTTATTTTTATGACTTTTTCCCTAAATATTTCCAAATTAGAAACAGGTGATTATTACATAATTCTGACAGGTGTTCCACAGAAGCATGATTAAAAAACTACCTTTCCCTAGGGAGACCAATTAAGTAAGGAAGGCATTTGACAGCAAAAAAAAGTTGGGATTTCTTTGGTGGTCCAGTGGCTAGGACTCTGTGCTCCCAATGCAGGGGACCCGAGATCAATACCTGGTCAGGGAGCTAGATTCCCCCTGCCACAGCTAAATATCCTGTGTTTGGCAGCTGGGGCCCGGCACAAAAAAAAAAAAAAAAAAAGTCAAATAGGAGTTTTACTTCTACATGTCTTCTCCAGCATGTCTCCTAAGGATGTTATGGGAATGTTCTGCTCAGGTCTCCCTCCAGAAAAAAACTTACATTTAACTGGATCGACAGAAATAATCAACAATCTATAACAGAAATAAGAAAGAGTTTTATTAGAACCACACTGAAGATATAGCCCAGGATACAGCCTCGTAGATACTCTGGAGAAACATGTTTTTCAGTACAGTTGTACATCTTGTCAGAACAAAGAACATCAAAGGAGTCGGTGGAACATTCCTTAAATGTTAAAAAAAAAAAAAATCCGATCAGCACATACACAGCAAGTCAATGTGGCCTTGACACCCGGAAAGGGAGCTTTATCACTGAAGGAAAACCAGCATGGGCATCCCAGGAAAGGAGGCATTTAATCTTTGTCTTCAACATGGCCATTCTTTTCTTCTGGCCAGTCATCTTCTTCTTTAATAATTCCAGCAGATGTACAATGTATGTTTGATAGGCCGTAAACAGAATGTATTAACAGGATATTCAAGTTAACTTGTGTATAACTCAGGATGACTTCCCCATACTTCATCATATAAGAATCTCTCATCAGCTGTAAAAAGTGCAGTTAGCCAACAAGCTCCATCTGTTGGTGCCTTCAGACTTTGCTTCAGCCGTCAAACCAAGGCCACTCATCCAGGGTAGACCTCGGTCTATGGCTTGGCATGGTGAAGGTACCGTCCATTTCTGCCCTAAGTGGGGATCCTCATGGGCAAGCTTTGCTCTTGAGCTCCTCATTATGTTAGCCAAGACTGTCAGTCCTGCTGTCACAGTCTGAGGCTCTCCCTCCCCAGCGCTGTTTCCTCTCCAGTTCATCTCTAAATTTTGTTCTGGCTACCCCTCAATCAATCTTTTGCCCTTCTAACTCTGTCTTGGTGTCAGCTTCCCCCAGTACCCAACTGACACATCTTTATGTAAAATGCTGGATGGGAGCATTTGTTTTTAGTGACATGCATATACAGCATGTAGATGACTGAAGTCCACTACAGGGAAAAACTGTTAGTAACTATTTTAATTGACTTTAGATTGATAGAATAGTGATTGGGCTTTTGAAAGCAAGCAAATGTTTCCATCATATAAGACCACGGATTTGAGAAATGTATCCATAGCTTGAAAATGCTTTACTTAAAAAAAATTTTTTACAAGTGGCACTATTCAATGTTGAAAACTTCATGGCATCATTACTTGATAATACTGATATTAGTGGCTATCATTTATTGAGTACTGACTCTGGCAGGAAATGTGCTAAGCATTTTACATACACTATCCCATTTATTTCTAAAGGCTGATGTCTAAACAACATTAACTCATGAATTAGTTAATCGCTCTTAAGAGTTTCAGCTTTAGCCAGGAAGTACATTAGCACTAGATCTGGAAATTGCTATCCTGGCTATATTTCATTCAAATGTACAGTGGTATGGTAGATCTTGGGAACAGAAATGTTACAGTGTTTCTTAGTTTAGTCCAGTAAAATGCATACCATAGGAGTAATTATGAACTTTGTAACTACTTTATTTAGAGAAAGCACTATTTTCTCCAGGTGAAAAGAATCACATATCTAACATATGACTTGGAAAATTATGAAAATTCTGTGTTTGATTTATACCATTTCCACTGATGTATTTCTTTTGAAATCTGAGTCAATGGATATGAAATACATTTTCTTATGTAGTGTACCGTCAGGCCACTCAGAATGGCTATTCTCTTGCTCTCTGTACATCCCCTGCCTGACCAGTGCCTGGTGAACATGATTTCCCCTTCCACCCTGCCACCTATCAATTGTGCTAGAATGACTTCTCCTGCTAGTTTATTAAAGGGATACATCTGCCCTCGGGATGGTTGTGAGGGGTGTTAATCTGAGGAGATTTTAGGGACATGCCCTAGACGGCGATTTCCCTGGTACCTGATGAGCCACGCTGACATCAACTCTGCCTGTAAATGATGGCTTCCTTACCCCCACACCCGCTAGTGAAGACACCACGTCCTGTCTGCCGTCTACGGTGGGATGCTGCCCAGGACCTTTTGCTTCAGAGGTGGGTGTAAGATTCCCTACCCAATAAACCCCTGATGTCTCGGTTGCCATCTCCGGGTTCTTTCTTTGGTCTTGAGGCTGGGCAGCTACAAGGCTTGTAGGCCTTCGGGATGTAGCCCAATAGGGAGTATATCAAGAACAAGAAAAGTTGCCTGAGTGTGGAGTCAACACTACCAGCTCCCAAAGTATGGACCCCTGACTATTTGGAATGAGGTCGGATTTAGTCAAATGCTTTTCCTATCATTGAGTTTTCTTCTTTAGCCTGTTTATATGGAGGATTATGTTGATTTTTGTGTTTTTAATTTGAGCTATCCTTGCCTATGTGGAATAAATCCTGCTTGGTAATGGTATACGCTATTTTTTTTTTTTTTTACAAATTGTTGGATTTGCTTTGCTAGTATTTTATCGAGGATTTTGCATCTAAGTTCTTTGTTTCTTCACTGCTGCACATGGGCTTCCTCCAGCTGCAGCAAGCAGGGGCTGCACTCTAGTTGCAGTACACAGGCTTCTCATTATGGTGTCTTCTTTTATTTTGTAAGCACAGGCTCTGGGGTGCTTGGGCTTCAGTAGTTGATGGGCATAGTTGCCCTGCCTGTGGCATACAAGGTCTTCCTGGACCAGTGGAACCTGTGTCCCCTGTATTAGCAGGTGGACTTTTGACCACTGGCCCAGCAGGGAAGTTCCGCATCTAAGTTCTTGAGAGAAAGTGGTGTGTAGATAGCTTTTTGTACTGTTTCTGTCTAGTTTTGGTATCAGAGTAATACTGGCTTTATAAAATGATCTGGAAAGCGCCCCCTTTCCTTCTCTTTTCTGAAAGAGTATATAAAACATTAATTTGTTTATGTAAAACATACATTAATTTCTTTAAACATTTGATAGAATTTTCCTGTGGAACAGTCTGGGCCTGGAGATTCTTTTTTTTGACTTTCAGATTACAAATTTGATGTTTAAAGAATCATGTAGATTAATTCATGCTGGTTGAGTTTTGATATCTTGTGGTTTTTCTCTGGCTGCTTTGAAAGGAAAGAGGAAAACATTAAACAAGAGAGTCACATATAATATGCAGATTTTACTAGTGATTTGAGACATTTGCAGAGTGTGAAGTATCTTCTACTCAGGATTTAACTATTATGGACTTGTTAATCATGAATCTAAACCATTGCTAAGTGCAACATTGAGGGCCTTGTTTATTGGTTTTTCTTTCTTTCATCCCAGATTTCTGATTTTATTGGTTCTCTTTTCAGATTAATGAAAGTAAACGATTCAATGTTTATGCAACTCAAACCCCAAGGTCCTTTCATGCATAGAGTCTAGAAGATAGAAACAGCTGCTATTGAAATAATACTCCAGGTTGTTCTTGTTTAGTCACTAAGTCATGTCCAATTCTTTTCAACCCCGTGGACTGTAGCCCCCCTCAGGCTCCTCTGTCCATGGGGCTTCCTAGGCGAGAATACTAGAGTGGGTTGCCATTTCCTCCTCCAGGGGGTTTTCCCGACCCAGGAATCGAACTCATGTCTCCTGCGAGTTGGTAGGTGGATTCTTTACCACTGAGCCACGAGGGCAGCCCCAGTACTCTAGATACGTGTTTGTATTTTTACAGTTGCATTGGTCTCATACACAGATACAAATAGGATAAACATGCCTTCCAGTGATGATGAGCATTTAAGAAAATGCATATATTCATTTTATGAACCTAGTATTCAAGAATATTTCCTTTTTTACATCTCTGAATCACTTGGGAGTATTTCTTCTGTGTGGGCTTGATTTTATAGGATGCATTGGCTAGTGTAATGCTGGCAGCAGTAACACTATAAATTGCAGTAAATCAAATTAACTTCATTACAATGCTCCTGGTAAAATTTAACCAGAGAAAAATGTCAATTTCATTTCCTTTATTGAAAAGAAAATCTTGGATTGTTTAATATGATACTTACTAGGGAAATGGCCCGTTGTTTGAGTACATTGAGGAGTGGTAAAATCAGTCTTTTACTTTGTTCAATTAAAGATACCTGATCAAAGAATTGCAGTGTTCCCCCTTCTGAGACAAATAGGAGAATCTTCAGTTTGAATGTGTTGTTTTCATTTAAGAATCATTTTCTAAAAATTTTGAGTGTACTTATCATAGTGTTAAACAGAACACTATTGTAACTTTGTTTTGAATTCAACTGCTGCTATCTGCTGATTAGAAATTAAAAGTGCATTTAGGGTGCTTTCAAGGGCACCCATTATTAACTTGAAGAAACATAGGTCTGAGGCAAGAATATTTTCAGCTTTTATAATAACTCACAATAATCCATGATTTGGGACTTACATTCTTTTTTCATTATAGAAATTTAAAAGTATACAATTTAATGTGGTTTATGAAAATACCCAATTACCCATGAGCCTCCAAACATTCTAATAAAAAAGGAACCCAATCAACTGAGTGGCAATTCAATGATACTGGGAAAGAGAAATTTAATTCCATGACCTAGGAAAGCCATCTGAGGAGGGTGCTTTTCTTGTTGTCTTTTTAGGCCTAGTGCCTTTCATTAAGCCTGCTCTACAGCAGACATTCAAAAACACATGTTCGTTAAACAGCAAATCATATTCACCTGGTGGCACAGACAGTAAAAATCTGCCTACACATGAGGGAGACACAGGTTTGATCCCTGGGTCGGGAAGATCTTCTGGAGAAGGAAATGGTAATCCACTCTAGTATTCTTGCCTGGAGGATTCCACGGACAGAGGAGCCTGGCAAGCTGCAACCTATAGGGTCACAAAGAGTCTAACACGACTGAGCGATTAACACTTTCACTTTCATATTCAAACAGCTTCTTATTTTTTCTCAAAGGTCTAGGTGCCTCACACACAGATGAATTATATAATACAAAAGAATACTAATGACTTTAATCAAACAAAAGGAAATGGAACAAGCAAAGAAACAAATTCAAAATAAATTAAAAAACAAGTTTGGAGGTGGTAAAACAGCCTTTAATAAACATGGATTTGGTTTCACATGGACAGACTAAAAATACAGTGACTCATAAACACACAATTAAGTATTATGGGATTTTTGAATTGACCTTTTTGCCTTAGGCATCTCACCCTCCAGTGACTGCTGCCCAACCTGCTCATTTAGGGCTGGCCCTGCTCTAGCCAGACATGGGGTCAGCCTCTACTTGGAGTGTGGCCGACCACATTCCAAGTGCCCTACTCCTGGGTTCCCCATCCCATGACTGCTGGCCAAGAGCATTTCACTTCATTGCAGCAGTCAGAGAGAACTTAGAGCCTGGCACCATGGGGCAGGCAGGCTGTAGCTGCAGTGATGACACCGCCAACGCAGTGAGAGCTGGCTTGCCTCAGGCTAGCACTGCATCTTATGTTTGTTTGAGGCAAACCCAGGAATGCCAAGATAACCAGGGGCATGCTGAAGCCATCATTTTTGACTCGGTCAAACTACATCTTGGAGAAAAGTATGAACAGCAGGGATCTGAGAAAGAACTCTACACATCACTTACCCAATTACATTTTCACAATTGTTGGATTGTATTTCCAAACACACAAAATTTTTTTAAAAAAATGCACTTACTATGTTGGATTTTGAATTTAAAATGGACCCAAAATGAGAGCATATTGGTGTTAGTCTTTGGCTGGTTTAAAACGTTCCTCTTGGGGATAAAATATCCACAAACAAATCTAGGCACAAACTGTTCTATAGGATTACCCTTGCATATTTTCAATTTTATGTGATTTACCACTGCAGAAAATGACCCTAGGATAAGCTCCCAGGAATAATATCCCAAATCTTACTACAAAACTGACATGAGAAAGAAACCACCACTGCTTAATAGTGCAGGGCTTCCTTTTAGGGTGATGAAAATGTTTAGGAGCTAGAGAGAAGTGGCGTTTGTACAGCTCTACTGGATGCCGCTGAATTACTTTAAAATGGTTAGTTTCACCTTGCTTACAGTTTCCTTTGTTGTGCAGAAGCTTTTAATTTTAATAGGTCCCATTTGTTTATTCGTGCTTTTATTTCCAATATTCTGGGAGGTGGGTCATGTAGGATCCCGCTTTGGTTTATGTCGGAGAGTGTTTTGCCTATGTTATCCTCTAGGAGTTTTATAGTTTCTGGTCTTATGCTTAGATCTTTGATCCATTTTGAGTTCATCTTTGTGTATGGTGTTAGAAAGTGTTCTAGTTTCATTCTTTTACAAGTGGCTGTCCAGTTTTCCCAGCACCACTTGTTAAAGAGGTTGTCTTTTCTCCATTGTATATTCTTGCCTCCTTTGTCAAAGATAAGGTGTCCATAGATGCGTGGATTTATCTCTGGGCTTTCTATTCTGTTCCATTGATCTATATTTCTGTCTTTGTGCCAGTACCATACTGTCTTGATGACTGTGGATTTGTAGTATAGCCTAAAGTCAGGTAGGTTGATTCCTCCAGTTCCATTCTTCTTTCTCAAGATTGCTTTGGCTATACGAGGTTTTTTGTATTTCCATACAAATTGTGAAATTATCTGTTCTAATTCTCTGAAAAAGACCTCTGGTAGCTTGATAGGAATTTCATTGAATCTATAGATTGCTTTGGGTAGTATACTCATTTTCACTATATTGATTCTTCCAATCCACGAACACGGTATATTTCTCCATCTATTTGTGTCCTCTTTGATTTCTTTCATCAGTGTTTTATAGTTTTCTATATACAAGTCTTTTGTTTCTTTAGGTAGAAATACTCCTAAGTATTTTATTCTTTTTGTTTCGATGGTGAATGGAATTGTTTCCTTAATTTCTCTTTCTGTTTTCTCATTGTTAGTGTATAGGAATGCCAGGGATTTCTGTGTGTTGATTTTGTATCCTGCAACTTTACTATATTCACTGATTAGCTCTAGTAATTTTCTGGTAGAGTCTTCAGGGTTTTCTATGTAGAGGATCATGTCCCAAAGGAAACTATAAGCAAGGTGAAAAGACAGCCTTCAGAATGGGAGAAAATAATAGCCAATGAAGCAATGGACAAACAATTAATCTCAAAAATATACAAGCAACTCCTGAAGCTCCATTCTAGAAAATTAAACGACCCAATCAAAAAGTGGGTCAAAGAACTTAACAGACATTTCTCCAAAGAAGACATAAAAATGGCTAGCAAACACATGAAAAGATGCTCAACATCACTCATTATCAGAGAAATGCAAATCAAAACCACAATGAGGTATCACTTCACACCAGTCAGAATGGCTGCCATCCAAAAGTCTACAAGCGATAAATGCTGGAGAGGATGTAGAGAAAAGGGAACTTTCTTACACTGTTGGTGGGAATGCAAACTAGTACAGCCACTATGGAGAACAGTGTGGAGATTCCTTAAAAAGCTGCAAATAGACCTGCCATATGACCCAGCAATCCCACTGCTGGGCATATACACCGAGGAAACCAGAATTGAAAGAGCCACGTGTACCCCAGTGTTCATTGCCACATTGTTTTCAATAGCCAGGACATGGAAGCAACCTAGATGCCCATCAACTGACGAATGGATAAGAAAGCTGTGGTACATATACACAATGGAATATTACTCAGCATTAAAAAAATAATTCATTTGAATCAGTTCTACTCAGGTGGACGGAGCTGGAGCCTATTATCCAGAGTGAAGTAAGTCAGAAGGAAAAACAATACAGTATACTAACGCATATATATGGAATTTAGAAAGACGTTAAGGAGAACCCTGCATGCGAGACAGCAAAAGGAACGCAGATGTATAGAACAGACTCGTGGACTCTGTGGATGAGGGCAAGGGTGGGATGATATGGGAGAATGGCATTGAAACATGTTAATTATCATATGTGTAATCAATCGCTAGCCCAGGATTGATGCTCGGGGCTGGAGCACCGAGATTTCCTGGGGGAGGGAGGAGGGAGGGAGGAGGGAGGGGGGTTCTGGAGGGGGAGCACATGTAAACCCATGGTGATATCATGTCATTGTATGGCAAAACTAATAAAACAAACGTGTTATTTTTTAGATTCCACATGTGTTATTTTGTTTTTCTCTGACTTTCTTCCCTTAGTATGATAATCTCTAGGTCCATTCATGTTGCAGCAAATAGCATTACTTCATTCTCTCTTATGGCTGACTGATATTCCATTGCCTGTATGCCACATCTTAAACCAATCATCTGTTGATGGGTACTTGGGTTTTTTCATATCTTGGATATTATAAATAGTACTGCTATGAACACTGGGGTGCATGTATCTTTTCAAATTAGAGAATAGAGTTTTCTCTGTATGTATGCCTGGGGTTGGGATTGCTAGATAATATGGTAGCTCTATTTTTAGTTTTTTAAGGCACCTCCATGCTGTTTTCCACAATGGCTGCACTGATTTACATTCCAACCAACAATGTACAAAGGTTCCTTTTCCCCATACCCTCTCCAGCATCCAATTATTTGTACATTTTTTGATAGCCATTCAGGTCAGTGTTACGTGATGATGTTTCGACTTCCATTTCTCTAATAATTAGTGATGTCAAGTGTCTTTTCATGTGCCTGTTGGCTATCTGTACGTCTTCTTTGGAGAAATGTCTGTTCGGGTCTTCTGCTCATTTTATGAATACATTGGGCTTTTTGATATTGAATCATTTGAACTGTTTGAATATTAACCACTTGTTGGTTGCATCATTTGCAAATATTCTCTCCCATTATATAGGTTGTCTTTTTGTTGATGGTTTCTTTTGGTGTCATATGACCTCAGACACATAGCCAACATGATACTCAACAGAGAAAAGCTGAAAACCTGTCAGCTATAGTGTGCTAGGGCCCGGCTGCTGTGGTTGCAGGAATGGAGGTGGTTGTGCTACCACTTGGGACTTAAGCCTCCTGCTCACAGGCCTCTCCCAAGACCTGTCTGCCTCAGATCTGGCCTCAAGTTACAGGGTGGGGTGGGTGGCACTGGAGAGCTCCCACTGGGAAACAAACATTTATGTATTCTTCTCCAGGGACTGTCTGCCCAGAGATATGCATGGCACTGCCCTGTGTGGGCTGACAAAATCCCCCACCACGTGAGCTGACAGTGGGTTCCAATGCTGGAGGTGTCCCCAATGTGCATGTGCTGACACGGGGCTCTGAGGTTCAGCCAGGCCCTCCAGGCTGTCTCCACACAATTAGAGTCCTATCCCAGGGCCTCTCTGCTGGAGATTTCATGTCTACCTGCTCTACATCCTGGCTGCCCTGCTCCACACACCTCTGGGACTGAGAAGGGTGGTGAGGTGACAGCTGTCAGCACTGGTCTCCCTCCACTCTGACTGCTAGCAAGGCAACATGCACACACGCCTTGCAAGCAGAGTCCGGGCCACTCCAGCTTCTCTGACCCACAGACCTCCCAGCAGGTAAGGGGGCTCTCCAGAGCGAGAGCCTGCCCACGCGGACCTTCCCTGCTTCACAGATCCCTTCCAGGGGTGCAGATCCCAACCTGGTGTCTTTTAGTTTTTGGTGCTATCCAGTTACACTAAAATCTTTTTTCAGCTTTGGTTGTGTAAGTGGTCTTTTGCCAGTTTTCAATTGGTTTTATGAGAGAATTGTTCTACATGGAGGTGTATTTTTGATGTGTTTATGGGGGTAGGCGAGCTCTAGGTCCTCCCACTGCACCATCTTGAGGCTCCCCCTCCTAAGTGGCTTTATATCTATAATAATATAGAACTTTATGCTCACACAGAGTATAATCTGGCTCATAGGGTTTGGGCTGAAATCTTGAACCTCTTCTTGCATAATAATGTCATCTCCTGTCTGTCATTTTGGAGATGAGTGGCAGAGGGTATCAGAGATGAGTGCCCCAGATGATGCTTGAATAAGGACATAATCAGTAGAAACCTCCAGACTCTCAGTTAAAGCAGACCAAGAAAAGTAGTCTGACCACACCAAATTGTGGCACAAGACAAGAAAATCCAAACAGCCCTGGGGTGAGACAGCAAAGTGATACTGTTGATCCCTCCCAAGTGAAGTAAACAACTGGTGGTCTAGGTGGTGAGGGCTAGAAAGAAAGGCATGGTCAAGTTCATGGCAGCCCAACATTAGACTGGACATGCTGCCATTTACTCAATTATGAACCACATCAAGCACCAAGTCAACACAGATGAACCATCTTATTCTGCTATGTCTAGTCCTCAGTAAAACCCCAGAAGCCATGATTTGTTTTGAGGGGATATACTTGAGATTTGAAGGGTGAAATGTGTGCACCATGAACAACTGGAAAGAAAAAGATTTTTAAAGGATATTCATAATAGCTCCAAAAATTAAATACTTATGTTTAATTCTAGTGAAATATGTTCGGAATCTGTATGTTGAAAACTACGAAACACTGAAAGGAAGCAAAATCAATCTAAATAAATTGAGATATATTATGTTCATAGACTGAAAGTACCAATATTGTTAAGATTGTTCCCCATATTGATCTCCAAATTTAACACATCACAACCAAAATCTCAGTAGGAATTTTCCAGATACTGATTTTAATATCTTTTCCCATTAACAGTGACAAGGGCATCAGTTTTCTAACCAAATTATAAATTTCCTTTACTATACCCTTAGCAGTTACCTACTTACAGGATGGTCATGTATTTGATTATGCTAACTCATTGCAATCATCTGCTGCATTATTGCAAAACACTTAAGAAGTGCACCAGTCAACAGATATGAGAGGTCTTACTAGCTGACTTTGATGTGTCATTCCAGGACACACATCCTGGTGACTGGTTCACCATCTAGGTTCACCAGAGAAAGTATCCCTTGGACATTGCTTAAGGGGCCACCCCAAGTTCTCTTTGCCCCATCATTGCTGAAAAGTGCCACAGCTTTCTGGATTGGATCCATGCTTACCACCACCAGAAGATAACAGGATGTTAGCAGAGCTGCTATTATTTGCTGTTATCTCCCATGACCCTCCTATGAAGTGGATATGGAGATAAACATTACACACATTAACCGGGACTTTCATTACTTACATGTTCCACTGGGTGAGATCCTTAAAACTGAGATTTCACCAAAAATAAGTTAACAAATAGAAATAGGACTTCAAGCTCATGGGTATACCCAACTAAGTACTCCAGATATCAGGAATGGATCACTCCTAGCCCTTCTTAACACTCCAAGAATCAAATTACTAGCTATATCTGACTCCCTCCTCATACGTCAACCAGCTTAACCTCTCCAGTTGGTCCTTTTGGATGCTGAACAGTTTATCCCACAGGCTTTAAAACTCTTGCTATTCAAAGTGTGGTCTATGGATCAGCAGCATCAGTATCACCTAGAAGCTTGTTAGAAATGTAGAATCTCAGACTTCGTTGCAAACTTGCTGAATGAGAATGTTTTACCAAGATTTCCAGGTGATTCACGTGTGCATTAAAGTTTGACGGGCATTCCTTACAAAGACTTAGCTCTACCTTCCCATTGGTTAACTAAGTCCTTGTGAAGACGTATTGGGACCCAGTAACAATAATCAAAGTCAGCTGTGCACCACAAAAAATGAACTATCACCAGACAATCTGACTAGTGATTGTTCCTACTGTTTATTTTGTTGGTCACTGAGGGTCCCTTTTGAGATGAAAGGGAATTTTTTCTCCAGAGTTTAACTTGCCACTCCACAGCTACAGAGGGTTGGCTTCATCAGATAGATTCATTGATGAGCTCTAATAGCTTCCTGGTAGCATCTTTAGTTTTCTATGTATACCATCATGTCATCTATGAAAATTGAGTTTTACCTCTTTTCCACTTTGAAGTCCCTTTCTTTCTTTCCCTGATTGTTGTGGCTAGTACTTCCAAAACTAGGTTGAATAAAAGTGGAAACAGCAGACCTTCTTGTCTTGTTCCTGATCTCAGAGGATATGCTTTTAGCTTTGCACCACTGAGAATGATGTTAGCTGTGGGTTTGTCATATATGGTCTTTATCATGTTGAGGTATGTTCCCTCTATGTCCATGTTCTGGAGTTTTAACACAGATGGGTGTTGAATTTTGGGAAACTTTCCTGCATCTACTAAAATGATCATATGGTATAATTCTTCTAGTTTGTTGATGTGGTGTATCATACCGATTCATTTGTGGGTATTGAAGAATTTTTGCCCCCTTAGGATAAAGCCCACTTGATCATGGTATACAACCTTTTTTATACATTGTTGGCTTTTACTGGCAAGTATTTTATTTTTGTGTCTATGTTCATTGGTGATATTGGCCTGAAATTTTTTGTGATATAGGAATTTTATAGTTTTGAAGTGCTGACAATATTCTATGTGACAACCGTGGCACATTGTCTTGACTCATAGACTCGCAGAAAATAACTGAGTGAATGTAACATTCAAATGGAAGTTCTCTGGTTGACCTTACTGGGATGAACACTGTATAGTTTTGCTTAAAAATCTCCTAACAAAGTAAAAGATAGCTGCCACTATTCCTCAGTGTAAATAACAGCTTTTCCAAGACAAGAAAAGACAAGTTTTGCAGCAAAAACTGGCAATCTTGCCCCAGGATGAAGGGACTTAGAAACACATTCCAAACTCCACTAAAACAGAACCTCTGTTCTGAACTTAAAACAGTTGGACTAATTATAATATTGGCCCCAATGCCAGTGAGGAAAAGTGTTAATAGTAATAATAATGATGATAATATATGGTTTACTATTTGACAAGCACATGCATACAGACTAAATCTCATGTTATACAATTTTCAAAAACTGGCATTCTCGTCTCTTACTGTTAGAAGCCTACGGTTAATGACTGCTGAAGGAATCTGTGGAGTGTGTGGTATGATATGCCTAATTCTCTCCAAATGTGTAAGCAGAACAAAAGGTGCAGTAGTTTAAGAACACCAGGACCAAGCAAACCAGTGGGGTGTTTTTTTTTGATACATATAAAGTCCTTCACACAACATGTTTTCAAGTGCATTGGGTTTAGCTGTAAGAAAATTCATTTGGGGGGCCAGAAATTAATCATATACAGTATGCTGAAAAAAAGTTTCTTCAAGAGAAGCTGTTGGCAAACCAGCATAAGACAACTCTCATTACTCATCTGTTAAAACTTCATAGTTATGGCACAGTAACTGAAGGTACAAGTTGAAGTTGGTTGACTTGGTTTTGGGCTTCCTCTCCAACTGGCTGCTCACAAGGCCACAAAGGGACCATAACAGTAGTAGTCTTTTCCCTGGTCTTTACTTACACAGTCCTATTATGGAACTTGTTGGTTTCAGCAATGAAGGGAAGATTGATGGTCATATCCCATCAATCAGGAATGGGACAGGGACCTATCTTGGATTAAAGGAGTTTAATTATGACTTACAGCTGGTACAAACAGAGGGCAATGCTGGTTAAATTAAGCCTTTTCCTATATACTTATGCTGTGAAAAGTTATTCTAAGTGTACACTCACATAACCTCTTAAAAAAATCACATGGTGGAAGATGTTCGTTTACGTAGTCATCGGTAGATGTGTGGATAATGGAAATCCAGCATAACTCAAATCATACATACTCTACCACTTGCTCTTGCCATCAGAACACACACATTGGAAATCTCAGTTCAAAACATTTCCTCTACCATGCGTAGTGAGGGGCAGTATGAGCCACCTACTTGAGACTTCTTGTATATTTACAAAATGCCGACTCTTGATGATGAAGAGACATTTATTTTTAAAACAATTATATTTTTAAAAACCTAAATCGGGTCACTTTATTTTCAGAGTTAAGAGTTGATCCATGTTTTCAATTTATTGCCATACACAAAACATTTTATAAAAAGTAATAGGGTAGACTGCCACTTCACATCTTCATGTAAAAACTTCACAGGAAAGTGATTACTATTAAGTATGAAGACATCTAAAGCCAGCTAATATTTTAATTATAGGGCAGAATATTTTTTGGTGATTCTTCCTAAAAAATGTTGGCACACTCATTAAATGCCCAGGTTATAAAAATCACTTAGTATCACTTCCTACCCTTCAGTATATTTTTAAATTCTACATAGCATCATACTAAATGCTGGTGGGAAAGAGATTTTAAGACTCTAAAAAATGTCTCAGGTAGCACAGTAATTTAAAACCAACTGGGAGAAAGCATCCCCCTCCCCAAATACTTTTGTATGTAATTTTCTGTAACAAAGTAAAAAACCATTATACCTTAAAAAGAAGCTAAAAAGGAAAAGATTTCACTTCTCCTTTGAAAACACCACTTTTTAACCTCTTAAAGAGAGAAATTTTCACTTTGTGTGTGTTGGGGGGGGTTGTTTCATAAATAAAAATATCAAGTTTATGTCAGTTTTACAAATGTTTCATTTAGGAAAGAAAGGGAACACTTTGATTCAGAGGATTTTAAAATATTTCATCACTACAAGAAAAGTGTAATTTTAAGCTAAAAAACTGTAACACATTGAACTAACACAAATCATCCAGGGTCATATCCTATTGTTTCTCATAAAATGCATAATTAAGGAGTAATAGGTCAAAGATCTTTTCCCAACATTGGGTCACATTAGCCAATCAGCCCCGGGCAAACCCACTCGTGTGAAGCCTCAAGATCCTCCTTTCTTACCTCAGGATAAGGTAAGAAAGGAGCACACTAGGCTAGCAGCCCTAGTGTCCCTTCCCATTTACAAATTTGTGTAGAATTGTTAAGCTTACATAATCCTTTTGAGAATGAGGTGTTTCAACTTGTATTTTCCAGATAAATTTCCCCATTTAAGTATTATAGCTGTTCTTTAAAACATTTAAAATCTTACTTTAAAATTTATTCTCAATGTATTTCCCTGTCACCTTAAAAGATGAGGGAAGACTAACAACTTAATTCTCCCAGCATCCTGGTCTCCTAGGCTAGGTGGCTGACAGTGATCAGCAGATATTGCTTGAGACCTGAACTCCATCGGGGCAGCTTTGGGCCATTCTCTGAGCCTCAAAACAAAGATGATACCACCTGTTGGGTATTTCTTAAGCCCGACAGAGTTATCATTATAAACCCGATATACCAATAATTTGTATACTAATTACCATATGAATGCAAATGATTTTTGTGATAAGCCCAAGGTGACTTTCTTTCCTGATGATGTATAGATATCCTGATAAAGTATAGATAGATAAGTTTTGTAACATGTTTTTCATCAATACTTGTGCATTTATGGTTTTAATCCTTTGGTTCCGTGACTCCTCCTGTTGTCAGTCTGTCTCCTGCTTCTAATTGCAACATTTTGTGTCTCTTAGAGTCCAGAAATCTGACCTTTCCATGGATGAAAAACAAAATCTAAAGATCTGTTGCTTTAGCAAATGTGGTATTATCATTACTCACTTTAAAATTAGGCAAGGTATCAGACCCATCTAGGAAGTGTTATAAAAATTGAGATTTCTGGACTATGGCTACAGAGTCTGATTCTGTATGTATAGAATAGGATCCAGAAAAACCTTCTCAAAAGCTCCCCCAGGTAATCTCAACAATCATTAGTATAGTTTCTAGGACTCAATGTTCTGCCCTCAATTTCTTAAATTCAATTTAGAATTTTAGCAGCTGGTCGTTTTTAGTACAAAAATTGCCCACTGCATTAATCATAAGCACATTCAAAGTAGACTGCCCATGATCTTGGCTTAACTCCATATGAAACTAGTCATTTCAATCCTTTGGAATAAAATTTAAAAATGCTGAATTAACTTCAGAGTGAAGACAATGCATGCAGATGCTAAAGGTGGCTGGCTCTGCACTTACAGGACGCCTGTTTGCTGCCTTAATCACAGTCTGAGGATCATTCTTATTGCATCTGTTGTCACTAAATAAAATCTGGAAGAACTCCTCTAAAACAGAAAGATGGCTAACCAGCTACTCAGTATGAAGGAACTGTTTCTAGCAGACATAAAAGTATTTTTTAAAAAATAACCACACAGCTTCCTGTAGAAATGCAGACTTTCACACTTCTGAAGTCTACTATAAAGTTGACCAAAACTACTGTTGCTTAAAAGCATGTTCAACTAACTGTGAAAACATAGGTGTGAAATAGGTACAACTTCGTACTTTACGAGATTCAACAAGCGTAAATGAAATTAATCTTCCACCTATGCTACCTATCCAGACAGTTAACTGCGAACACGACGCGTGAAGTATTTGGCGTAACACAGTTCTGATGCCACCCCTTCCGGATTTAATAAAAAGCCACGCCCAGTCTTTCCCGGGGTCCCAAGTGTGTCTAGGCACTGCGGAATGTCGTCATGTCCTTCGGTTCTCTGCTGGGGACACACCAGTCGTCCGCCTCGTGGTTGGTGTTGTAATGCTTCCAGGCGGCTTTGTTATACACCGGGAGTCTTTCTACTGATTCTGTTGACAGAGCCTGAGAGGAAAAGCAGGAACTAAGTCAGGCACTTTTTGGGGAACCCATTATTTGAGAAAAATGTACAATGGCAAAAAGTTTACTACAATTACACCATACTCTATACTGGATTTGCATTTTATCAATCATAAAACCATCTACACACATTTTAAGTCAGAGCACACATTTGAAACGTGTTACTTACTAAAGGCTGACGGCAGCTGCTTAGTGTGCCAGCTGAGTTTATTGCATGCAGCAATTCTCTAACCAGCCTAGAAGTTGCTGGTTTGGAGTTTTACACAAGTGTGATAGACATTCTTATAAAATTTGATCAACAGAAGTTCATTTTCAACAGAAGCTGAAAAACTCAGTTTAGTGTAAAAGCATAAAAATTCACAGTACCTTAATATATGTAATGTAAAAGCATTTAATGAAATCTGAGTTTGAGCCTGTGTCTTTTCCTACCATTAGAGTCACCAATTTTAGTTATAGCATATATGATTTCCACATCATGCATGGCTGACCCTTGGCATCACTCCCAACCCCACGTGGATACCAAATCCGCCGATGCTCAAGTCCCTTACAGAAAATACTGCAGTATCTGCATATTATCTACACACACCCTCCTGCACACTCAAATCATCTCAAGATTGACTACAATAGCTAATACAATGTAAATGCTATACGAATACAATAAATACTATGTAAATAGCTGCTGGTGTGCAATAGTTTTGCTTTTTGCAACGTTCTGGTATTCTTTTTCTTCAAATATTTTTGATTCCTGCTTGGATCTATGGATGCAGAACTCAGGATATAGAAGGCATACTGTAATTTCATGTTTCCAACATTATCGCCATTTAGTCACTGTTCTATTTCAGCTTCCTGTGTATCACTGAGGTAAACTATGTTCCTCATTATCTTCAAATTAGGTTATGTTGTAAGATTTCAACTTTAAGCAAAAGGTATTCCCTAAGATGTAGAAAATATTAAACTAGAATTTTCATTCCAATAATGGCAAGGAAGGACTTTATTTTTAATTATTCTGTAAGACCTCCTGTATTCCATTTTTTTCCAAAATGGAGCTAAAAATCTTTCATCTATATTTATATTTTTTTAATGCCAGAACTGCCACAACTCCTTGATCTATAACATAAACAAACAAAAACATCATATTTGATGATAAAAAGGGCAACATGAAGGCAATATTTTTAAGTTCCTCACAATTGAGATGGTTAAGAAAGAACATTTTCAGACAAATTTACTTTTTCTAATGAAACGTCTTCAGCATTTCCTATCAAATAGGTGCCATCTAGTGGCCAGAATAAGAGTAACTAGAGTCATTAAAAATGGAGGTACCTACCACCAGTCCGCTGCTGAACTAATCCAGCACACTGGAGGGGCTGAGGGCTTTCTGTAATTAATAAACACTGATGTGTCAGATAAACACATGGAACATCCCAGGTAAGTATGCTTCCACCAGGTGGGCTATATGCCTACCAAGGGTCACCTGTAATTGTTCCTAAATTTGTTAACATAAATCTGTCACTGTAATTTAATCTAAGTATTGCTTTTAACAAAGCACACAAAAATGTAGGGGTGGCATGGGGGGAAGGTTCTCTGAAAACTAAGATGACATCTTTCATAAAGATTCATGAAGGAAAGTTGCATAAAAACTGCTGTCAAAAAAGAGAAGACAACTGTAAGGAACTGCATAAAAATCAGTAATGATTATGCACTTGGCTGTTTCATTGATTAAAGAAACCAAAACAATGTATTGTAGGTATAGCTTCTGTAAGAAAGACAATTAAAACTTTAACCTGAAGACCCATATGCAAATGAAAGGCCTTAGCAAGTATATCAAAGACTGGTCAATCAATGTCCATTCATGCATCTTAAATTACAAATTTAATTTTAACATAACTTTTTGACTGCCCACTTTAACCCAATTTTTCTTCTACTAACAATCATAGTCCTGATCACTATGGGTAAGAGCATTTCTTTCCTACAAAGAGATCATTTGTCAAAACAGATGAGATCTTTGTTAAAAAAAAACAACACACATAGGTTTGTATTTTAATAGCAGGAGGTAGAAGAAAGTCTCATTACAGTTAAATACTGGTATCTTACAATCAAGAAGTCCAGAAGTACCATTAAGTCTAGAAGACGATGGTCTTTACCTTAATGTAAATGACTGCATCTGTCCCATAGCCCTCTAGGGAATAGAGCTTTAGGTCTCCTTGGAAATACTGCGCATAAAGGCGTGATATGGGCAATCCATAACCAAAACCAGCCTGTTTGAGAAAAATGAAATTTTATTCAGAAAGCCACACACTGAAATACTTTTCTAACTAAAATAAATGCTACCAGAGGGGGGTTCTGGAAGGGGAACACATGTATACCCATGGTGGGTTCGTGTCAATGTATGGCAAAACCAACACAATTGTAAAGTCAAGCCTTTATTAAATTTGTTACAATAAAAATAAATAAATAAATGCTACTGGAGTATCCCAGGGCTATCAGAGCCTGCATCTAAAAGACCTGTTAATACTTCAGTAGTAAAAGTGATCAAGCTGCAGCCTAGTTGAGCACTGTATTTGATGGCTTCCCTCTTGTCATCTGAAATTCCTCTTTTTCCTATAAAACGACCTGTGGAGGTCTAGAAAAAGCATGCTTCTCTCTTCTTTACTGGCCTGCTCCAGAGTATCCCTATAGTGCTTTCGGTGATATCATTTAAAACATGTTCTCTCTTTCAGGAGCAAGAGTAGAAAAATATCCGGTGGCAACCTAACAGATACATCTCATGACTTCATACCATGAATTCCAGCCTGAGTTCTAAACCTGGAGAGATCCTTAGTAGGTCTACTCTCTTAATACTCACTGACAGGTCATCTCCCCCACTTAAAAATCTTCAAAGCACCCCAACACCCACTGACCCTCACCATCTGCAACCCATTGTCTTGAGATAAAAATCCAAGCTTCTAAAAGAGAGCTTTCAAGAGGTAACAAGATCAAGTCCATGCCTCCCACTTTCCAGTCCAGCTGAAGTAAACCTCCTGCTTTCCAAAGTTCCTCAAGCACATCATGTTATTTTTCACAGCTGTGTCTTTGCTCATTCTGTTCCAGGTATCTGGAATGGCCTTTACCTGGATAAATCCTATCAATTCTTTAATACGAAGCAGAACATTTGGATAAGTGTAAAAAAAAAAAAGGTTTCTTTTTTTATCACCAACTAAGGTGTTTATTGACATTTCATATACTAGTTTGAAGAGTGTCTATGATTCAGGAATCGGTGCTGTTAACAAATCCAGGCTCTGGCCTTATCTACCTCCACCATTGTTTACTTGACTTTTTAAACCAGAGTTTCTATTTGCCCCTCCAAATAAACTACCCATTCTCCACATTCCTCCTCGTCCTGGGAGGCTGACCTGAATTGACGAGAGTGGGTTTCTGTGCCCTCTGCTTCCGTGTCTAGCCGACAGGGAGCCCAGAAGGAGTTCGGAGGGAGCCGCTCAGCGCCGTCATCCCCCTCTCCTGGGCAGGCTAGGCCCTGGGGAGTAAGCAGCTGCTCTGTGACACTCCCTTCGGGGTTCTGCTGACCGCTCCTCCCTGAGTCAGGTGGTGCCAGCTCTGCTGCTGCTAGCCTGGATTCCTGCACTATCCCATCCCTCCTTCTGTAATTTGTCTCTTTACAGATAAGCCTTCCATGAATTATCATAATTTGAACTCCCTCTTTCCAAGTGAGACTCTGACCGACACATTAGCTGGTTCCATTTCTGTATGAGCAGGTGGCTCAGGATCCCGTGGTACCGGATCTATTTCATCACTGCCTCTCCCTCAACCACATACCTGGGGACGCCTCAGGCTTCCCTGTAAGTAGTCAGAAGAAACTAACTTTCCTTTAACTAGTGCTAACTAACACCGTGGGCTTGGCCCACTGCGGGGTCTGCACAGTGTCCCACACCAGCCGAAAGTGGACTGCCCTGTCACTACAGCCTCTCTCAGGGCCAGGCCCGAAAGACAGGAGTGGAGGCAAATCCTACCAGTGGGTGGAACTCAAAGTGGCACACCTACATGGACCACGGGCAGCAGCAAATGGGTTGGCCGGTCAGAGACTTGGAAAGAACAAAACTGGATAACTGACGAGGAAGAGGGAAATGTGGATAGCCCTCTTTGAACTGGCTTATGGCACGAAGACACTCCGTCCATGCAGATGCGCACCTGAAGGCACCCACGTGAAGGCAGCTCTCAGCGTCAGTATGACCTCACGGCTGCCCCAGTGCTTGCTTACTGGTCCACTTACAAAGCGGTCAGAATAGCAGGAAGGAGGCTCTGTAAAAGCTCAACAACAGGCTCGCCCTCGCGAAGGCTGTGTAGGTGTGTGGGCAGCCCGTGTCATGTCAATCCTCCCGTTTTTCTTAAAAATTCGCATAAATCTTACATCCTAAACAACAACACTTACACAGCATTTACTATGTGCCAGGTACTATTAAAAAATGTTTTTACATATATTAACTCGATCTTGACAATAATTCAATCTTTAAAGCTGGGGAAATTGTGGTACTGAAGGGTCAATAATATTCCCAAGGCTGGACAGCTAGGATGTGGTAGAGCTGAGAATGGAGCAAACAGTTTAGAGTCTGGACGAGTACGCTATGCCACTCTCCTCAAAAATTCTACAAAATCTATTTACTACAAAAGGAGCATATCCCTTTTCTCCACTTCTTAGAGTAAAATCGGAATCTAAGAAGACACTCATACTTATTCGACCTTTTCTGTCCTTGGGCACGTGGATGCCTACCCATATCTCAACTAGAGCAGTCACTGAAAGGTTTGGTAAGACGTGAACTGCATTGCAGCTGTAGCTACCGAGTCTGTGCTGTTTAACTAGAATGTGCTGTGCAGTTTGAATGAAGCCCCTTCAGTGACCTCCTAGGGAAGAGTCTAAAATAAACCCATCTTAGACTGTTTTTCATCATGTTACAAAATAACTCCAGTGAACCTTCAGCGCCTGGAACAACAAGAGTTTTGGGTGAGAGATTTGGCAAAGCCCTTTTCTGGGGGTTGGAGGACCAGGACTGAGTCCATTCAAAAGCTAATCTTATTAACCTTAAAAGAGGTGACTGATTTTTTTTTAAAGCCATCAACATTGTTATTTGAGCCCTCGGTGATTAAATTGGTTAGAACTCTAGTGTTACTTCTGAGCCTCAAATATGTAGTCTTTCTAATTACAAGTACTTGAGGGGAAAAAAAAATACTAAAGATTAAATCAGTGTTGACCAAATACTAGTGAAGCTGGTAATTTAGACTTCACATTAGTAACAGTATATCAAAATATGATTTATCACACAGAAACTACTGACACACCACTATCAAGCTTGGCAATAAGAACTCTAAAACTCTTATCATTTTAAAAAAAGCATTTCAAAAACTACAAATTTAGGGGAAAGTGCTGTTGCTGTTTTTCTCTGACAGCTTCCCTTCATCCTGTTTGTGAACCCCACACAATGGCTTAACTGATTTATGTGATAACCTCTTTTTTGGCAAGTCACAAAAACCTACTTCACCGTTTTTTGATCACGTACCAGGGGCACTGCTCGGGACGTCTCGACACGAGGCCGGGGTGCAGTGGAGTACATGTAGTTAAAGAGTCGGTCAATTTTCCTCAGAGGAACACCACCTCCTCGGTCACTCATCTAGGAAGAGAAAAGATTATGCCTCGTAACCAAGTCCAAGAAACAGCAAAATACCCACCCATGCTGTCACCATTTAACTGTGGTTGACGAGCCCTGGTACTCATTTTCAAAATGAATACCATGCAATCCAAGTTACAAACATAAACATTTCCCCCACTGCTGGACTTAATCCCTCTAATACATAGATTTTAAGATATAAAGGACTCCACTGAGATATAAATTTTCAATGCTGTTGTTTGGTGGCTAAATCATGTTCGACTCTCTTGCATCCTCATGGACTGTAGCTTGCCAGGCTCCCCTGTCCATGGGCTTCTCTAGGTAAGAATACTGGAGTGGGTTGCCATTTCCTTCTCCAGGGGATTTTCGCAGCCCAGGGATCGAACCCGCATCTCTTTTGAGTCTTGCATTAACAGGCAGATGCTCTACCACGGAGACACCTGCGAAGCCTGCTTTCAATGCTGTGGTTTTGTGTACTTACTGCAGTCACACTAGTGATGCAGCACACAACAGGGAACAGGTTTAGCTTATCTTGGATAACAACAAATTTGTAATTCATCTCTGGCAGGCAGTTTGGCAACCGGATTAAACATGTATGCACCCTTTGACCCAACAATGTTTATCTTAAGAAAATTATGAGAAAAGCATGCAAAGTATGTATAAGAATATCCATCATAGCACTGTGTAGAACAGCTAAAACTGGATTGCCACCTAAACAGGAGGCTATTTAAGTAGACTAATATACATTCTAAAATAGAATACTATCTTGCTATTAAGTATTACATAGAACTGTATGTATGGCATGGAATAGCAAAAAAATAGAGAAGTGTTTATAACATTCTAATTCCATAAAAATTACAGAAGTCTACAATGAAATATAATTCTATTTCAATGGAATTAAAAGTGATTTTCTTCATTGGGGGCTTTAGTTTCTTAATTTTTTCCACAATTACTCCTATTATGGTAAAAAGTATAATTTTCATTTTCAGGGAGGAAAAAATAGAACCATTTCATTGTGTTTTAAGAGTCTCATCTACAAGTAATTTCATACCATAGTCTCCCAGACAACTTTCTGGTGAGTTATAAAGGACATAGTTCTTTGTATTGTTCTTATGTCCTTTTCCAACTCAAATCATACACTATACTGAATTTGGTAATTTACTTACAGATTGTCTTCATTATGTTTTCCTTCAATTAACATGGAACATATTTTCCTGGCTTGTCTTGAGAGTCTCTTGGACTGCCAGGAGATAAAGCCAATCAATTCTAAAGGAAATTAACCCTAAATATTCATTGGAAGGACTGATGCTAAAGCTCCAATACTTTGGCCACCTGAGGAGAAGAGTCAACTCAGAAAAAGATATGCTCAGAAAGACTGAGGGCAGGAGAAGGGGCAGCAGATGATGAGATGGTTGGATGGCATTACCAACTCAATGGGCATAAACTTGAGTCAAACTCCAGGAGACAGTGGAGGACAGAGGAGCCTGGCGTGCTGCAGTCCCTGGGGTCACAAAGTGTTGGACATGACTTTACAACTGAACAGCAACAACACATTGTATAGCTTTATCTTCTAATCTACAATAGCCAGCCATTTTCTCTTGTCACAAAATCTAAATTGATTCTACTATCTATAATATTAACATGGTTGTGATATTCAAACAAACCTTTTAATGTACTGATATATAGATAAAAACCATACTGAATTATATGTAATAAAAAGTCAATTTGAATGGCTTATAGTGTTGCTCAGTAACACCATATAGTTGAGTTTTTATAGTCTCAAAAAACTTTCAGTTCAGCTCAGTCACTCACTCAGTCGTGTCCAACTTTTTGCGACCCCATTGACTGCAGCACACCAGCTTCCCTGTACATCACCAACTCCCGGAGCTTGCTCAAACTCATGTCGGTTGAGTCAAACACCTGTGTGTGTGTGTGTGTGTGCATGTGTGTGTGCGTGTGTGTGTACACACACACACACATATTACTCTCACGATAGAAATTCACAGATATTTTAAGTTTTACAATAAAAATCTGCTTTGAAATGCCATTTGAAGACTTGCCTCTGATATGTCTATAATTAGATAATTGTAGTATAAAAATATACAAGAACATTATTAGGGACTTGTATGTAGCATTATGCTTGAAATTGTTCTTGGCTATGAATTCAAAGCCTTGTGAAGAGATTTATTTTAGTAAAGTGAATAAAGGGCTCTGGGTATTTTCTGAAATGCATCAATTTGTTATTTATTCATCCTTTAATTTAATGCTCTGCTACATATTTTACTGGTAACATGAATCAGAAGCGTGGTTCTACAAATGTTAAGTAAGTAAAAAACAAATTAGAATAGATAATAAGATAAGAAGGTACCGTTCAATAACTATTTCCTGATTTTCCTTAACCTTCTGGCCAGAAATAGTACAGCAGTCCAGCAGATATGACACAAGAAGTACCTTCTAGCCATGGGACAGTAGGGGAAAAGCAGAGTGGAACAGAAAGGCCAGAGGTGCCTTTGAAAAGTGTCATCTCATGAAAGGTAAAGGGGCCATCTAAGCCATAGGGGCACAGTTAAAAACTGATAAAGGTAACTGCTTTTGCTCTGTAGCCAAAACTGTAATAATGCATTGCAACCAAACTTGGGACCAGTTTTTAAAGTGGTCAAAAGCATTTCCATGAAACTTGTTAACAGATATTATACCAGAGAACCTGAGTTCTTTGGGGAAAAGAGAAGGAGGGAATAATGGAGAGATAGACAGACATTTGGTCTGTGTATCTTCAAGACAAGAACGGCACGCTGATGACAAATATCTTGTGAAAGAAATGTGGAAATTTAAAAATCTCTGAAGACTATTTGAAGAAAAATTTGAGAATCGTAGAAACACAAGACTTTGCCAAGGGAAAGGAAAGAGATTGTGAAAGTGGAGGGTGGTGTGGAGTAATGTCAACAGGAAGGCAGAGAAAGAGAAGTTTGCCAATTACTTTTAAAGTTTTCTCCTCGGTGCATGAAACCACCACTTCTCAATGTCATCCAACTGAGACCTGCCATCCCTAACATCCTGTTTCTCATAACACTAAGCTCCCTGGCTAATGTATGTGGATTTTCAGGTTCAAGGGAAATGAACCATTACTAACTTGATGACAGTTCTGAAGGCAGGAAATTTACTAACCTTGAACTCACCCATAGCTCCAGAAGTTTCTTATACAATAACTTTTTCAAGGTCAGGTGTGTAAAAAAAAAAAAATTGCCAAAAGTGAATGAACCAAGATGTTTAAGTTTTAGTTTATCAGATATGTGGCTATAATACTTATGTCACTTACTGCAACTGGACCAAACATCAAGTCTGAAAGAGCAGTTAGACTTGTAAGTTAGGAAATAAAATTCTAACTTAGCAGAGGGATAATAAGTTAAAAATGTCAATAATTTGAACAGCAGAAAGAATGGGGAAAACAATTCCAGGCCTTGATCCTGAAAGTCTAGAGTAAGTGATGGGGTTCAAAGCTCTATGTAAAGAGCTAACAAGGGTAGATGCAGTCATGCGACCTGGATTTGAAGAGGTAGAGCCTAATACAGCTAAGACCTTTTACAAACACTTCTGGAACAGTCTGTTCAAGACTCTTATGAGCTTTGCTTTTTTAAAACAGCTTGATGAAAATATAATTCACTTACCATTCTATCCACCCATTTAGTGTACAACTCAGGGGCTTCCCTGGTGGGCCAGTGGCTAAGACTCTATGCTCCCAACTCAGGAGGCCTGAGTGCAATCCCTGGCCAGGGAACTAGATCCCACATGCCGCAGCTAACAGTCTGCATGCCATGTGCTGCAATTAAGACCCAGCACAGCCAAACAAATAAAAATACATATAAAAAATAAACAATGAAATTTTCAAAAAAGTGTACAACTCCGTGGCTTTTTAACAAACAGGCATACCTCTGAGATACTGCAAGTTCAGTTCCAGATACCACAAAAAAGCAAATATTGTAATAAAGCGATTCACTTGAATTTTTTGGTTTCCCAGTGCCTATAAAAGTTACGGTTACATTTATACTGTAGTCTATTAAGTGTGCAAAAGCATTCGGTCTAAAAAATGTACATATCCATTAATTTAAAATAAAAACAAAAAAACAATTAGAATAATATCAAAGATCACTATAACAAACATGATAATGAGAAAGTTTGAAATATTGCAAGAATCACCAAAATGTGACACAGAGAAATGAAGGGAGCACATGCTGTTGGTTAAAATGACACTGACAGATTTGGTCAATGCAGGGTTGCCAAAAACCTTCCATTTGTAAAAAATGCAGTATCTGCAAGGTGCAGTCAAGTAAAACAAGGCAAGGTATGCCTACATTCATAGGTACATGCAACCATTTCCCCAGTCAATTTTAGAATATTTTCATTACCTCAAAAAGAAACCCTGGACTCTTTATCGATTACACTCCTAAGTAACCACTAATGTATTTCTTGTCCTTATATATTTGTCTGTTGTGGACATTTCATATAAATGAAATCATACATAATGTGTGGCCTTTTGTGTTTAGTTTTTTTTACTTGACATATTTTTCATGTTGTAGCATGCACCAATCCCTCATTCCTTTTATGGGCAAATAATATTCCACTATATACCACATTTTTGTTGATTTATTACTCAGTTGATGAGCATCTGGGTTGTTTTAGCTCTTGGCTGTTGTGAATAATGAACACTCATTGCTTAAATACCTGTTTTCAAGTTTTGGGGGTATATATCTAGGAGTGTAACTGCTGGGTTATCATGAACATTTCTCTACACCAAACAGGCAGACTCCCTTACCAAAGCCTGTGTACCAACACAGAACAAGTCTCTGAGTGCCTAAGAGCTCAGTGAATACTGATCCATGCAGTGATGGATGACCATAAGTAATGGAATGCAACTGCAGACCAGCATGCTAAAGTACATAAAACAGAAGCAGAAAAAGGTATGAGAAAGGCTATGCTGTAGCACAGCTGTTGTCCCAAAGCAGAAGACAGGCGGCTTATTTTGAATCAAATAAACCTTAATGGGCAAGTAGCTAACATATAACTAACCAAAAAATAGACACATATTAACATCTGGATTGAGAACAAGTGTCATATTAGTTTTTTAGCTAACAGATGATATTGCCATATATTTATTTGTGATCCATTCTTTTATATGAATAGCTAAGAGGGATAAATAGAAAAAAGTTCAGAGGAAATAGTACAGAGAGTGGAGGCATATTAATTTTTTAAAAAGTAACTGGTATTACTATCCTCAGAGTGATAAAAGAGGAAATCAGGACAGAATGCTATGAAAAAAATAATAAAAATAATAGTTCCTGGGAAATTTATAATAATAGAAATAAAAATCCAGTAAGAGTTGGGAATTCAAAGTCAAGAAATCTCAGAGTAGAATGAAAAGTTAAAGGTATAAAACACAAGAGGAAAAGATAAGAATAAATTAGAGGGCCATTTCATGAAGCCCAGAATTTTCGAAAGATAACTATCAAAAAGATAAACAGAAAAGAAGAAAGTACCAAGGGAACAGTGGAAATTCTAAAAGGCCTACCTCAACGGGTACAAAAAGGCCACTTCACGTCATATCATAACAAAATTTCACAACAGAGCTGAAGAACTTAAACTTCACTTAAAACCGGTCAGACACAAAGAAACAGGAATTCGAATAAGCATTAAGTCTTCTCAGAAGGAATAGCAGAAGTAATGTCAGCAGAAACAGTGGAGAAAGGAGCTCCAAAAAGTCCCCTATCAAAGCACCAAAGCAAAAAAGCACAAATCATTAGAACTCTGGAAATAAATCACAGGCTTGTAGCAATACAGGGAGTATGTACTCAAGAAAAACAATGAGCTAAATTTATGGTATTTTAACTTGGCTTTTCCCAACCTGCCATCCCCACTACCACCAACAACTTGCAACCAGAGTGAAACCAGCAGCCTGACAGCCACTGGAAAGACTGTCTTTCTTTGACCTTTGACCTGATTCTGAGCTTAATGCAAAAAGTCTTCCATGCTCCTACTCCCCATCCTCAGAAACACTTATCAAAGACAATTAGAGGTAACTGATTAATTTGATGGCTGCCTGAGGCAGTCTACAACAGTTAAGGCAAATAACAGGATACGCAAAAAACTAAGTAGGAAAAGCTACAGAATGAGATGTCCATAGGTGCTTAGAAAAACTCAAGGATACCCTGGGGATCTAGAAGATCATGCTCATGCTCAGGTTATGTTCAGTAAGGACCTGAGAGAGTCCTAAGCATTCACCTCCAGCTGACTTTGAAGCTCTGTACAAGTAGAATGTAAAGGTTAAGTCAGAGTTGTCAACAGCCTGATTCAACATTGAGGGTGTGTCCCAAAGTGCACACAGAATCCCTTGACAAAGACTGGGAGAAGGTACTTAAGGAAACTTCAGTTCAATCATTAGTTGACCACTAAGCGGACTGTAGCCTACCAGGCTCCTCCATCCCTGGGGTTCTCCACGCAAGAATACTGGAGTGGGTTACCATTTCCTTCTCCAGGGGATCTTCCCGACCCAGGGACCAAACCCAGGTTTCCCACATTGCAGGCAGATGCTTTACACTCTTGAGCCACCAGGGAAGCCCAAGCAGAAAGCACACACAACAATGAATATAGACTTCACAGAATTAGTTTTAAAAAGTCTAAACAAACAACTAAACAAACAATGTCCAAGAACAAAGGAGAAGCTCCAGCAAGACAGTAGGAGGGGCTAAATTGCATCTAGAATCAAATCCCATACCTGCCAGAAACGCTCAAGAGGGCTCAAACAAACCTTGAGCACACAAGGACCCAGAGATCCCACAAGACTGAGACAGAACTGTGTTTGAGTGGCTCCTATGGAGGGATGGGTCAGCAGTGGACTACTGCAGGGGTAGGGGCTCGGGGTGCAGCAGACTTTGGCATGGCCTAAGCCCTCTTGGAGGAGGTCGCCATTAACCCCACCACAGAGCTGCCAGAACTTACACAGAACTGGGAAACAAACAGAACTTTGTGTGCACCAGGACCCAGGAGAAAGGAGCAGTGACCCCACAAGAGACTGACCCAGACTTGCCTGTAAGTGTCCAGGAGTCTCTGGCAGAGGTGTGGGTTGGCAGTGGCCTGATGCAGGGCTGGAGGCATTGAGTGTAGCAGTGCATGTACGGGACCTTTTAAAGGAGGTCACCTTTATCTTCACTACCTTCACCATAGTTTGGCCCCAGGTGGGGCCAAATAACAGGGAGGGAACACAGCATCAACAGAAAATTGAATTAAAGATTTATTGAACATGGCCCTGCCCATCAGAACAAGACCCAATTTCCCCCTCAGTCAGTCTCTCCCATCAGGAAGCTTCTGTAAGCCTCTTATCCTTCTCCAGCAGATGGCAGACAGAATGAAAACCACAATCACAGCAAACTAACCAATCTTATCACATGGGCCACAGCCTTATTTAACTCAATGAAACTATGACTCACGCCATGTAGGGCCACACAAGATGGACGGTCCATGGTGGAGAGTTCTGACAAAACGTGGTCCACTGAAGAAGGGAATGGCAAACCACTTCAGTATTCTTGCCTTGAGAACCCCGTGAACAGTATGAAAAGGCAAAAAGGTAGAATACTGAAAGATGAACTTCCCAGGTAGGTGGGTATCCAATATGCTACTGGAGATCAGAAAGAATGAAGAGATGGAGCCAAAGCAAAAACAACAGCAAGTTGTGGATGTGACTGATGATGGAAGTAAAGTCCAATGCTGTAAAGAGCAATAATGCATAGGAACCTGGAATGTTAGGTCCATGAATCAAGGAAAATTGGAAGTGGACAAAGAGGAGATGGCAAGAGTGAACATCAACATTTTAGGAATCAGCGAACTAAAATGGACTGGAATGTGTGAATTTAACTCAGATGACCATTATATCTACTACTGTGGGCAAGAAAACCTTAGGAAATGGTGTAGCCATCATAGTCAACAAGAGAGTCCAAAATGTAGTACTTGGATGCAATCTCAAAAATGACAGAATGAACTCTGTTCATTTCCAAGGCAAACCATTCAAAATCACAGTAATCCAAGTCTATGCCCCAAACAGTAATGCTGAAGAAGCTGAAGTTGAATGGTTCTATAAAGACCTACAACTCCTTCTAGAACTAACACCCCAAAAAGATGTCCTTTTCATTATAGGGGGCTGGAATGCAAAAGTAGGAAGTCAAGAGATACCTGGAGTAACAGGCATATTTGGCCTTGGAGTACAGAATGAAGCACGGCAAAGGCTAACAGAGTTTTGCCAAGAGAACACACTGGTCATAGCACACACCCTCCCCCAACAACACAAGGGAAGACTCTACACAAGGACATCACCAGACGGTCAATACCAAAATCAGATTGATTATATTCTTTGCAGCCAAAGATGGAGAAGTTCTATAGAGTCAGCAAAAACAAGACTGGGAGCTGACTGTGGCACAGACCATGAATTCCTTATTGCCACATTCAGATTTAAATTGAAGAAAGTAGGGAAAACTACTAGACCATTCAGGTATGACCTAAATCAAATCCATTACAATTATACAGTGGAAGTGACAAATAGATTCAAGGGATTAGATCTGATAGAGTGCCTGAAGAACTATGAACAGAAGTTCGAGATATTGTACAGGAGGCAAGGATCAAGACCATCCCCAAGGAAAGAAATGCAAAAAGGCAAAATGGTTGTCTGAGGAGGCCTTACAAATAGCTATGAAAAGAAGAGAAGAGGAAGGCAAAGTAGAAAAGCAAAGATATACCCATTTGAATGCAGAGTTCCAAAGAATAGCAAGGAGAGATAAGAAAGTCTTCCTCGTGATCAATGCAAAGAAATACAGGAAAACAGTAGAATGGGAAAGTCTAGAGATCTCTTCCAGAAAATTAGAGATACCAAGGGAACATTTCATGCTAAGATGGGCTCAATAAAGGACAGAAATGGTATGGATCTAACAGAAGCAGAAGATATTAAGAAGGTGGCAAGAATAAACAGAAGAACTATCCAAAAAGATCTTCATGACCCAGATAATCACAATGGTATGATCACTTACCTAGAGCCAGACATCCTGGAATGTGAAGTCAAGTGGTCCTTAGGAAGCATCACTACAAACAAAACTAGTTAAGGTGATGGAATTTCAGTTGAGCTATTTCACATCCTAAGAGATGATGCTGCAAAAATGCATACTCAATATTCCAGAAAATGTGGAAAACTCAGTAATGGCCACAGAACTGGAAAAGGTCAGTTTTCATTCCAATCCTAACGAAAGGCGATGCCAAAGAATGCTCAAACTACTGCACAATTGCACTCATCTCACACGCTAGTTAAGTAATGCTCAAAATTCTCCAAGCCAGGCTTTCATAGTACATGAACTATGAACTTCCAGATGCTCAAGCTGGATTTATAAAAGGCAGAGGAACCAGAGAGCAAATTGCCAACATCTGCTGGATCATCAAAAAAGCAAGAGTTCCAGAAAAACATCTATTTCTGCTTTATTGACTATGCCAAAGCCTTTGACTGTGTGGATCACAATAAACTGTGGAAAATTCTTCAAGAGATGGGAATACCAGACCACCTGACCTGCCTCTTGAGAAATCTGTATGCAGGTCAGGAAGCAATCATTAGAACTGGACATGGAACAACAGGCTGGTTCCAAATAGGGAAAGGAGTATGTCAAGGCTATATATTGTCACCCTGCTTGTTTAACTTGTATGTAGAGTACATCATGAGAAACGCTGGGCTGGAAGAAGCAGAAGCTGGAATCAAGATTGCCAGGAGAAATATCAATAACCTCAGATATGCAAATGACACCACCCTTATGGCAGAAAGTGAAGAAGAACTAAAGAGCCTCTTGATGAATGTGAAAGAGGAGTGAAAAAGCTGGCTTAAAACTAAACATTCAGTACTCGCTTCAGCAGCACATACACTAAAATTGGAACGATACAGAGAAGATTAGCATGGCCCCTGCACAAGGATGACACACAAATTCGTGAAGCGTTCCATATTTTTTTTTTGAGACACAAGAAGCAGCTGAAAGAGCTATTGAAAAAATGAATGGGATGCTTCTAAATGATAGCAAAGTATTTGTTGGAAGATTTAAGTCTCGTAAAGAACGAGAAGCAGAACTTGGAGCTAGGGCAAAAGAGTTCACCAACGTTTACATCAAGAATTTTGGAGAAGACATGGATGATGAGCGCCTTAAGGATCTCTTTGGCAAGTTTGGACCTGCCTTAAGTGTGAAAGTAATGACTGATGAGAGTGGAAAATCCAAAGGCTTTGGATTTGTAAGCTTTGAAAGGCATGAAGATGCACAAAAAGCTGTGGATGAGATGAATGGAAAAGAGCTCAATGGAAAACAAATTTATGTTGGTTGAGCCCAGAAAAAAGTGGGATGACAGACAGAACTTAAGCACAAATCTGAACAGATGAAGCAAGATAGGATCACCAGATACCAGGGTGTTAACCTTTATGTGAAAAATTTTGATGATGGTATTGATGATGAACGTCTCTGGAAAGAGTTTTCTCCATTTGGCACAATCACCAGTGCAAAGGTTATGATGGAGGATGGCTGCAGCAAAGGTTTTGGTTTTGTATGTTTCTCCTCCCCAGAAGGAGCCACTAAAGCAGTTAGGGAAATGAACGGTAGACTTGTGGCCACTAAGCCATTGTATGTAGCTTTAGCTCAGTGCAAAGAAGAGTGCCAGGCTCACCTCACTAACGAGTATATGCAGAGGATGGCAAGCGTAAGAGCTGTGCCCAACTCCGTAATCAACCCCTACCAGCCAGCACCTCCTTGGGAGGTTACTTCATGGCAGCTATCCCACAGACTCAGAACCGTGCTGCATACTATCCTCCTAGGAGCCAAATTGCTCAACTAAGACCAAGTCCTCACTGGACTGCTCAGGGTGCCGGACCTCATCCATTCCAAAACATGCCCGGTGCTATCCTCCCAGCCGCTCCTAGACCGCCGTTTAGTACTATGAGACCAGCTTCCTCACAGGTTCCAAAAGTCATGTCGACACAGTGTGCTGCTAACACATCAACACAGACGATGGGTCCACGTCCCACAGCTGCTGCTGCTGCGGCTACTCCTGCTTTTTGCACCATTCCACAGTACAAATACACTGGGGGAGTTCCCAATCCTCAACAACATCTTAACGCACAGCCACAGGTCACCACGCAGCAGCCTGCTGTTCATGTACAAGGTCAGGAGCCTCTGACTGCTTCCATCTGCATCTGCATCTGCCCCTCCTCAGGAGCAGAAGCAAATGTTGGGCGAACAGCTCTTTCCTCTAATTCAAGCCATGCACCCTACTCTTGCTGGTAAAATCACTGGCATGTTGTTGGAGATTGATAATTCAGAACTTCTTCATATGCTTGAGTCTCCAGAGTCTCTCCGTTCTCAAGTTGATGAAGCTGTAGCTGTACTACAAGCCCACCAAGCAAAACAGGCCGCCCAGAAAGCAGTTAACAGTGCCACTGGGGTTCCAACTGTTTAAAATGATCAGGGACCATGAAAAGAAATTTGTGCTTCACTGAAGAAAAATACCTAAACATCGAAAAACTTAGATATTATGGGAAAAAAAAACATTGCAAAATATAAAATAAATTAAAAAAGGAAAGGAAACTTTGAACCTTATGTACCGAGCAAATGCCAGGTCTAGCAAACATAGTGCTAGTCCTAGATTACTTACTGATTTAAAAACAACAAAAAAACACAAAAAAATAGTAAAATATAAAAACAAATTAATGTTTTATAGACCATGGGAAAAAAGAATTTTCAGCAAAGTACAAAAATTTAAACCATTCCTTTCTTTAATTTTTTAATTATTTACTGTTGAATAGCTCGGAATGTCACTTCTATTTTAAATAACAGAATTGATAACTGAGCAAGGAAAGGTAATTTGGGTTATAAAATTCTTGCTTTAATAAAAATTCCTTAAACAGTGAAAAAAACAAACAAACAAACAAACATAAACATTCAGAAAACTAAGATCATGGCATCTGGCCCCATCACTTCATGGCACATAGATGGGGAAACAGTGGAAACAGTGTCTGACTATATTTTGGGGGGCTCCAAAATGACTGCAGATGGTGACTGCAGCCATGAAATTAAAAGACGCTTACTCCTTGGAAGAAAAGTTATGACCAACCTAGACAGCATATTAAATAGCAGAGACAGTACTTTGCCAACAAAGGTCCATCTAGTCAAAGCTATGGTTTTTCCAGTAGTCATGTACGGATGTGAGAGTTGGACTATGAAGAAAGTTGAGGGACGAAGAATTGATGCTTTTGAACTGTGGTGTTGGAGAAGACTCTTGGGAGTCCCTTGGACTGCAAGGAGATCCAACCAGTCCATCCTAAAGGAAATCAGTCCCAAATATTTTTTGGAAGGACTGATGCTGAAGCTGAAACTCCAATACTTTGGCAACCTGATGCAAAGAACTGACTCACTTGAAAAGACCTTTATTCCAGGAAAAACTGAAGGCAGGAGGAGAAGGGAATGACAGAGTATGAGATAGCTGGGTGGCATCACCAACTCAATGGACATGAGTTTGAGTAAACTCCAGGAGTTGGCGATGGACAGGAAAGCATGGCATGCTGCAGTCCTTGTGGTCACAAATAGTCGGAGATGACTGAGCGACTAAACTGAACTGGACTGAAATAAACAACAATCAACTTTAGGGAGCTGGGAAGCAAATGATTTTTAGACTTGTTACATAATATTCTCTTAAATGTCTGATTTTCAACAAAAATTATAAGATATACATATCACAGGGGTAAAGAAAGAATCAATAGAGACTAAATTGAGGAAACTCAAATTTTCTAAACAAAAACTTTAAATCAGCTATTTTAAATATGTTCACAGAACTAAAAGAAATCATTTCTAAAGAAGTATGAGGATGATGTCTCACCAAAAATAATAGCATAAAAATATAGAAATTATATGAGAGAATGAAACAGAAATTCTGGAGTTGAGAAATGCCATAATAACAACTGTAAAAAAATCACTAGGAGGGCTCAACAGCAGATTTAACCACATGGAAGGCAGACTCGTCAATAGTGAAACAGCTCAAATGAAATCCAGTCTGAAAAGCAGAAAGAAAAAACATAAGAAAGAAAATGAACAAAGTATAAAAGACCTGTGGGGCTCCATCAAATGTACAGACATGCACATACTGAGAATTTCAGGAGCAAAAAGAGAAAGGAACAAAAATAATATTTGAAGAAATGATAAATGAAACTTCCTAATTCTGAGGAAAAAGATGAAGCTCTTCAAACTCCAAGTAAGAAACGCAATGAGACAGATCAACACCTGGACAGACTACAATCAAACTGTCAAAAGCCAAGAAGAAAGAATCTTAAAAGCACAAGAAAAGTGACTCTCATATACAACAGATCCAAGTAAGAGTAACAGCTGGTTTCTTTCCGATCAGAAACCAGGAAGACCAAAAGGCAGTAGGATTAATATTGCTGTTGTTGTTGTCAGTCACTAAGTCGTGTCCAACTCTTTGTGACCCTATGGACTGCAGTATGTAAGGCTTCCCTGTCCTCCACTATCTCCCATAATTTTCTCAAACTCATGTCCATTGAGTCAGTGATATCATCCAATCATCTCATCCTCTGTTGGCCCCCTTCTCCTCCTGTCCTCAATTTTTCCCAGCATGAGGGTCTTTTACAATGAGTCCTCTCTTTCCATCAGGGGGCCAAAGTATGCGAGCTTCAGATTCAGTATCAGTCCTTCCAACGAATATTCAGGGTTGATTTTCTTCAGGAGTACCTGGTTTGACCTCCCTGCTTTTCAAAGGACTCTCAACAGTCTCTCCGGCACCACAATTCAAAACCCTTCAGCACTCAGTCTTCTTTATGGTCCAACTCTCACGTCCATAATGACTACTGGAAAAACCATAGCTTTAACTATATGGACCTTTGTTGGCAAAGTGACGTCTCTGCTTTTTAATATGAGGTCTAGATTTGTCATAGTCCTTCTTCCAAGGAGCAAGTGTCTTTTAATTTCATGGCTGCAGTCACTGTCTGTAGTGATTTTGAGCATTACTGTACTAGCATGTGAGATGAATGCAATTGTGCAGTAGTTTGAGCATTCTTTGGCATTGCCTTTCTTTGGGACTGGAGTGAAAACTGACCTTTTCCAGTCCTGTGGCCACTGCTGAGTCTCCAAATTTGCTAACATATTGAGTACTGCACTTTACCAACACCACCTTTCAGGATTTCAAATAGCTCAGATGGAATTCCATCACCTCCACTAACTTTGTTAGTAGTAACGCTTCCTTCAAGATGGTGGAGTAGAAGGGTTAACATATTCAAAGAAATGAATACAGAAAGAAAATGCCTATCAAGCAAAAATTCCATAGCCAGTAAAATTATGCTTCAAAAATGAAGGATAAATTAAGACATTCTCAGATAAGCAAAACCTGAAAGTTCATCATTGGTAGAACTCTCCCATCAAGAAACACTAAAGGGAGTCCTTCAGCCTAAAATGAAAGAATACTAGACAGTAAATCAAATCCACATGAATAAATAAAGAGCACCAGGAAAGGTAACCACATAGATAAATATAAAGAATAGTCTAAGTATATTTTTTTGTTCATAACTTTTTTCTCCAGTATTAATTAAAAGATAAATCCTATAGGGCAATAATTATAAACCTGTGTAGATGAGCATACAATGTATAATGACGTATGTTATATGACAATAACAACCCAGTGATGGGGAGGGTGAGGGAACAGACCTATCTAGTATCAAAGTCTGTGTATACTATTGAAATTAAGTTAGTATATAATCTGAACTAGACCATTATAAATTAACATGTTAATTATAATCACAGGACAACTACTAAGAAAATAACTCAAATATAATTAAAAAACAAGAGGAAATTAAAATGATATACTAGGAAATATTCTAACCAAAAAAAAAGGGGCAGAAATGGTGAAGTAAAGGACCAAAAAAGACATGAGATAGAGTGACAAAAATAGACAAAATGGCATAATGTAAATTCTAGATTAACAATAATATGTTAAATGTATGTTACTTGAACATTTAAAAGGAGGACATTGGCAGGATGGATTAAAAGATGATTAAAACATATGATGTTTACAAGAGACACACTTTAGATTCAATGACACAAAAAGGTTCAAAGGAAAAATACGGAAAAATAGACACCGTGAAACCAGAAATCAAAAGAGTTGAGATGGTTATCAGACAGAATATACCTGAAGACAAAAATTATTGATAAAAATAAGGAAAGACATTTTACAAGGATAAGAGATCAATATATCAAGAAAATATAAAATTATAAACATGCATACACTTAACAACTGAGCTCCAAAATATGCAAAGCAAAAATTTTGACAGAATTATAGGGAGAAGCAGACAATTCAACACTAATAGCTAGAAATGTCAACACCCCACTTTAAATTATGGGTGTGCAAAATAGAAGATCAACAAGGAAACAGAAGATCTGAACAACACTAAACCAACTAGGCCTAATAGCTATGTAGAGAACACTCCATCCAACAAGAACAAAATACACATTTTTCTCAAGAATACACAGAACATTCTCCAGGATAAACCATATGTTAAGCCATAAAATAAGCTTAATAAATGTAAAAGGACTGAATTCATACAAACTATATTTCTGTCACAATGAAATGAAACTGGAAATCAATAACAAAACAAAATGTGAAGCACTGACACATAATGTGGGAATTAAACACACAATCCTAAACAACCAACAAGTTCATCAAGAAGAAATCACAAGGAAATCAGAAAATACTTTGAGATGAATAAAAACAAAAACACAACATAAAAGATTTATGGGATAAAGAAAATACAGTGCTAAAGGGAAATTTCTAACTGTAAAATGACTCAAATCAGCAACTTAAATTTCCAACTTAAAATACTAAAAAAGAGCAAAATACAAAGCAGACAAAAGAAAATAATAAAGGTAAAATTAATGATATCAAGAAGAGAAAAACAACAGAAAAATTCAATGAAACAAAAGGTGGCTTTTTAAAAACATTAACAAAATTGACAAAATTTTAGTTCAGCTAATCAAAAATAAGGGTGTGTATGTGTTAGTTGCTCAGTTGTATATGACTCTGTGCGACCTCATGGACTATAGTAGGTCCATCAGGCTCCTCTGTCCATGGAATTCTCCAGGCAAGAATACTGAAGTGGGCTGCCATGCCCTTCTCCAGGGGATTTTCCTGACCTAGGGAGTGAACCTGGGTCTCCTGCATTGCAGGCAGATTCTTTACCATCTGAGCCACCAAAGAAGCCCCCCATGCTAGTAAGGTTATGCTCAAAATCCACCAAGCTAGGCTTCAGCATTACATGAAATGAGCACTTCCAGATGTTCAAGCTGGGTTTAGAAAAGGCAGAGGAAGCAGAGATCGAACACTCGCTGGATCGTAGAAAAAGCAAGGGAATTCCAGAAAAACATCTACCTATGTTTCATTGACTGTGCTAAAGCCTTTGATTGTGTGGATCATAACAAACTGTGGAAAACTCTTAAAGATATAAGAATACTGGACCATGTACCTGTCTCTTGAGAAACCTGTATACAGGTTAAGAAGAGTAAGTTAGAACCAGACATGGAATGACTGGTTTAGGATTGAGAAAGGAGTATCACAAAGCTGTTCATTGTCACTCTGTTTGCTTAACTTATACACAGGGCTTATTAGGTGAAACGCTGGGCTGAATGAGTTACAAGCTGGAATCAAAATTGCCAAGCAAAATATCAACAACCTCAGATATCCAGATGATACCACACTAATGGCAGAAAGCAAAGAGGAACTAAAGAGTCTCTAGATGAAGATGAAGGAGGAGAGTGAAAAAGACAGCTTAAAACTCAATATTAAAAAAAATCTAAGATCATGGCCTCCCTCAAAAGATCCCATGCATGTGACTGTGGTATTGGAGAACACGCTTGAGAGTCCCTTGGACTGCACAGAGATCCAACCAGTTCATCCCAAAGGAGATCAGTCTTCAATATTCACTGGAAGGACTGATGTTGAAGCTGAAATTCCAATACTTTGGCCACCTGATGCGAAAAGCTGACTCATTTGAAAGATCCTGATGCTGGGAAAGACTGAAGGTGGGAGAAGAAGGGGACGACAGAGGATGAGATGGTTAGGTGGTGTCACTGACTCAACGGACATGAGTCTGAGTAAACTCTGGGAGTTGGTGATGGACAGGGAGGCCTGGTATGTTGCAGTCCATGGGGTTGCAAAGAGTCGGACATGACTGAGAGACTGAACTGAACTGAAGATCATGGCATCTGGTCCCATCACTTCATGGCAAATAGAAGGAGAAAAGGTGGAAGCAGTGACTGATTTCCTCTTCTTGGGCTCTAAATTCACTGTGGATGGTGACTGTAGCCATGAAATTAGATGATTCCTTCCAAACAGGAAAGCTATGAGAAACCTAGACAGTATGTTAAAAAGCAAAGACATCACTTTGCTGACAAAGGTCCACAGAGTCAAGGCTATGGTCTTTCCAGTAGTCATGTATGGATGTGAGAGCTGGACAATAAAGAAGGTAGAGTGCTGATGAATTGATACTTTCGAATTGTGGTGATGGAGAAGACTCTTGAGAGTGCCTTGCAAAGCATGGAGATCAAACCAGTCAATCTTAAAGGAAATCAACCCTGAATATTTATTGGAAGGACTGATGCTGAAGCTGAAGCTCCAATTCTTTGGCCACCTGATGTGAACAGCTGACTCGGAAGAGACCCTGATGCTAGAAGACTGAAGGCAGGAGGAGAAGAGGGTAACAAAGGATGAGATGATTGGATGGCATCACTGACTCAATGGACATGGACTTGAGCATACTCCAGGAGATTATGAGGGACAGGGAAGCCTGGAGTGCTGCAGTCCATGGGGTCATGAAGAGTCGGACATGACTTGGTGACTGAACAACAACAACTACCAAAATTACAGAAAATAAAAGTGATTATGATGTAAAATCATGAACAACTATATACCAATAAATAGGAAAACCTAGCTGAAATGGACAAATTCTTAGACAAACTACAGAAAGTAACTCAGAAAGAAATAGAAAATCTGAATAGATTTATAACAAATGAAGAGACTGAACTGGTAATCAAAACTCTTCTCACAAAGAAAAGAACAGGCCCAAATGGCTTCACTGGTGGATTCTACCAAACATTTAAAGAATCAATGCAAATCCTTCAAAACCTTCTAAAATAAAGACAAGGAAGGAGCACTTCTCAACTTATTCAAGAAGGCCAGTATTACCTGATATCAAAAGCAGGCAAAGATATCACAAGAAACTACATACTGATAAATATCCCTTATGAATATCAATGCAAAAATCCTCAAAAAAATGTAAAAAGTGAGGCCTATCCCCAAAATGCATGGTTGGTTCAACACCCAAAACTCAGTCATTCTAATAGAGCAACTGGTAGACTTTAGAACAAACACCACATAATCATCTCAATCTACCCAGAGGAGGCATCTGATAAAATCCAACATCCTCTCATGATACTGCTGTAGTTGTTGTTTAGTCACCAAGTCCTGCCTGACTCTTTTGTGACCCCATGGATTGTATCCCAACAGGCTCCTCTGTCCATGGTATTTCCCAGCAAGAATACTGGAGCAGGTTACCATTTCCTCATCCAGGAGATCTGCCTAGCCTGCAGATCAAACTCATTTCTCCCGCATTGGCAGGTGGATTCTTCACCACTGAGAAAGGGAAGCCAGTTTCATGATATATACTTAACAAACTAGGAATGAAAGTAAGCTTTCTCAACCTGATGAACAGTATTTATGAAAAACCCACAGCTGATATCACACTTAATGATGAAAGACTGAAAGCTTTCACTTTTAAAGAAGAAAATTTAACTTGTATGTATGTGCTGTGTGTTCAGTCGTTCAGTCACGTCCAACTCTTTGCAACCTCATGGACGGTAGCCATCCAGGCTCCTCTGTCCATGGAATTTTCAAGGCAAGAACACTGGAGTGGGTTGCCATTTCCCCCTCCAGGGGATCCTCCCTGCCCAGGGATCAAATGGGAGTCTCTTAGTCTCCTGCACTGGCAAGCAAGTTCTTTGTACTAGCGTCACCTAGTTGTATGCTCAGTTCAGTTGCTCAATCGTGTCCAACTCTTTGTGACCCCATGGACTGCAGCACAGCAGGCTTTCCTGCCCATCAACAACTCCTGTAGTTTACTCAAACTCATGTCCATTAAGTCGGTGATGCCATCCAACCATCTCATCCTCTGTCATTCTCCTCTCCTCCTGCCTTCAATCTTTTCTATCGGGGTCTTTTCTAATGAGTCAGCTCTTCACATCAGGTAGCCAAATTATGGAGTTTCAGCTTCAGCATCAGTCCTTCCAATGGACACCCAGTACTGATCTCCTCTTGGATGGATTGGTTGGATCTCCTTGCTGTCCAAGGGACTCTCAACAGTCTTCTCCAACACCACAGTTCAAAAGCATCAATTCTTCAGCACTCAGCTTTCTTTATGGTTCAACTCTCACATGCATACATGACCACTGGAAAAACCAAAGCTTTGACTAGATGAACCTTTGTTGGCAAAGTAATGTCTCTGCTTTTCAATATGCTGTCTAGCTTAGTCATTGCTATTCTTTCAAGGAGCAAGTGTCTTAATTTCATGGTTGCAGTCACCATCTGCAGTGATTCTGGAGCCCGCCAAAATAAAGTCTCTCATTGTTTCCCCATCTATTTGCCATGAAGTGATGGGACCAGATGCTCATGATCTTAGTTTTCTGAATGTTGAGTTTTAGGACAACTTCTTCACTCTCCTCTTTCACTTTCATTAAGAGTTTCTTTAGTTATTCTTCGTTTTCTGCTATAAGGATGGTGTCTAAAATGTGCCAAGAGCCAGGGAATAAATAAGTAATTGAGAGGGTTATAAGCCCAGATCAAATACCTAATGAATTCAATTGAATTCAAGTAAATAAATGTTTGTTCTTAATGGCATAATAAAAAAAAAACCAGTTCATTATATCAAAGAGTTGGACAGGATTTAGAGACTGAACAACAAAAATAAACATAGAAGAAAAAAAAATGACTAAAAGTTCTCCTAAGATCAGCAAAAGAAAATGATACCAGTTCTATTCAGCATTGTACTGGAGGTTCTAGCCACACCAATTAGGCAAGGAAAAAAAAATCAGATTGGAAAGGAAGAAGTAAAATTATCTCCATTTGCAGATGACATGATCTTATGTAGAGAAAATCCTAAGGCGTTCAAAAAAAATACTATAAGAACTTATAAATGACTTTGGCAAGGTTGCAAGATACAAGATCAGTACACAAAAATCAATTATATTCCTATATACTGGCAATATATAGTCTAAAAATTAAATTAAGAAAACAATTCCACTTAAAAAGCCCCCAAAAGAATGAAATATCTAAGGATAAACTTAACAGATTAACTGTAAGACTCGTGCACTGAAAATCAGAACACATTGTTGAAAAAAAAGATTTAAATAAGTGGAAAGACATCCTGTTGTTCATGAACTGGAAGATTTACTTGACTTAAGCATTGAACTTGATCCCCATAAAAACTCAAGCTGATGTTCTTTTGCAGGAACTGACACACTGATACTAAAATTCTCATGAAAATGTGTGGAACCCACAATAGCCAAAAAGTGTTGAAAGAGAACAACAAAGTCTGAGGAATCACATTTGCCAATTTCAAAACTTACAACCAAGAAATAATAATCAAAATGTTCTTAAGGAGAGATATGCAGACCAATGGAATAGAATTGAGAATCCAGAAATAAGCCTATACTTTTATAGGCAATTGATTTTTGACAAGGATGACAAGGAAATTCAAATGAGAAAAAAGTCTTTTTACAAATGGAACTGGGACAACCAGATTATCTACAGGCAAAAGAATGAAACTGGATTCTCTACTTCAAATCATTTACAAAAATTAACTCAAAATGGATCAAAGACCTAAATATAAGAACTGAAACTTTAAAACTCTTAGAAAGAAACAAAGGCATATATTATTGTGGCTTTTGAATTAGGTGATGGCTTCCTACATGTGACACTAAAAGCACAAGCAATAAACAAAAAAAACAGAATAATTAAAATTCTTCAAAACTAAAACCTTTGTGTCTCAAAGAACACTCAAGAAAGTGAAAAGGTAAGCCACAGTATGTGAGAACACTGGCAAATCATATATCTCATCAGGGATAGAATCAACAATAGAAAATAAACAAATGGAGAAAACTCTTACAATTCAACAATAAAAAGACAACCTACTTAAAAACTGAGCAAAGGATCTTAATTGACACTTTTTAAAAAAAAATACCATGGGATATCACCCACACCCATTGGAATGGCTATAATCAAAGAGACTGACGATAACAAATGTTGGTAAGGACGTGGAAAAATTGCGACCTTCATTCATTACTGATGGAAATGTAAAATGGTACAGTCACCTTTAAAATGAGTTTGGCATTCCTCAGGAGTTAAACAGAGTTACCTATAGACAATTCAGCTTTTAGGTACATATATAAGAGACCCTAAAACCAATGATCACTTGTACACAAATGGCAGCATTATTTATAATAAAAAAATGAATGGATACATGCTATAACATTATATGGAGTGAAAGAAGTCAGTCACAAAAGACTATATACTGTATGACTGAATTTTTATGAAGTGTCCAAAACAGGGAAGTCCGTACACAGAAACTGGATTAGTGGTTGCCAAAGGGTGGGGAGAGGGAGAAATGAGGAGTGACTATTAATGAGCACTGTTTTTTTTTGTTGGGAGTGAGGAAAATGTTCTGAAATTAAACAGTGGTATGGTTACCCAACCTTGTGAATACACTTAAAACCACTGAATTGTGTATTTTAAAAAAAAAAAGAACACTAGATATCTTCAAAGTCTCTGAAAGATGATTATTTCTAGTCTGGAATTCCACATATGAACTTAAATACTGGGAAAATGGCAACTGAGGCTAGGCAACTGAGAGGGGAGATGCTTTAAGAGAGCTAACTCCTCAGCTACCATAACCAAAAGCCAATATTTGCTGTTTAAAAAATTTTAATTTCATAAACAGCAATATTAGAAAATGTCTTTCAACTACAGCAATACTAAAAGAAGTAACAAAAAGACTGTCTCTGAGTAGTGACCTACAAGTAGCAAGGGACTGACATATTTCATTTTCATCTCCCTCCATTTATTAATTCAATGCAAAATTTAAAATAATTATTTAAAAAAGAGAAAGAATCATCATCATACTCTAAGAAACTGAGCTATCTAAGAAAAATGTAGTAGAAAAGGCTTGGGACTAGGGTCAATGAATATGGATTTGAGCAAACTTAGAGAGATGATGGAGGACAAAGCAGCCTGGCGTGCAGGAGTGCATGGCATCACAAAGAGTTGGACATGACTTAGAAACTTAACAGGGGTCAAAGGACTGACATCCTGTCCTATGTCATTTATTGGCTATCTGCTGCTGCTGCTGTTAAGTCACTTCAGTCGTGTCCGACTCTATGTGACCCCATGGGACAGAAAATCCTCCATCCATGGGATTTTCCAGGCAAGAGTACTGGAGTGGGGCGCCACTGCCTTCTCCGACTGGCTACTTAATAATAAGCTAATCACTGTGTCTAGTTTCTATAAAATTGAGAATATAATTACCTTTGCCCCTTATTGAAAAGCTGTTATGAAAATCAAACGAAACACTTAAAAGCAGATTTAAAAGCATTGTTTAAAAAGGAGAAATTATGTACTATCTACATAATACTGTAAATACCCAAATATTTTAGATTTTACTTATCAAAGTAGATATAAAACTGGACAGACATGATTCTGCCAAACTGTCCGTCTCCAGGGTTTACTTTAACCTGAATCATCTGGATGAAGGGTCAGAACAGAAACAGACTCAAGGGAAAATTTCATAACCTGCCAGATAAATGAAACGATGTGCTTATTATCTATTAGGAACAGGATTTCTTTCTCCTAAGAATAAATTACGTCTTCTGGAAAACATGTACATGTCTGTACATTAATCTTTAAAGTTTAAAAAAACAGCACTTACCTTCACAGTCAAATCCTCTTTACCCAGTGTGATGTGGACCTGAATAGGTGGATAAACACCTTTGTCAGCATGATGCTCCATCGTTGCTCTCATTGCATTCTGAAATACATAAGGGTTACGTTAAAAATACAACTTTAAAGAAAGAGAGAAACTAAGTACAATTTTCAAGTCTATATGTACTCCTTGATATTTTTTAAAAATTTAATGAAAACATGTCTAAGAATCATAATTTATAACTAACTTAAAGAACAACTGTCAAAAAATTAGTCAGTTTTGGAGGACTTGGTAGATAAAAATCCCAACTAAATTCTGCATATTTTCTAAAATCAGAATCTCAACATTTGTAACTAGCTTTATATGAAAGCAGAAAATTCTACCCAAATATTTTTGTAATTTGGTAGATAATGGGCAAAACTTATTTTTGAAAACAGTCTCATCTCCATTTTAAAGAACCATTTTAATTGTCGTAAACTGCTTTAAGAAGCAATTTTTTCATTTAGTACTAATAGCACATCTTATGATGATGTAGAAATGAATCTAATTTACTACTGACTGTAAACTAGAATATTTATTTACACAGTAAAACAGTTCTGACCAATTTCTAAAGGATACAGGGTACACAGTGTCAACAGAGCATAAGCACTAGGCAGTAACATGACATGCAGCACTGAAGCAGGAACTGCTAAGACTAGACACAGTTTAAAAGGCAAAAGACTGGGTTGCACTTGGGAGTGTGTGGCCCTGGAACACCAGTCAGGACAGAGTCCCCCGAGGAAGAGATTCTGTCATCTCTACTGAAGGCCATTTAAGATCAGGTTTCAGATGGAAGCCATTATTACTGACATAATATAAAATCTGTTATATAATATGGTAATATTTCTTTTATTAAGCATCATAGGGAACGAGATCTTTAGGTGACTGAAATTTCAAGGAAAAAATTACTTTTAATCCTTTAAGGGCAAATCGTTTATTCATTCAACCACTTTGGTAGAAAGATTTTTCTAAGATATTAGATATATTCTTGCTGTCTTAGAACCAAGAACATTTTTCAGGCTTTGCTATTCTAAAACAGTCAGCCAGTTTTTCTATGTTTCAGTGTATTTTTCTTTTTTCATGATCAAGCTGAAAGCCACCTCTTCTCTCTTTCACCTAACTCCTGGCTGAAGACATGGTAACCACACTGAGAGAGACTACAGGCTTGATGTGGGGTAATATTTTCAGCCACATGGACCCATACTCCTCATCACCCACTTTCCTGTCTATCAGCAACTGTCATTGGTATGCTGATGAGAAAAAATGTACTCTCAACATGACTAGCACAGTTGTATTTAGTTTTCAAAATTTGTTGTAAAGAGCAAATATAACAGCAGAAGTCACATAAGTCAATATAAGTGACTTTCTCCAAAAAAATGCATACAACAATGCATGTAACAGTGGGACTGCGGTCCTTTAGGGGTGGAGAATCATTCTTCTAAACATTTTCCTTTGTAAAAATACAAATAAAATTGTATCAAACACCTATAATGTGCTGCCATTGTATAAGACATTTAGGATGTTAATCTCAATCTTCGTAACAACCTGTATAATAACATTATCCTTGCTTGACAGAGGAGAAAACTGAGGCTTGGGGTTGAGGGACTTGCACAAGGTCACACACATCTTAGGTAGCAGAACTGGAATTCAAATCCAGGGCTTTCGGAGTCCCAGGTCTGAGCTTAGCACTACACTGAGAGCATCAGTGTTGGTGATGCTGATCTCCACTGATGTGCCACGACTTTTAATGAAACTGAGGAAAACCTGGTAGAGTATCTAAACTTTCAGAGCAGATTCCTAACCTCAGGAAAGGACTGATAAAGGTGATGTAGTACTGTGTTACAAACCTTGAAAAGCTCAAACACCATGTGATAGAGATGGGATGGTACATAAACCACTTGTATGGGCTGTCCTGGTGACTTTGCTACAGAGCAGAAGAGAAAAATATGAAAGTACAGAGAGATGTGCTTAAGGCATTTTAAAGAATATATTGTGTTGTGCTGAAAAGAAAACATTTACTATGGAAGATGGTACTACTTGGGGGAGAAGGGCTAGACCAGTTCTTTACTGTATCTGGGTTTGAATGCTGGGCTCACATAATGTATACCTGCCTGTGACAACATGAGTCCTGCAGTCACTCTTGCAATCCTGCATAACCATCTACCAACCCATCTTCCCATTCTTGTCTATGATGGTTGAGTCTCTTTTAGACACTCATTCTCATGGTCAGAATTTTTTCCTTCCAAAAAGAAGTGTTAAAGACTTTAAATTCCATGGTCCAACTCACATTCTTTCTTTAAAAAGCCATTTTTTAATGGTTTCACCCAGGTGGGATGTTTTGTTTTATTTTGGGCATTTCTGTGCATATAGATTCAAAACTTTGAGCTAGCACTGACTTATCAAGGGCCACATTCTACATTCAAACATGTAATAGCAGCCCAGTTGGGAGTAGAGAACAGATAATAAGCAAACCAGAACTTTTGGTTAAGGAGTAAGAGTCACCATACCTCAGAATTCTCATTCAGCCAATGAGCTGGACTCTCCAATGAATAAACTGGCTCTCGGAAACACAGGTAGTACATCTGGAAACTACCCACAGCAGTTCAGGTTCCCAAACTATCACTTGTGCCTTGTGGTTCTTATTCACTGAATGTACATTAGAAAAACCAGGCAATTCTGTTTTCAATGGGGCAACTTCTTCCACTGCCCTCCCACTCTAAGGTCCAGAATACAACTCAGCAGAAGCCTATTTAATTTTATTCTTCGTACAGGGTCATTTTAACTGAGGTAATGTCTCCCTCTATCACACTACTCTACCTCCAGGGAAAACAGGGAAAGACTCATCAATCTCCTTCCAAGGCATCTAAACCTTTTGTGTCCAAAAGAAGACCATCAGAGATAATCAGAGTCTCAAACAGATGGGCATCTTTCTTTCTTCTTTAACATCTCCAGTCTTTTTACTTCCTTGACAATAAAAAATTGGTTTACAGCTCAGGAAGTAGAAATCTTAAAGGGTAAACCTTACATTAGTGAAGTACATATAAAAGTCAGATGTAATTTTCTTGAAAGCATTAGTCGCTCAGTCGTGTCTGACTCTTTGCGACCCCACGGACTATAGTCCACCAGGCTCAGGCTCCTCTGTCCATGGAATTCTCCAGGCAAGACTACTGGAGTGGGTAGCCTTTCCCTTCTCCCAAGGGGTCTTCCCGACCCAGGGATCAAACCCGGGTCTCCTGCATTGCAGGCAGATTCTTTACTGTCTGAGCCACCAGAGAAGGGTCACTTTTTTCTGTGACTAACCAGGAAATAAAAAATAAGCAAAGAATCAATATTATCAATTAAAATAATGAAAACGGGAAAGAAAAAGGCAAAATGTCTTTCAGAAAAAAATCCAACTAAATTAAAAAATATACATATATACGTACACACACATAAATACATATATTTTTAACATGATTTCTCTCCCTCAGCTTTTATATCTAATAAAGAAGTTGTTTTATATTAAAACAAATCTAACTTCTTATCATTCCTTCTCAGGTAATCATAATACTAATCATTAAGGAAAAGGCATCAGGCTTACCATTTAGTTCTTCAAGTTCTAGTTCGGGAGAGTTAATATAATACAAATCACACAGACGCCTAGCATTTTCATAGCCATCTAGTGTGAATCAAAACAAAAAAGTCATTAAATAGATTTACTTCTGCTTCATGAAGATGGCAATAATATATAGACAAATGAAATGTTGAAGCTTTCTACAAAAAAAATTATATACTTTAATAATCTTAGTTTGGGGAAGGTCTTTTTAAAGTATGGCATGACAAAGCCTAAGGCCATTTAAAGCAAAAAGTGACAGATATGATTACAAAAAAGTTTTCAAATATCTCTATGGGAAAAGACACCATAAACAAAGTAAAAAGAAAACCAGCAGATGGAAGAAAATATTTACAATACATGTAACGAAAATTTAGAGTTGGTAAGGGTTTAGGGAACACTCACTCTCATTCATTGTTTGATATATTTTTGGAGTTATAAAATTTTACATGCATTTTAAATATTTTTAATTCTAGAAATTCTGCCTTCTAAAATACTAGCAAAAGTCAGCACATATATAAGGATGTCTACTGCAATACTGTTGGTGATAGAAACAACAGAAATTGCATCAATAGGAGTATGGATTAATACATTCTGATACATCCCTAACAGTCATTCAAAAACCTGGTGTATATCCACATGTACCACATATGGCACAATGTTTGTAAATTTATAGAAAAACATACACAAAGTATCCCGTGTTCCAAAAACAGCAATATAAGACTAACAATTATGTGTGTGTACAAGCATGCATGGTACAAACAAAAAAAACTGTGGCAAGATACAAGCCAAGCTATTATGAATTAAGGCTTCAATACAGGGAATTAGAAAGGAGGGAATAAGGAAATATTTTGAAGTCAAATAGATACCCTCATAATATCACCACCTTTTGCCTAATAAAGCATGGTATCAACAAAACATTCATCCTATACATAGTGCACAATTAGCATTATAAAGTCATTTTCAAACCCATACTTGGGTTATATCATTTTATCTCATGATAAAAATAACTGTTTTAATAGCAAGAAAAAACACTCAACAATTTTGATTTTGGCATTCTTTCTGAAAGGAGAAATGTATTTACCTTTAATAACTTCAACCACATTGCAGTTTGGATTTATACTTCCAACATGTTTTCGATGAGCTAGGCTTCCTTTGCCTTTTCCACCAAATAATAAAGCTACAAAAAATTAAAAAACAAATAAAATAAGCTAAAATACATAATGCCGCTGTCTGAATTTGAATACTGTTTCTCTAATTGGTATCAAACAGTAGAACAAGTATTTTCCTTAAAACAAACATTTTACCTAACATTAAACATAAATTTAAAAACCTCCTTTCAATGGCAGTCTATTTGCTTTCCTTAATACAAAAAAAAAAAGTAAAATTAAATGTTTTCCCTAAAAGGAAGTTTTCTAAATAAATGTAAAATATACCAATATAGATTATTTAGCTTCTTCTCTTGACTTCCAGACACTTACAGTGCTGATTAAGTAACATTCTAATTGAAATTCGACTCATGTAGAAACGATCCAAAAAATACTGAACATTCTGGCTGGTGACAGGATCCACCCCGAAGCTCTCCTTGTATTCAACCACACCTTCAGCCATTGTGGGTATCACGTCATTGTGTCGGTTCCTGATCCGTATCACAGTGTCTGTAAAGCTAAACAAACCTATCTGTCAAAACAGCCAAATATTTTGGCAAGTCAATGTGATACTAAAATCTAAATTCAGCCAATTATACTATAAGAAATGCCTAATTCAGTAAAAGAAGCATCAAGGCATGTTTTCTTACACTTATTTAACTATATTTCAGATCATAAAATATACTGTCTCCATGGATATGTTAAGAAATTCCAAAATAAATAAAACTTGTGAAATGTAATTATTTTCTTGGAACTCCTAAAAGTAAGGCTACCTCAAAACAGAATTCTACAAATGTGAAGGGTTTCCTTTAACCATCATCAACTAAGATTATTTCAACACTCGCTATGAGGATGGGATCCAGGCACAGTTAGCATAAGAGAAGACAGAGCATTTGCTTCCAGGGAACACATACTCTGTAAGGAATGAAGATGAATGAGCCAATAAAGGCTGTCTGTTTTGGAACCATTCCCCAGGTTCAAAAGAGAAAGGGCCATTTAGAAAAGTAGAAAGGAATTCTAATACCATTCATTCTTTGAGTTAAAAAAAATGGGAGAAGAAAAGGTGAATGTGTGTTCAAAGAAAAATCTTCAAGCCATCCAGCATTTCTATTTCTGTCATTTGAAGACACTACTGCATGGCTTTGCCAACAGACATCCGTCTAGTCAAAACTATGGTTTTTCCAGTAGTAATGTATGGATGTGAGAGCTGGACCATAAAGAAAGCTGAGCGCTGAAGAACTGATGCTTTTGAACTGGCATGTTGGAGAAGACTCTTGAGAGTCCCTTGGACTGCAAGGAGATCCAACCAGTGAATCCTAAAGGAAATCAGTCCTGACTATTCTTTTGAAGGACTAATGCTAAAGCTGAAGCTCCAATACTTTGGCCACCTGATGCAAAGAAATAACTCACTGCAAAAGACCCTGATGCTGGGAAAGATTGAAGGCAGGAGGAGAAGGGGACAACAGAAGATGAGATGGTTGGATGGCATCACTGACTCAATGAACATGAGTTTGAGCAAGCTCTGGGAGTTGGTGATGGACAGGGAAGCCTGGTGTGCTGCAGTCCACGGGGTCACAAAGAATCGGACACAATCCAGCGACTGAAGTGAACTGAACTGCATGGCTAATTTAAAGAACTAAATAAAAGAGGAAATAAGTCTTAGTTGTGAAGTAACAAAATCCACCTTGTAATATATCCATCAGAACTCACACTTCCAAATGACTGCTTCCTCATTCAAAGTCTTCAAAGTCATCATCTTGACTACTATTAACCTATTCCAATGATGCTCTCATTGCTCAAAATATTTTTGGAATTCCTAGTTTGTAATTAGTTTCAAAACCAAACTATTAATCCAAAACAAACAACAAAACTCCTCAAAAACAATTCATCATTTCTAGTCACTTCTTAATATTTATTTCACATCTCTCTCTTTTGTCAAAACCAAATAGTAGTATTCTGCCTGGCTGCTCATGTTATTTTTTTTTAAAATTCAGCTCTGAATAACTATTTTAGGAAGGTTTTTCAGCATAAGGTTTACTTTTAAGTAAGACTGGATGGGTCTAAATCCATTCGCTGTCCATGTGAACCTAATGCTACTTTAAGACTTTTTGTGCACAGATAGCATTTTGTGCACCGATAGTAACTCTTTTTGCACAGATAGTTTTATTTTAGTAGAGTCATTTTAAAGAGTAAATGATATCATCTGTGTAAATTTTGCTGCATATCTACGCAAATTATTGGGTTTTTTTCCAGACCAAAATCATGTTTAAAAAGTGAAATGTTGCTATCACAGTAAAAAAAAAAAAATGTGTAATGGACTTGGAGGACAGCAACAGAGACAATCTTTAAGTTCTGAGCAACATTCACTGGAATAAGCAGGTAACTTGCCTTAGGGGACTATGGGGCTTATTAGTCCTGGTATGTTGATTATTAATAGGTCACATTACTTACATAGTCTTGCAGACCACAGGTCATAAACTAGAAACAAGTTTTTGTCTTGCAGGCCTTCAGTGTTTGTTGAAAGTTTAGTTTCCAATCTTTCAAAATTAGGAAATCTAACTTAAAATACAAAAATAACTAGACTTGCAGCTTTTCTTATACCCACCCTCGCCCTCAACACACACACACATCACGTGATCTGGGCAGTGTTTCTGCTCGGCAATGGTCAGTAGAGCTGAGAGGCTGTCCTTAAGAAGCACACACTTGTCACCAAGTCTTCACCAGTCTCCTACCATACAAGTGGCCCTGAGACGACATCAAGATTTTCCCTGATCACCACATTTGAACTGCATCTTTCTGTACACTAGAGTGAAGAGAAACATGAAGCTTTTCTTATGCCCAGTCCAATTTCTGAATTTATGTTACCTGGCTGGCCCGTATGGACTGCGACAGACATATATACTATCATATGTTCTAAAGTAGCGAAAAACCAAAAGTTAATTTCCCTAAAATGATCTAATAGCAATACAATTACATTTTTATATGATGTTCAAAGAGTATATGATATGATGTTTTATATGATGTTCAAATAAGGCAAAACAACTGTACTTACTCATAAATAGTTTTAGCATCTTCAGCACTTTTGTCCTTAAACTCAAGAAGCTCTTGAAGACTCTGGATATACCTAAAATGTAAATCAACCCCTTGTAAGTCTGTTCTTTTACATTTTGAAAGTCCAATATTGTGAAAATGATCAAGAGGCATTTTAAACATTTCTTTACTGTTAATTAATTTTTAGCAAATTATGGTTGAAGTGGGATTTGTATACCCACTCACATTCAAGCAAAGTGCCTGACAGTAATTAGAAGGTACATTTTCTCCTAAAAGCTTAGCTTAAATTTGATTTAAGAATTTCCTACTTTTCTTTTAAGTTCTCTACTCTAAGTAGTTTTTAAATTTCTTAAAATTACCACTGTAGATTACAGTATAAATACTGATGGTCATGGGAACTGAGTTTGTCACCAACAATTATGTGATCTCGGGCAAATGGCTTAACTTGTCTTAGTTTCAGTAAAATGTGGAGGCCAGCTTTCCTTAGTCTAAGAATCTAACTTAAATGTCTTTGTTTTAAAACCTTAATTTTAGATGTTACATCCAGTCAACAGACGCTTATTGAAAGTCTACAATCTAACACATGGTTCTTCTAAACAACTGAACAAAGACACAGAAGTCATGAAAATGCACGTTTTAAATTTACCTAAAAATACAATGGAGCAAATCACCGGGTAGGGAAGCAAAATGAGGAAAGTCAAATGACTCTCTGAAGGTCATGCTGCAGAGCACAATGGCAGTGGAGGGCCAGAGCCAAAACACCTATCATTCAATAACCTTCTTTAGTGTAAGTTCTGCTTTGGCTGGACCTTCAGCTGCCATATTTTAGTAGGCATCCAGAGGCAATGAAAGTGTTTTAAAAATCTGCAAATCTCCATGTTGGTTTAGAAAGTTGTTTCTGATAAACAATATGCCCTACTGTATGCCAAGGCACTCCAAAGTCAGTGATTCTCAGTCTGTTGTGACTTAATCCTTACTCTTCATTGGCAAGAACAATTATGCTTTTATCCAGGAGATACTGAAACCAAGCAGGACCCTGTGGGGCTCTTGGGCACAGAAGCCTTTCCAATTTCCCTGTTTCATATTTGTAGGGAATAGAATCCAGTGTCGATGATCTTCCTTGAGATCCAAAGGGCAGGTTCAAACAGGTGCTAATCAGGGAAGAGAGAGGATGCAGAGACAAGGGAGAAGCAGCCAAGAAACAATAGTGCAGACTTGGAGTCGGGTCTGGTTTCACCTCAAGAGATACACATCTTTGAATGCTTTTATAGCACTAAGATGCCCAACAAAAGAAAGATGTTAGCATTTTTCATTCCAAAGAAGGTTTGATAATCTCAAGAAACACATCAGGAGACCACCTGAGGCCAGATTAAAGGCCTATAGGCCCTGCATGTACCCTGATCATTATCAGCAACCTCTCCCTTGAACCACTGCTATAAAACTCCTCACCAAATATCCCTGGGTTGAGACACATAGTTTTTCAGCGCAAGATCCTGCTGTGTCCTCCTTTGCCTGGTAAAGCAATAAAGCTATTCTTTTCTACTTCACCTAAAACTCTGACTTCAAGATTCAATTCAGCACCAGTGAACAGAGGCAGAGTTTTTGACATTAAATTGTCAACATCTACAATGTGTTAGGCACAGATATTTAAAAATGTAACATATTCTACTTTTAATAATTTTTTTTAAAGGAATAAACCTCCATAAAAAATTATCTGTTCTCCTTGCATCAGAGTTCCTAAACAAATGCCTCTTACTTAAACCACATTTCTAACTATTCCATTTTTGGACTGCAGAGTATCTGATTATCAATTATGGAGCAGTTATATTTCTTTCACTTATTTTAAAAAGCTGACATTGAAAAAAATAAAAAATAAAAAGCTGACATTAGATCAGCTTCTCCATAATTATAATGCTTACAACAGGAAAGCTAGGATCTCCATAAATCATAACTGGGAAATGCCTTGCAACTAAATTTTTCCATTTAAGACTGAACTCTGGCAAACTCTTTTGTTTGAAATGTATAGTGGTTAACAGAGTAACACTTTTAATAACATTAACAAGAAAGGCTGTATACAGGTGGCCACATATGCATGCACACCCTTAATAGCTCTACTGTCATTTTTTAGAAGAGAGATCATAGTTTCTACACAATTCTGTTGCTGCTGCTGCTGCTAAGTCACTTCAGTCGTGTTCAACTCTGTGCGACCCTGTAGAGGGCAGCCCACCAGGCTCCGCCGTCCCTGGGATTCTCCAGGCAAGAACACTGGAGCGGGTTGCCATTTCCTTCTCCAGTGCATGAAAGTGAAAAGTGAAAGCGAAGTCGCTCAGTCATGTCTGACTCTTTGCGACTCCATGGACTGCAGCCTACCAGGCTCCTCCGTCCATGGGATTTTCCAGGTAAGAGAACTGGAGCGGGTTGCCATTGCCTTCTCCCTACACAATTCTAATAACTTCTAATTGTTTTTAAATGGTAGAATTAATATTTTAACCTTTGTGATTTATAAAGATATACTTCAATAAGATAAATTCAGTTTAAAAAAATATTTACACCCTTTAACACATTTTATTAATCTGACTTCAGCATACAATAGTAGAAACAAACAAATCTGAGTTTGAATCCCAGCTCTACCATGAATGGTTTTGCCGTACCTCCATTTCTTCATCTGCAAAATGGATGCCTACTGGACAGGGTTATTGAAGGGATTAAAGGTAAAGTATATAAATTTCTAGCTATCAACTTATGGTAGATATTTTTATTACACTATAAAATAACATCCTTGAAGACTTAATAACACAAATCTTAAATATAATATCTGTATTTCTATGCATTTCTGATTGTTTTTTCAAAACCAAAAAGGAATACAGTCCAGGATTCAGGTGGCAAGCCCAGACACACCCAAACAAAGGAGGAGGAATGCTGCTACTACCTTGGGACTCCACTGAATAGTTAAAAAGTATTTGCTCTAACTTTGGGTAAAGTCTACAACTCTACTGAAATTGCAAACACAAGGACTGTGAATCTTACCAGCTCTGTACCAACTGAACTGATGGTGTCCTGAGAAGATTATCTGGAAGAAGACTTATTTCTTTCATTATATTTGCCAATCTCACAGGCAACTCTTGCCGCAGAAACATAAATGAGGTCTTTTCACAAGCATTCACAGATCCTGAAACCAAATACAGTGTGAACAGCAGCCATAAGGCAGAGAGAAACGCAGACAGAGGTATTTGGCAAGTGATATCATCACCATAATGACAAGGCAAGAAGAGGAGCAAGGGACAAGACAGTCCAGTCTCCAGGGCTGTGTGACATTCTGAACCACCTTCCAACCACTCTGTAGAGCATCAGTGAGGTTATTTTCCTGTCTCTGTTATTCACATCTCCCATCTTAGAACTAAGACAACCTAGGCAAGCCTAAGCAAGTCTAATTAATGTAGGACCTGTAAAGTCTATCCTATATAACCTGTTGCTCTCATCATTTAAAAAACTTGTTTCCTATCTCTAGGTTTATGAGAAAGACCTGTCTAAGAAACAGTGGAAATTTTGACATGTTCATGAGAAGATTCATTGAGTCCATGTGGAACCACTATACTAATTGCCATAAGCAAAGAGTAAATGAAGAGGAGTCTTTCAGGCAACAGAAAGCAAAAGCTGCTATTGCCTGCTCTGCGATCATCTTAAAGCTTCTCCCTCAGTAGGTTCTATTCGATTGTCTGATTCCTGGAAAGCAATCTGCTCCTTCCTCCACTCCTACTCAAGATGCTAAGCAGAACAGCTGTAGAATCGAGTTTGGCAAGCAGCTCCATTTAAAATTAAAAAGTCATGTTATTTCAGTGATGCATTTTAAACTCACCGATTTGCTCTTTTAGCAAGAGACAACCATAGCAAAAACTAGATTGTCAATAGGAATAATCGCATTAAAAGAAAACATTTTCTTGTTTCGGCGTACTTGAGAAAGAGGTCAAATTCACCCTCTTAATAACACTACAGTCATTTCAAGGTAAAAACAAAAACCAAGAGCTTTGAGCCAAACAAAATCGACACTGTAAACCACAAGTTTAAGATCAAGTGGCTAACTATGCTGCTATCTTTCAAGTCACTAGTGATCCGTTGGTGACCAAACCGCACTCACAATGCAGAAGATAACTCTTGTCTATTCGAAATTTTGACTTGATTAGTTTTCCCATTTCACCTTAGCGCCCCGCTATGAGAAGTCAAAGTTAAATGCCTGACTTTGCAATTCCTCTGCATCTTTTCTAGAGAAAACCAGGAAGCACTCATCGGAGAAAGAGGAAAGTGGAGAGTCACTTTGGTAAACAAACCCCACAGCATACTCTACTCATGCACTTGACACGTGCTCCGGATTGTTGTCGACGAAATGAATCGTACGGTTGGTGGAAACTCTTAAGCCAGTGGCAAGGAAAACATTCTATGAAACACCGGGCCAGTCAGAACCTGCTTGCCCTATCAGCACGCCACTTCTGTGTAATCATCATATGCAAAACTGAGCCTTTATCAGCACTCTGCAGAATCTGAACGCGACCCCCGGAGGTGCCAGCACACTCGCCTCTCACTCACTCGGGCTGGGCTCTTCCGAAAGTGCCTGGCTGCGAGCGCCGAGGGGCACCCGTGCGCGGAAAAGCGGCTCGGACCCCGGGCTTGTTTCTCAACAATACACGGGAAAAAGGCACACTCTCCCAGTTATCTCTCGGGGGCGCGGCCGCCCGCACCTGAGCAGAGGGAGCCGTCCGCGAGGGACGGAGGAGGCGCCCGAAGCGCCGCAGGACGGACGTTGAGGAAGGGGGCGCGCCGGGGACGAGAGCAGCCGCGCGGGCCGGGCCCGGCCCGGGTTAGCGGCCGCGGCTCCCGGCTGGGGCTGCGCAGGCAGGCCCGAAGCCCGGGCCCCACTCACCGAAGTCCAGGAACTGCTTCATGGAGAGCGGGGATGGCGAGAAGCGCGCGTAGAAGTCCACTTGGCCGGGAACGCCGCGTTCGGGCGCCGGGCCGGAGCCCGAGTCCGAGGTGAGGCTGCGGCTGACGCCAGGGCCGGCGGCGCGCAGCCCGGGGCCCGGGCCGGCCGAGGTGGCCCCGCGAAGCAGCCGCGCTAGCCTCATGCCGAGCCGCGCCGGAGGAGCCGCAGCCCCGGGCGCCAGGTCGCCGCTCCGCAGCTCGGCCGGGTGGTACGTGAGGGACGTGGCGGCCTCGGGGGCGGGGAGCGGCTGTCACCGCCGCGGCCACCGCCCCCCTTGCCGGAGCCGGGGGCCCGGGGCGGGGAAGGAGGCGGGGAGAGAGGCGGGGCTCGCGTGCGGGCCGCCCCCGGGCCAAAGCCCCGCCCCCCGCGCCGCGGGGCGGGGCCCGGGGAGGGGAAGGAGGCGGGGGAGAGACGGGGCTCGCGTGCGGGCCGCCCCCGGGCCAAAGCCCCGCCCCCCGCGCCGCGGGGCGGGGCCCGGGGAGCGGGGGCGGTGTTTCGCGTGGAGGCGGGGCAGCTACGAGTCTCTCGGTGTGGCGCACCCAAGCCTTTTGGAAACAAATCCCACTTTCTTGCTTCCTCAGGTCTCCGGTCCTCCGCCGAAAGGCTCTCTAGCACAGGATCGACATCCGCTTCCAGGCACCACAATGTCTTGCTTAGAGCGTGTTCCAGAAACGCTCCAAAAAACAAGCCCATATTTTACGGGGGAGCAAACTGAGACGCCCAAATTTTCAGAGCAGACCCTTGCCAGGCGGTGGTACATAAGTACACATGGTGATCACTATAGAGTGTGGCCCTAAAGAATAGCGCAACGAATCAATCGCCAGCCCAGGGTTGATGCTCGGGGCTGGTGCACCGAGATGTCCCAGGGGGAGGGAATCGGGATGGAGGAGGGAGCGGGGTTCTGGAGGGGGAGCATATGTAAACCCATGGCGGTTTCATGTCATTGTATGGCAAAACCAACACGATAAAGGAAAGAAAATAAAAAAAAAAAAAAAAAGAATAGCGCAAAGACTCCTGTCCCAGGAGAAGAGAATTGGCGGCTCAGCTTGAAGCTTTATCTACTGGCATGCTCAGCAGTGTATATAAAGCCTCCCACAACTCCGACTGCCCTTCTCTTTAACTATCTTAGCGTCACAGTTTGATTGCTCCAACCTTTGCAGTTTCCAAATATTGAATATAAGACTGGAGAATTTCTAATTTCAAGTTAATCCCTTAGAGCTGCGAAGGCTGTCTACAGTGAAAATCACCACTATCCTTTCTCTCCACTGCTCCTTCTCTCCTTCTCCGTATATCTAATCCCAGTGGTTTGTTATGTCTTAGATGCCAACAAAATTACTTTTCCTTGGATGTGTAGTTTAACTTAAAATATATATTTTATATATTATACAATGTTAAGATTTTATATATGTGTGTATGTATATACATAAATATTTATAATAGTTATTGGTCTAGAATAACAGTTCTATTCTCCATATGGTCCTATCTTAGGTTGCATAAAAATATACATGTAAAAATGAGATGAAAGTCTTTTTAGGGTGCATTAGTGTTACTAAACTGCATTCATTTGCCTAGCATGCAGCATGCCACATTCTGAGATGCCAAGGTTTGCAGGGGAAAGTTTTATTAGTCATGAGGCAGCCAAGAGAGGAAAAGGGAGACCAAATCTTAAATTCACCTTCCTTAAGGGAAAGAGCTTGGGATATTTATGGGACAGAGAAGTTGGGTGAACTGAGGCCTGGGGGAAGTTGATTGGAAATAAGAAAAAGGTGAAGAAAACGGCAGGGTGGTATCATCTGAGGGTGGAGTGTTTGGCCTTCTGAAGTCAAGAGGTTCTCCATCCAGCACTCCAGCAGGCCCAGCTGGATGGTCTCAACTGATCTGAACTAGACAAGACTAGCTCCATGTTCCTGAAAAACAACTTTGGAAACCATTACTATAGCAACCCATCAATCAGAGGTACTGCCTCTAGAGGGCAGCTAAAGGAGTCTTACGATTGTCTAAGCTACATGATGAAGGGTGTACAGTGTGCAGGAACTGTTAAGGCAAGTTTGATCAGTCAAGTTACTGATATTACTGATTAAGCAAAAGTTATAGTTTAAGGGATCAAACTGATGACTGCCCTCAGTTTCATTAGTCCCACAGGTTTAGCTTGAAGGAAAGCACTGACCACCTTTACCGGTGTACGTAGTTGAGGGTTGGAGTAGAAGCAGCACTTAAACATATTTTCCAAAAGTGGTGCCTCCAAGAATTCTTTCAGATATCTGTTAACCTGGCTGTTGTTACCATTTTGGTAAAAATTTCTTAGAGGAAGCAGTATGAACATAAGACTATGAGATAAGTAGAGAAAGTAATCAAATCTTTTTTATATATTTGCTGTCCAACCAGCCATACTCTGTAACCTGCAAATGTGGCCTTCCTTCATCTATTCTATGAATATATGTTGAATGCATATTATGTAAAGTCCACCATCGTCGAAGTTTTACACATATCTTCAAATATTAGAGAGCCTGCCCTGTAAAATAAGGATTATGTTTGCTCTGAGTGACCCAAACAGCAGATGGAAGACTTGGGGATGGAAACTGTAGGGAGATCTTACTCACGTGTGGAAAAACTTTGGTTACAGCCCTTTGACTGTGAAATGGGCGACCGTAGAGGAAGAGGGGGTTCTTGTCCATGACAGAGACTAAAGGACAGCTTTTTAAGGAGGCTATAGGGAGGATGATTGCAAAGCAGTGTGGTGCTATGAAAACAGCCTGGATTCTGGTGTCAGATCCTCTTTTATATACTGGTTATGTGGCCTCGAGTGAATTACCTCTCTGAACAGCCTCCTTCCCTAAAAAGGGGGGATAATGGCTGTCTCACTGTGGGTGACTGTAAATAGACAGTGTAGCCATCTGTGTTAGCACAATGCCCAGGATATATTAAACACTCAGATTCCATCTTTTTTTTTTTTTTTTAACCATTACTGTTTTTTTTTTTTTTAAAAAAAGTATTTCCTTGTTAGGTTTTAATCAGAACCACTCACACACATTTTTCATGAAGCCAACTTTACCAAAGGTTTGGTAGAAGACAATTTACAACTGAACATTAGCCATCCTTACAATAGTCCTCAACTGTTCCCAGCTCTGCTGCAGCCTCCAGTCATGTGGCCTTCCTCCTTCTCCCCTTCCTTCCAGATTACTCCCTGAGCTCTGAATTCTCCTCACACTATCACAGTCTAATCCGCTTCCTCAGCCTCGATTTGCAACTCTGCTGCTTTTCACCCGAGCCTGTTGAGGTGCTCAACTGAACATTAACTTTTGTGAACGCACAAAGGCCAAGCCGAAAGCTTGGGATTTATTGTGTCAAGCTTCGTTCACCCAGAAACCAATCCAAGTTTTCTTTCTCCAAAGTATATTCACCAAGCTTCCACCTAACTTTCAGAGAATGAGTATATAAAAACAGATACAAAATTGCATCAGCTTTTCACTTCTTGGTCAAAGGCTGAGGATCCAGAAACTGGAGAGAATGTTAGATTTTTTTCAGGTATCTGTTAACTTGATGGTTATTAAGACTATGCTAAAAATATTTTAGAGGAAGCGATAAGAGCGATATGAATACATAAGATTTGTATTCAAAGGTAGAAAGTGATCAGAGGGTGGTATGTCTTTTATGAATTTTTACCAAAGGGCTATATTATTTAACTATGTACATATAAAGTATAATTGTAATTTAAGGCTCTCTAAAAAATTCTTTATAGCAGACTTGGGCGGGATTCTATAAATTCACTGAGATTTTGTGATTATTGTCAGATTGGTTTGACTGAAAATCATGGATAAAGCAATAGGAAACAAGCTGAACTACGCCACCCTGTCTCCTTTATCCTGTGGCTTCACGGGGCTCAGGGAACAAGAGGAAAGAAAAGTGATTATTCATTCTCCTGCCCCTTCCCACTGGGCCATGACTTGTGTCTCTTTTAAGTATGGCCACAGCTCCCTTCCTGTGCCCAGGGTGCCCTAGATGTGGTACCAGTTTCCCTCTCCTGTTATTTGGGGTGCTTCACTATCTCCATCTGCCCACACCTCTATAAATAGTCCCTGAAAACACTCTTCAGTTTTCCCTTTGAGTGCGCTACCATTTCCTGCCCCAGCACCCTGACTGCTGCATTACAAAGGTAACTTTCAAAAGAGATAAAATCATGACTTTCATGCAACTACAAAATGAACACATCTCTATCACGGTATGTACTACTTTTAATATCTTATGATTTTATCAATTATATCTCAGTGAAGCTGAAAAAAAAATAAATGAACATACTGAAATTTTAATGAACACTTTCATTAAATGAGAGACTCAGAGAAGATACTACAACCAGTTCAAAGGGGAAGGCAAAAAAAATAGGATTACAGAAATGAATTTGTTAAGGGCTATAAAACTGGCTTTTCGCCTTAGAAGTTAGGAACCCTCCACTTCTAACCGATAGAACATATTTGCATGAATATAGGCAAGAATATAGGTTTTTCCAGTAGTCATGTACAGATGTGAGAGTTGGACCATGAAGAAGCCTGAGTGTTGAAATATTATTGCTTTTGAATCGTGGTGCTGGAGAAGACCCTTAAGAATCTCTTGGACAGCAGGGAAATCAAACCAGTAAATCCTAAAGGAAATCAACCCTGAATATTCATTGGAAGGACTGATGCTAAAGCTCCTATAGTTTGGCCACCTGATGTGAAGGGTCAACTTCGTTGGAAAAAACCCCGATGCTAGGAAAGATTGAGGGCAGGAGGAGGAGGGAGTGACAGAGGTTGAGATGGTTAGATAGCATCACTGACTCAATGGACATGAGTTTGAGCAAACTCTGGGAGATAGTGGAGGACAGAGGAGCCTGGCGTGCCATAGTCCGTGAGGCTGCCAAGAGTCAGACACAGCTTAGCAACTGAATAAGGCAAGAATTGCGCTGTATTACCTACAATTTACCATTATAAACAGCTCAAAGACAATGAATCAGAATCAGACATCCTAGAAACATGCTCTGAACAGCGCATTGTATTCCACCTACATTTGCCTTCTGTGTTTAAGGAAGACCATCATGGCGCCATGGAGGCCCTCCTGCTCTCCAGGACTTGTTTCAGGGAAAACCCTGCATTTATCTGGAGGAGGTGTTTGATAAGCTGCTAAAGTTGAGAGGGGGATCCCTAGGGACCGCTCTCAGAACAGCTTTGCAGGAATCTGGAAGAGGAACCCACTTTGCAGTGCTCAGAGGGAGGGGAGGTGGTGATTGCAAAGACTGTTTCATAAAGAGGGAGCTTCCTGAACCCTCTGTAAAGTCCACTAAAAAAAAAAGATTGTTGAGACTGGGTCTTCTGTGCCTTTGTGCAAATTGGTAAGAAGGGTGAATTTTGCATAAGAATTGAAGGAGCATTTGCACTTGAGAAGCCTAAGCAGTGGTCAAGTTGAAGTGGACACTGAGGTCGAAAACCCCTAAGAATTTACAGACCTGGACAGTGAGAATTGTCCACTGTCCACTGTCTCTGGATGTGGACAGGCTGGAATTTGCCATTTCAGCTAATTCTGGGGGCAGGAAGTCTGCAGATGACTGAATTATATATCCCATCAGCACAGTTCAAGTTGTTCTCTTTAAAATTTTGTTGGAGTAGGAAGGTCCAAATTTCTAGTTTCACCATCCATTTCCCTTTATTTGATTTCATTTCTTCTGAGTTTTCTAGGTACCTACTTCTGGGGTTCATTCATTCCGTAAATGTTTCCTTAGACATGCTGTGTGCTGGGTAGGCATGATTTTAGGTTTTGGGCATACAGCACTGAACAAGGCATCCAGGTACCAGCTCTTACATTCCATTCTAAGGGCTAAAGACAGAGAATAAATGTATGTGATTATTTCAGAGAGTGCTACAGGCTATAACAATAATAAAACAGACCACTCTGTGTGTGTATGTGTGTGTTGCGTAGACGCTACTTTACAGAGGTCAGCAAAGGTCACCCTGAGTTTAGGACCTTCGGAGGCCCTAAAATGAAAAAAAATGTGACTCCTCCTACCATAAGCCTCAAAAAACCCAATCCTCCCTACTGCAAGACACAAAGCCCCTAAGCTTGTTGGCCTTTATTCATTCAAAACTCACCAAGAAAGTCATTAGGTGGGACTTTGGATTATGATTGTTAAAGACTCCCTCAAAGCACAGAGCTGACTGCAGTCATCACCTCAGTTTGCAAATAACCACAGGCCAAGCACAGCGTTAAGCCTCAAGTGCTCGACTTTCGCTTCCTGGCCGCTGTCTAGTTCGCCCAGCCTCCTCCCCCGCCCTCAGGAGACCAACTGAAAGGCTTCATGGAAAGGTCCTTCTCCATTTGTTCTGCCTGAGGGGGTGCACTCACTGTCTGTCAGGAAACTGTAACTGAAGATTGTGTAAAAAGCTCACGTCCTCTTCAGAACAATGTGATTTGCCATATTTCATTGATACTTTTTTGTTTCACATTTTAACACTTCATAAATGGACAGGGTCCTCAATTCCTATCAGTAAGGGTATTGACACTGCCTGATGTTAGATCATCAGAACTTGCAGACTGGATATCCGCTGTCTGGAAGAAAATCTTGAACAGTGGAGCGCTGTCTTCAGAAATGCTGCATCAAAATACTTTTTGGCAAGCATATTATTCTGAATTAAATGTTAATTTGAAAGATTCAAAAGAAAAAGTTTTTGGAGAATCTTAACCAATTTATTTCACTTACATTTTCCTATTGTATGCATAAGGAATAAGATGATTAAAATCTGTCTGAAGGTATCTACAAGCTCTTAAGATAAAATTTTCAAAGGATAAGAAAACACAGTCATCGGCAATCTTTTAAAATTCTTACTAGAAGGACTGTTGGGAGATAATCCACTGTCTCTAATTCTACTGGTGATTGGGATTGTTGAGATCACCTGGAAAGGGTGTTGGAGGCCAGAGAGAATCCCTCACAGCAGAAATATTTGAGATGACGATAGTAGAAGCCAAGAAAAAAGCACTTTCAAAATTGAGAGGGCATTGGCTCTTATTAAATATTCTTCAGCAGTCAAGTAAAATGCGAACTGAGAAGTATGTTTTAGACATAATAGCCAAAAGGTGGGTAGTGGCTTTGGAACAAGGGGCTTCATGTGAACAGTGATGAGGAAGTAGAGATGATAACTGAATAAATACAGTCATTGGAAAGGACCACTGTGGAGCTGGTTTATTTGTAGGTTTTACAATGGGAAAGTCTTGAGTATGTCTAAATGCTGGGGGTGAGGAACTTATGAGGCAAGCTGGATAGAAAGAAGAGGGAGAAGTTAAGTGCTGGAATAGGGTCCTGGAGGTCTGGAAGAGTTCTCCTCCCATAGATGGGAGGACAGACACTCCTCTGACTGGGATGCGTTATCAGTGTGTTTAAGAAATGTTTGGAATTGATGTGGGCAGACCTGGGCTGGAATCAAGGCTCTGTCACTTTCTAAACGCATCACCTTGGCTAAGTTGCTCACTCTTACTGATGATCTTACTGAGTACTTTCTTTGGAATAGGCACTAACCAACAAAATGGTTATTTTTACAGACAATGCTGAGGCTGTTAGCCTAGTGAAGAGACGTATAGAGTAATACCATGAAGTGAAGTCACTCAGTCGTGTCTGACTCTTTGCAACCCCATGGACTGTAGCCTACCAGGCTCCTCCATCCATGGGATTTCCCAGGCAAGAGTACTGGAGTGGGTTGCCATTTCCTTCTCCAGGGGATCTTCCAGACCCAGGGATCGAACCCAAGTCTCCCGCATTGTAGGCAGACACTTTACCGTCTGAGCCACTAGGGAAGTCGTGAAAAGAACATGTGTTAAATTAGACTAGGGCTCAAATCTAGGCAGGAAATTGAGAAAATCCTTCTGTAATAATTTGGATATTTGTGTGTGTGAAGTAGGAGGTAAAGTATGCTTGAAATTAAAGGGAAAGGTGGGGAAAATGCATTGGATAAACCATCTTAGGAAAGGAAATCTGACTAACCACATGTCTTTTAATAATCCTTCTAGAGATATGGAAAGGTTGATGGATTTTATTTATTCAAACAGTGACAGACTGTTTATCTTCTTGGGCTCCAAAAATCACTGCAGATGGTGACGGCAGCCATGAAATTAGGAGATGCTTGCTCCTTGGAAGAAAAGCTATAACAAACCTAGACAGTGTATTAAAAAGCGGAGTCATCACTTTGCCGACAAAAGTCCATATAGTCAAAGTGATGGTTTTTCCAGTAGTTATGTATAGATATGAGAACTGGACAGTAAAGAAGGCTGAGCACCAAAAAATTGATGCTTTCAAGGTGTAGTGCTGAAGAAGACTCTTGTGAGTCCCTTGGATAGCAAGGAGATCAAACCAGTCACTCCTAAAGGAAATTACCTGTGAAATTCATTGGAAGGATGGATGCTGAAGCTCAAGCTCCAATACTTTGGCCAGCTGATGCAAACAGCTGATTCTTTGAAAAAGACCCTGATGCTGAGAAATATTGAAGGCAAAAGGTCAGCAGAGGGATGAGATGGTTAGATAGCATCACTGATTCAATGGACATCAGTTTGAGCAAGCTCTGGGAGATGGTGAAGGACAGGGAAGCCTGGCTTGCTTTAGTCCATGGGGTCACAAGGAGTTGGACATGACTAAGAGAATGAAGACCAGCAGCAAAGCAGGACTCCTTTTTCTTTTTGTAAGTTGGCTAAGGCCATTTTTTGTTTGTTTAATCATAAATTGGAGGCTAATTACTTAACAATATTGTGGTGCCATACATTGACATGAATCAGCCATGGGGGTACATGTCCCCCATCCTGAACCCTCCTCCTACTCTCCCCCCCATCCCATCCCTCAGGGTCATCCCAGTGCATCGACCCTGAGCACCCTGTCTCATGCATCGAACCTGGACTGGCGATCTGTTTCACATGTGGTGATATATATGTTTCAATGCTATTCTCTCAAATCATCCTGCCCTCGCCTTCTCCCACAGAGTCCAAAAGTCTGTTCTTTACATCTGTGTCTCTTTTGCTGTCTCTCATATAGGGTCATTGTTGCCATCTTTCTAAATTCCATATATATGCATTAGTATACTGTATTGGTGTTTTTCTTTGTGACTTACTTCACTCTGTATAATAGGCTCCAATTTCATCCACCTCATTAGAACTGATTCAAATGCATTCTTTTTAATAGCTGAGTAATATTCCATTGTGTATATGTATCACAGCTTTCTTATCCATTCATCAGTTGATGGACATCTAGGTTGCTTCCATGTCCTGGCTATTGTAAACAATGCGGCAATGAACATTGGGGTACACATGTCTCTTTCAATTCTGGTTTCCTTGGTGGGTATGCCCAGCAGTGGGATTGCTGGGTCACATGGCAATTCTATTTCCAGTTTTTTAAGGAATCTCCACACTGTTCTCCATAATGGCTGTACTAGTTTTCATTCCCACCAACAGTGTAAGAGGGCTCCCTTTTCTCCGCACCCTCTCCAGCATTTATTGTTGGTAAACTTTTGGATAGCAGCCATTCTGACCGGTGTGAGATGGTACCTCCTTGTGGTTTTGATTTGCATTTCTCTGATCATGAGTGATGTTGAGCATCTTTTCATGTGTTTGTTAGCCATCGGTATGTCTTCTTTGGAGAAATGTCTGTTTAGTTCTTTGGCCCATTTTTTGATTAGATCATTTATTTTTCTGGAATTGAGCTGTATGTGCCGCTTGTATATTTCTGAGATTAATTTTTTGTCAGTTGCTTCATTTGCTATTATTTTCTCCCATTCTGAAGGCTGTCTCTTCATCTTGCTTATAGTTTCCTTTGTTGTGCAAAAGCTTTTAAGTTTAATTAGGTCCCACTTGTTTATTTTTGCTTTTATTTCCGTTACTCTGGGAGGTGGGTCATAGAGGATCTTGCTTTGATTTATGTCAGAGAGTGTTTTGCCTATGTTTTCCTCTAGGAGTTTTATAGTTTCTGGTCTTATATATTTAGATCTTTGATTCATTTTGAGTTTATTTTTGTGTATGGTGTTAGAAAGTGTTCTAGTTTCATTCCTTTACAAGTGGTTAACTAGTTTTCCCAGCACCACTTGTTAAAGATTGTCTTTTCTCCATTGTATATTTTCGCCTCCTTTGTCAAAGACAGGGTGTCCATAGGTGCATGGATTTATCTCTGGGCTTTCTATTTTGTTCCATTGGTCTGTGTTTCTGTCTTTGTGCCAGTACCATACTGTCTTGATGACTGTAGCTTTGTAGTATAGTCTGAAGTCAGGTAGGTTGATTCCTCCAGTTCCATTCTTCTTTCTCAAGATTGCTTTGGCTATTTGAGGTTTTTGTATTTCCATACAAATTGTGAAATTATTTGTTCTAGTTCTCCAAAAGATACTGTTGGTAGCTTAATAGGGGCTGCATTGAATCTATAGATTGCTTTGGGTAGTATACTCATTTTCACTATATTGATTTTTCTGATCCATGAACATGGTATATTTCTCCATCTATTTGTGTCATCTTCGATTTCTTTCATCAGTGTTTTACAGTTTTCTATATATAGGTCTTTTGTTTCTTTAGGTAGATTTATTCCTACGTATTTTATTCTTTTCATCACAATGGTAAATGGGATTGTTTCCTTAATTTCTCTGTTTTCTCATTGTTAGTGTATAGGAATGCAAGGGATTTCTGTGTATTAATTTTATATTCTGCAACTTCACATATTCATTGATTGACTCGAATAATTTTCTGATGGTTTCTTTAGGGTTTTCTATGTAGAGGATCATGTCATATGCAAACAGTGAGAGTTTTACTTCTATTCCAATATGGATTCCTTTGATTTCTTTTTCTTCTCTGATTGTTGTGGCTAAAACTTCTAAAACTATGTTGAATAGTAGTGTTGAAGAGTGGGCACCCTTTTCTTGTTCCTGACTTTAGGGGAAATGCTTTCAATTTTTTGCCATTAAGGATAATGGTTGCTGTGGGTTTATCATATATGGCTTTTATTATGTTGAGGTATGTTCCTTCTATGCTTCACAAAGCAGGACTTTAGCCAACTCAAGTACAGAAAACCCAGTTCAAACTTCCTTAAGTAAAAGACCATTGTTTTCTGAAGTCATTGAAAAGCTTTTCAAGTGGTAAACCCAAAACATCAGTGTGTCCTGCTCCCCTCTTCCTCTTTCTTCCTCCCCATGCTTCAGCTCTGCTTTTCTTGGTGTTGGGGCTTCTTGTGATACTTTATAAACTTCACAAAGCTGACTCCTTTCCTATTTCAGAAATGGACAGGGTAGCAGCAGGCTTTAGTTTCCAATGGGAAAATTCTCTGTAATGAGCACCTCTCATTGCTTCAGAAACACACTAGGGGATTGACCCTAATTGGCCAGGCAGGGGCCATGTTTCCAGCCTGGGAAAATGGGAGTAGGTGCAGAGCGGTGGTACCCACACACCTAACATCAGGGACTGAATTAGAAGAAAGGATCCTCAAGGAAACAGCAGTTTCTTTCACCTAAAAAAGGGATGCTGGGAGGTAAAAACAACACATTATTTCCATTTTCTATAGACTGGTAGCATGTTTTCCTATTAATCACTACGATTTAATGAAGACAGTCCATGAAATATGACATTCTCTCACAGAATGAGGATTCTTCACATTTTTATGTTTTTATTCCCTTCATTTCCTGATTAAGTCAGATAATGTACATACCCATTTCCACTCTCTTTTAGAGATTTAGAAACAAGAAGTAAGTGCTCCCTTCAGCAGCACATATACTAAAATTGGAATGATACAGAGAAGATTTAGTATGGCCCCTGCACAAGGATGACATGCAAATTAATGAAGCTTTCCATATTTTTATGGAAGCAACCTAGATGTGCATCAGCAGACGAATGGATAAGAAAGCTGTGGTACATATACACAGTGGAATGTTACTCAGCTATTAAAAAGAATACATTTGAAACCGTTCTAATGAGGTGGATGAAATTGGAGCCTATTATACAGAGTGAAGTAAGTCACAAAGAAAAACACCAATACAGTATATTAATGCATATATATGGAATTTAGAAAGATGGCAACAATGACCCTATATGAGAGACAGCAAAAGAGACACAGATGTAAAGAACAGACTTTTGGACTCTGTGGGAGAAGGCGAGGGCAGGATGATTTGAGAGAATAGCATTGAAACATATATATCACCACATGCAAAACAGATCGCCAGTCCAGGTTCAATGTATGATACATGGCGCTCAGGACTGGTGCACTAGGATGACCCTGAGGGATGGGATGGCGAGCAGGGAGTTAGGAGGGGGGTTCAGGATGGGGGACACATGTACACCCATAGCTGATTCATGTCAGTATATGGCAAAAAACAATACAATATTGTAAAGTAATTAGCCTCCAATTAAAATAATTAAAAAAGAAACAAGATTCACCCAAACATGACATATATTTAATATCTTGGAGAATCAAGTTGATCTTAAAGGCAATAAAAATATTCTAAATCCAGCATTAGCTAAGAGGCAGTTACATCCCATGCATTTTCTCTTTTAATTTCCTAGATCTTTTACCATATTCTTTGGGTGAGTGGCCGTATCGGTTGGGGTTCAGGACATAAAGTAAAAACCACTCTGGGTATTACTGGCATGAAGGGATTTAATTCAGGAAATTACATATATACAACACAGACTAAAGTAAGCTCTAGACAGGGCCTCTGGGGATAGTATCTAGAACAATGATTCATCTAGGGGTTTCTGGAAATTTAGGTGAAGAAAAATACTTGTAGCTACAGTCCATAGTCAAAAACAGGAAACGAGACCACCATCAGTTAACCCTTTCTAATACTCAGAAACCTAGAAGACCCTCAACACTGAACCTTAGGTCTCCACAACCATGCTTGCTAGTAGAAACACTCAAGAGTCCACCTTGCAGATCTCAAATAAAGGTACATGATTGAGAGAATCCAGTTCATGTGCAAAACCCCTAGCTGCAAGGGAATCTGGAAGAGAATTTTTAGCTTTCCAGCCTTTCTAATTAAAGAATGGAGTAGAAGTTGGCAAGCCAATCCACAGATATCTATCTCAGTGGGTGTAGGCATTATTCATTTGTTTTCTAGCAGGAGTAGCTGGGTTGTTTGCGGTGGCAACAGGCAAAGGGAAACTGAAGAATTGTTGCTGCTTAAGAAATTGTCAGATTGCAGAGGTTTAACTCTTAAGAGTTTGGCTGACTCTTACTGCAGTCTTTTTGTTTTGTTACGGATTTAGAGAAGTCACTGCAACCAGACCAACATATCGTTGCTTCTGTGGGTCAGCTACTAGAAGTGGCAGATTGTTCCCCATTCAGTTGTAAATGGGATTTTGCTTCCAGAAGGTCAGGTGTCTTAAAGGCATAACCCATAGAGTAGCCTAAAAGGAATGCTATATATCCTGTCATCCTCACATATAACAAAGACTAAAATGTGCCCTGATTATTCTTCATACGCAAGTTTGAGGATGTTAGGGATTGGAAGTTGTTAAAGGTGAATAGACTGGTGTCTCCTTTCTAGAAGCCTAGGTTATAATCCTTCCACATACTTCCATATACAGATGCAGAGATTAAACCAGGAGGGGTAAACAGAAAGTGGCAGAGAAGTGACTTGAACCTTGAATGACGATCGAGTCCACAGACCCTTGCTGTAATCTGTGAAACTGATGTGTAACCTGTGGACCGCAGCGTCCGAAGCTCATTAGAAAATCTGACTCTCGGGCTCTTTCCCAAGCTCTCTGAAGCAGCACCTGCAGCTTAATGTCTGCAAGTGATTCTCAGGCATGTTAAAGTGTGAGGAGAATGGCTTTTTACCTCTTTGTTGATTCAAGCCTTCCTAACAAAGTGGCTATGGCTGTAAGCACCCTAGAACTTCAGTTCCATCAGCAATTTGATGACACCTGGGAATCAAACAGACCCCCAGTCTTTCTAGGGAAAGGTTCCCCTTTTATGGACTTTGGAGTCTTTCAGTCAATGCGCTGTGACACGTGAAAAGAAGAAAAGGGAGTTTTTTAGTTTTTTCTTGCACTGACAAATCTGGTCTAATATACATGTTGTAACTCAAGCATGAATGGGCCTATGGGAACTTCCTCTTCTGCACAGCAGTAAAGGTATGTAAGCAACAAAACTACAACGGGCCTTCTCACTGCAGGAAACCAAAGAATCGATCGTGTGGGTAAAGAACTGAGGAATGGTTCAAAAAAGAATCCTCTCTTTTTACACTCTTCCATTTCTGGAAGAAAAAAAAAAAATCAAGGAGTCAGTACCTAGCAATTTCAAGATACCGACATACTGATTTTATGTGCATGCTCCAAGCCCATATTATGGTCATTATATTAAGGGCTTGAAACAGTTTGACATAAGTCAGTCTTGTACAAAATGACCTATGTTGATGAGCAGTTTAAATGTAGGAGTTACGCTCACCGTATTTTTTAGTGGAGGTTACTTGCACTTGCAGACTGTAGCTATAGCAAGTAAACCCAGGGGTATGAAAAACCTAGATGAGGAGACAGGTCAGCAACAGTTAAACTGTATTTCCCCATTTGTGAAATGAGAAAGTAGAACTAGATTTCCATGTTTCCTTCCTATTTTAACATTTTATGGTTCTATATAACAAGTGTAATTATAAGAACCCATGAAATCGGTACTAGTATCTTACTTTACAAATAAGAGAAACTGGGGCACAGACCTGTCAGTCACTCGTGGGGGTTCTTATATTCTGAGAGGGGGAACTGATTCATACCCTGGCAGTCCAACTGCAGCCTCACTCTTACACACCCTATTCATTGCCTCCTACTTTATGACAAATACGTCTCTAACTTCCAAGCTCTTGTTGCTGGTGCAAACCTCACATGCAGCAATAAGGCATTTCCACACAGAGGGCAGAGCCCTTGCCATAAATATTAAAGCTGTCCAGTGCTTTAGAAGCAGCTCTCAACCTTAGCTACACATTAAGAGTCACCAGGGAAGCCTCAAATAGCACAGATGCCTGGATTCCACACTGAAGTGTTTCTGATGGAGTCAGTCTGACATGAATTCTCGGCACTGGGGTTTTTTTTTAGAAAATGTTTTTTAGGAATTCAAATAGGCAGCCCAGATTGAGAATGGACTAGTCCCAACTTTATAGGAATGGGGTTGGTTTTGGAGGCAAGTTCTACCCACTTAGGACCAGGTACTGACCTGATGTGTCAACCACTGATACCCTGACACAAGATTTTTAATTCTGCTAGTTATGTAATGGAGAAAGAAATGGCAATCCACTCCAGTATTGTTGCCTGGAAAATCCCATGACAGAGGAGCCTGGTGGGCTACAGTCCATGGGGGTGTAGAGGCAGACATGACTGACCGACTGAGCATATTTATGCAAAGTAAATTACCTGTTTGTCAGTACCATCTGCTGTTTTAGATAAGTGTCCTGTAAAAGGGCAGAGCCAGTGTCTTTTTTGTATGTGTGCCCCCAGAGCCTGGTAACATCCCTATAAATTTTATTTCCAATTGGGAAGGAAATAATGAAACCACATCTAACCATCTCCATATAACAATAAGATCTTGACAGAACACTCACTTAAATCTGCTGGTTACTGTTGAACTGAATACTTTTCTGCTAGGCTTTGAGACAGGGAAAGAAGCATACTCTGTTCCTAGAGTTTGAGATTTCTTGGGGATGTTCTAGGACAGTGTGTCAGTAGTGTGTGAGAAATTTTATCTGACCCGTTAACAAGGATGTGTCTCTGCCCACTTCTGTGACCCCAGCACAAGCAACCTGTGCTGTGTCATAGAGATGCTCCAGGGTCAGGGCATTTAAGCTTTGCTGACTACTAAGAAAGTCACACTTTTCCTGCACTCCAGTGTAGCCATCAACCATCACCTGGTTAGCTTTTCCCTTTGTGGTCCACCTTGAACTGCGTTAGACCCATTTTTTCTCCCTGACTTGTTTTACAGTTCACTTACCTGTCCAGGATTTAACCAGGAATCCCTTTGTAACATTTCCCTCCTAAATGGGTCTGTTGGTAACACCTCTGCAGACCTGGCCTCAGTCGCTGGCTCACAGCACTCTCAGACTCAGACAGCTGGGCCAGAGAAGGCAAAACCTACTTTTAAGAGAAAGAAAAGTTACTTGCCACTTGACCACAATCCAAACGAGCAGTGGAACAGATGCCCCCTGGCTTCACTGCAGTAGCCACTCTTTGAAAATCATCCTGAAGTTCATTTTCTCTCTTTGAGGCTCAATGCAAGAGGCTGGACCACGGAAGTCCAAAGGACGGACCACTCATCCTTTGAGCTCGAGGAGCTGCCTTTAATCATTTTCTTTGGCTTCAAGCTCATCAAATAACCCTTCCACGTTCCTGCTTTCTTAGCCCTGGGAATGTACTTATGAGGAAGCCAGTCACCTACAACATTTCACCCTTTTCCTCCTTTAAAACAAAACAGCCCATCAGTCCCAGCCTGTCTTCTCACAGTGTCCTCATTGTACTAGGGCTAAGTTTCTTACTAAGATGTTTTCATCCAGGGTAGAAGGCTCGAGCTTATCCTTACTTTCCTGGTCCAGACAATGTAAAGCATTTCCCAGCAACATCTACCCCAACATTCTAGAATATTCTCAACCACAGGGGCATGACATAAGCCATGACTCTGCATGATATGCTGCGAGGTTGTAGCAGGTAATCTGCAACCAGCAATTACATGTCGGTGTTCACAGATGGGTCCAAGGGTCCCCTGTACAAATACTGCTATCACACTCTGAGGCATCTCTGTTTCTTGTGAGGGAGAGGAAGGAAGCAGAGTCCCAGGAGTCCCATAAAGCACTACCATGACCTCTGCCAAGGGCATTTATGCCACAGCCCTAGCCAAACCAGTTACTGATGCTCCTACATCAGTAGGATGCACTGACTACCACTGACTACACATCACTGCGGTGACTTACACTGGGTATACCCATGGGACTGTGGTTAATAGAGTCCCAGCCACTGGCCTGTCTAAAAAGCACCTATCACTCATTTCTTTAGGTGGTTAACATCACCTGTCTGACCTTCAAAGAACTAACAAGGCTAAGACATAACGTGTAACACCAAGTACAATGGCAAACTATTCCCTAACAGACGGATATAACACATTTTATATTGGAAAATTTATTCAGGCCAGGGCACGCTACATTGTCTGCACACTACATACCTGCCTTCTATTTACTAAATTGTGACAATCCGGCTAGAGAAGTTTCAAAAAGCTGCTTAAATTTAAATGAAATCCATTGATGAAGAAAATATTTTCTGACCTGTCAATTCTGCCCAGTCAGATGACAGGTGATAGCCACCTAGTCAGGAGATCAGTATAACAAGGCAGGTCACAGGCGGGCTGCTGTCACAGAGAAAGTGTGTTCTAAGAAAGCAACTTAGCCATAAGAACTTTTTCCTTTGTGCTGTGTGTCATTGCTAGCTGACACTCTATCCTTCACAGGCATAGTAAGCCTTTGAAGCCGGTGAATCAGTGCTTACACACAACTCCCAATTTGCAAGTATTTTGAACAAACCACCTGTAAGATCATTTTCTTTTCAAAATATTCTCAACAAACAATAGAGCCAAAAGAGGAAAAGAAATCACATTTACATTGCATTTTGTGGAGCATTAATATCTTTGGCTGATCTGAGATTATTTTTAATGTCCCTTAAACAAAAACACCAAAACCTTTATAGTTCAGCTTGATAAAATGAAAAGGCAATTCAGGCTATTTATAATTTCACATGTAAAATGCTGTGTTTCTAAGCCACAAACACCTTCATAAAAAAATTTTTATTTCACACTTTTATACAAATATCCACAGGTATTTTCTAATCATGAAATAATTTTACAATGCTAGTTAGTATAAAAATGTATCAAATGCAAACAGACCAGTGACGTGACTTGAGATGACATTTTTAACAACTATAAACACCACTACATTTGTGTTTCTTTTGTTGGTGAACCACCCTTGCACCCGCCCCCCTTTTTAGGACATTCATTTTTATAACAAAGGTCTATAAACACTTTCAAAATATCAGCTTCTCAGCAACCTATAAGCCAGTACACTGGGTTCCAAGTTATCTAAGCAAGAAACTGAGATTTTAAACATTGTTATGACCTGTTTTAGATAAACTTCTGTAAACAAAATATCATCTGTAAAACTATTTTTTTGTTTTGAAAATTCCAAAGCACAAGTAATATCTTAAGGGCATAAGATTTCTGGGGGAAAAAAAAAAAAAAGAAAACACCAAAGCATCAGTGTCACATATAGCTGTATTTTGTTATTTTAAAAGATTTTGAGATGCTACTTACACTACAGCCAAACAAATTAGCACCTGTTTGTTGCTGTACCCCTTGTAACTTAACATTTTGAAGTATAGCAATTTTTAAAAATTTAGCTGTCCAGCTATTCAATCTCTATTGACTGTATATAATAGTAACTTCCTCCTCCCTCCCCTTCATCTTTAAAATTAAACAATTTAAAGTTCTTTTCAGAGTAGTTAAGGTATTTTGTGGGGGGGTACAGACAGGGGAGGAAACAAAGCAAAAAACAGAACATCGACTCATTGATTAAATGATTCCAATAATATTTTAAGACTTCAAAGCCACGATGGTCAGACTTTTGGTATCAGGTATTCAGTAGTCTTACACTGGATCGGTCTGGGTCCACCATCGGCACTCACCCTTTCTTTCAAGTCCTGAATATACAGTATTTTCAGCAGTGACTACACTGAAGTCCAACAAACAATCCCATTATTTCCAAGAGTTCCTGATAGTTATAGCAGGAAAATCAGAAATATCACACAGGGCTCTAAACTAAAAAATATCTTCTGTCTTTAAGAATTAAAACATCTCACAGTTAAATTCTGTTTCTTAAAGGTTTTGGGTTTGGAGGGAGGGGATGAGTGCTGTCATGAAGGGAGTTAATAACTTAAACTTGTCTGTAAAGTATAACAACTCTCTGCTATATTTATAAAGACTTAACTATGCTCTTTAGGCAGTCAGTAATTGAGGTCCAACCAGTGACCTCTCATGTTCTGATTCTGATTGCTTAATCCAACCTGAAGGGCAAACTGGAGAATCTTTGGCCTGTTAGTCAATAACATAATGGTTTGTAAAAAGGAAAAATAAATACCATATACAAATAAGTACTAGCATTCAAATCTGTTATGCCTGCATGTTTTAGTGAAAGGGAAATGAAACCTGTGTGTATTTGGCGTGAGCAGGTATTCACACGTCTTAGGAAATGGAAACATATGGCAGGATGGCAACATCATCTTCTATTGCACATTTAATTTATGGGAGCACTTTAGGTTGAACACGGTTACCCTGATGGCATAGGGCTGTGACGCAGGACCGTTATCTGACATGTTCTCCCGTCCTATGAGAACACTGGCAAAGGTGGTGCCGAGGTCGGGACGGTCACTCTGCTGGCGCAGGGGTCACGGTGCCTTCTTCCAGCTACCCCTTTGGAAGGATGGTGCCTAAGAGTAACCGGGCAGGCCCTTCCCCAGCACAAGTCAGTCAAAAACAAAGGCAACCCGGAACGTTAAATTAAGGCAGTTAAAGAAAAATCCATTCCAACAGCCTTCAATTTGACTGTGCGGAAACAGGAGCCTCGGGCTACGTAACAATGTCCACAGTTAAAACTGTAGGCCCGTACTGTCGTGTAGTCTGTCTGAAATCAGTATTCAGATATTGAACAGGTTTTTCAATCCATCTGAGTGTCTGGGCTGGGGAAAAAATAAAGCAGTCTGGGTACTGTGAAGCTTTTCTGGCCTCCCTAGGAGTAACTTTCATTTTCATTCCACTTTGTGATCCATTGTTTTTTTTCAGGGTTATCATTATATTTTTCATCTTGGATCTCTCGCTCTTCTTTCCGGATCCTTACAGCATGGTATCGGGGAACGCTATCATCGTACCTAGAGCGTTTAAAGAATCCACACTGGAGACGGGGGGGAGAAAGAAACAGACACAAATTAAATAATTCCAAGAAAGGCAAGTCCACTAGATGGTAATATCGAAGCTTTCTGTTCAGCTATGCCTAAATTTGGACTGGGACAAAGAATACAAGACGTGGTTTTCTTTTAAGAAGGAACTAATAGGTCAAAAAGAAATAGTAATAGCCAGTGAGGATAAATAGAAGAGAACAGCTGTAAAACTGGAAGAAAAGTTCCTTTTCCCATCTTGTCTTTCCATCTTATTCTAGCAATGTAAGTTACCTCTAAGAGTTGAAGAGTTTATGAAATAGTGCTTCCATTTTTTTTATAATCACCATACTATATGTAAAAGATCTTTCAGATTACTAGTATATCATGTTAATTTCAAGAACAACTTTTTTTCAAGGCCATAAACCAAAGAATATTCTATGCCCCTCTTCCACTAACAAAATGGAAATCAGGTCACAAATATTTTACAAATTACTACTTGAAACGGGTGGTTTAAGAATCTGCTCTCCTTCGAGGCTCCAGTACATCTTTCTTAATAGCTAAGATGCAATTTATACTGCCTGGATTTCCAAAGGAAGCTTCCAAACTAAGCTGTTTCATTAACAAATCATGCAGTGACTGTGTCCTGCAATAAAGTCATTCATGTACCACAAAGAATTTGAGGAAACTATGACTAGATTGAATTTCAGAGCATCCTCTAATTTCTTTTCTTTTTGGCAAAAAAACAGCACTTAGATTATTAATGAATATATATTTCATTAATCTTTAAAAACATATTCAATCTGTTGCAAAGTAGGTTTTTATTGGGAACATACCTGGAAATTCTTAAGTCAGACTGAATTTTTTTAATGAATAAAATATATATGCATTTTTTAAAAAGATGTGCTTTTAATTTTTAAATGCAGATAAAAGATGGATGAGGAAGATCCTTAGAATGGTTGATCAACGTGTTTACTATGTGACACCAATAAGCACAGAACATTTGCTTTGAATGATGTTAAGCTATAAAAATGGCATGGGGCAAAATAAAATTATGTACAAACTTATCACTAAATCAGTGAGGAAAATGGGACAAGAATTTTTGTTCTAAGGCCTTTTCTTTTTTCTTCAAAAAAGCCAAAACACCTATCTGTCACATAGTGTGACTACTGCCCCATTTAAACAAAGAAGAAATAGGGACGATATATCAACTGAAATGGAAATGCTGGGATTCATCATGACAGGGCCATGGAAAGGGATTACAGGGGTAATTCTACCCTCTGGCACCCACAGAAATGGAAAAAGGAATCGCTGCCAATTCCTGTTTCCATGGAGTTACAAATAAGAGAAGCCAAACATGAACTTAAAATCAGCTGAGACCCAGGGCTGAAAAAAATTTCTAGGAACATGGAACAAGGTCAAACTCCATTACAACGTTTTGAATAAACTGTCCACAGCATTTTTATATTAAACTTTTATAAATTGAAGGCCGTGTTGGCAAAGAATCATCTTCTCAAGTTGACCATATTGTCCATCACGCCAGTAGTGAAGAGTTTGTTGTAATGGTCTTTGACTTGTAGATACGCAGGGAAAGGAAGTTGCATGCTTAGCCAGCATAAAACAATTTCTGAGCAACAACAAAAGCATTCCAAGCCTTGCCCCATCATTTTATAGCACGAAAATAAAAAAGATGACAGTGAGAAAGCCTTCCGTTCAAGAGAAACACAATGTTTCCAACATGCAACAGGTTAATTAGGCAGTCAACACAAGCTTCTATCTGTGGGAAATTCCAAAATAGACAAGAAATCTGGGATGATTTCTTATGCATCTTTGAAATTCCAAGTGGTATGCTACATACTAGATTAACAACACGTGGCAAACTGGTCTACTGTAGAGGTCTAACACCTCCTATGTGTACGTAAATTGCAATTTTCTTCATGGCTGTGGGTGATGTCTATTAACAACAAAAGGTAACTCACCTGCAACGAAAGATTCTTTGTGCACTTTTTTAAAAAAAAACTAAGCTTTCAAGTGAAATAAATGAAATAAAAAAAATTCAAGTAAGGCAAGCCAGTGTGGACATTTGGAAAACGTCTGTTAATGGGACACACACAGCAAGCTGTTGCTTTTAAAGTTAGCCACCACAACCATAGCAGGTTCCATAGCTAGCAATTAAAAAACATTGATCAATTACCAATTACGGAAGATCAATACTACGCATCAGAAGTAAGCCTCTCTTTATCAGATGGCTGAGCATGGATCTCAGCCTTGTGATATGTGGCATCATAGTGATCTTTCTTATTTCTCTTGAAGAAACCACACTACAAGGAAGCAAGGTATTTAGTCAGTGTTACAGTTCTGTGTATAAAAGCTAAACAAAAGAAAAATCTCAGCATTTAACCTGTTTCCTACTTACAGCTTGCTTACAAAGAGATCACTATGGATCAGCCAAAAGGGAACAGACCCCATACCGTATGACACAGTGACATCAGGTGCGCTGTATACTCAGTTGCTAAGTCCTGTCTGACTCTCTATAAAGACTGCATGGACCAGGCTCCTCGGTCCATGGAATTTTCCAGGCGAGAACATTGGACTGGATTGCCATTTCCTTCTCGAGGGACTCTTCCTGACCCAGGGATCTGCTTGGCAGACAGATTCTTTACCATGGCGCCACCTGGGAAGCCCCAGTGATGGCAATTAACCCAACTCTATTACCATAGGTCTCTGGTCAAATATTTATATGGATGACACTAGCAAATTGATTTTTCTATTTGTAACAAATCCCAAAGGCCAAAATCATTCTAAAAGGGAGAATATTTACACATCTGATCATAGTTTTGGGTAGTTTCTTCTTGTAGGGCTTCCCAGGTAGCTCAGTGGTAAAGAATCTGCCTGCCAATGCAGAGACACGGGTTCGATCCCTGGGTTAGGAAGATCCCCTCGAGGAGGAAATGGTAATCCACTCTAGCATTCTTGCCTGGGACATCTCACAGACAAAGGAGCCTGATGGGCTATAGTCCATGGGGTTGCAAAAAGCTGGACATAACTGAACACAGTTTCTTCCTGCAGGGGATATGGAGTTTAAAAATATGCAAAAGATTGACATCTGCAGTTTACTGATTCAAAGTGTAAAGAATAAATTCTCTAAGACTTAGGCACAAATCCAAATAAAAGAGACACTGAATACTTTTCTGTCCTTCTCAGTTAATTTTATGGGATATGTGCCATCTACTTGAGGCCATTGTGGGGTAAATCACAATATAAATTTGAACATACCATCAAGAAATAATGATTGCCATCATTTTCCCAAATTCTGAGCTACCATGTAACATTTAAGTGGTAGTAATCTGTGCTCCTCAGATTACATCACTCTAAATGAGTATAGAGGTATAGGAAAAGACTCTCCTTGTAGGACCTCTTCTGGAGAGCAACAGAAGGCCATCCTCAAATATCAAACCTCACATTCAGCTTTTCATAAAAAAAAAATAATTTCCAGAGCATCTCCTCTATCAGCTGGCTGTGCTCAGACAAACCTACTATCTGAAGTAAACATCAGGTAGAACTGGCTAACTTCCCATGGGAGGATGGGTCTTGGCATAAGCAGATATGAAACTTCAATCACACGATTGGAGGATGCCCCAAAATTATCTTGGCAAAAGGAAGTTACTTGGACAAATAAAGCAAAAAGAGATGCCCAATATTTGAAAGTGAGAGTATCTTGAGTCCTTGTCCATTATACTTGGATCCAAAGGAAGATAAGGATAGTTTGATCCTAGGGACTAGTAGTCGAGTTTCATCATCCTTTGCCTCTAGATCAGACATATTTGGAAACCCCAAATTTCTGGCCTTTTAGAAAAGTAATACACTGCATACATAATGTCACAGTAATTAAAACATTAGTATTCCTAATGTTTTAGAATTGAGCAAAGGATAGAGACTATAAATATCCTCTCTTCACATCATGTCAAGTTGAGTTGCCAAATTAGTCATTACAGACTTTGAGCTTTTTGGGATGGTTGATAAAAGTCTGTGAATCTCCATTACTAACTGAGAATAACCCAAAATCTATAGGTGATAATTTTTGCCAAGAAAAGTATGTGACATCTCATACATTTTTTGTAATGTCGATTATTTACTGGTGGAAAGCAGAGAGAAGATACTACATTATATTTATAGGACCAAACTCTTATGAAGCACATCACGTTAAACACAGATCTTCCTTATGCTTGATGCAGGCTATGGTGACCACTTTGAGATTCATCAATTTCATCCTTTCTTATTTCCTAATCTAGCTGCAACTGTAACAAGTCCCCATGGCTTCCATGAATATTTCTTTACAAAAGTTGAAATTAACAGGGATACAGATTCTGATTAGCACGATAACCAATTTGGCTTAGATTCAGAATTTGATCTTCAATTAAGAAATGGTCAGAGTGGTAAAACTTTAAAAATTATTATCTGCCAGAAATGCTATATTATATGTGAAAACACTGAAATTTACACACTTAAGAAACTCCTGATAATATATTTGCTGCATTTTGGAAAAATTTCATAGAAAAAATGTTGAGAAAAAGAAGCAATGAGAAATGTATGTACTATCAGTGTTAATTTACTTAAAAAAAACTGAAATAAAGTTTATATCACAAAACTCAAGTGCCAGGTATGACTTACCTTCCACAGTAAAAATACTAATAGACCAAGCATCAAAATCCCAGCAAGAATTGCCACTAGGATGATCCACCAAGGTACTCCTGAATGTTGAGCTACAGTCTTTGAGGGAAACACAGTCACACGAACCTATGGGGCGTAAAGGAAAGCAAGACCATTACAAACTTGGGTGAGAATTAAACCTTGAGTTTGTACCACTAATTTTGCTTCCAGATACATTTGGTCAATGTAGCCTATAGATGGATGACATATCTTTTTGGTGTGAGTTCCTTTCCTTTAGAAATGGAATATTGCTTCAAGAGGCATTTCTTGGAGCTCTTTTCCCAGAACCTGGAAAATGCTGAATTATGTTTTGATGAAATAATTGCTACTGTGCTAACTTATCTTTCTTTAAATTTTTATAATCAACGAAAGTAGAGAAAATTGTATAACAAACCATCATTTATTCATCAGCAAATTTCAACAATTACCTAGAGGGATACAATCAATCTTGTTATATCTATATTAATGTAACCTGGTATCTTTTTGAGAACAATCACCCTCTTTTAATTAAGCACTCAACAATGGCAACAAAAGGGTCCATTTATGCACGATTAGCCCATGTTCATCACTCATATTTTAAAGATGTCATGACATATAAAAGAGGGATGGAGCTGCATTACTGACACTGTTCTGATTTTTCCTTAAGGTTGAAACCAAGCAGGACCAGTGGGGCCCTATCATCAGACCAAAGCTTGGTTCAAATCTGACAGTTATTTGGAACCACAGGATTGTGATGGTCATCTTTGAAACCAGAAGATTACCTCTTCCCCAGCACGTAGCCCTTTCCTCTTTTCCCTAAGTAATCTCAGAACAAAACTTGGGGAGTTGGTTCTTTGGGACATGAGTTCACCTTCTCCCCAGGATTGCTAGCTTACTCAATAAAGCTCTCTTTTCTTTTACCTAACACTTGTCTCTCATTATTGGATTCTTGGGTTACGAGAAGCCAAACCTGAGTTCAGCAATAGGATAGCAAACTAAAGACCCCTCGTAAAGAATAAAATTTCCTGAAATGGCTTGGTGTCATTTACTACAACAATGTGTACAGACAGACGAGACTCTGGATTCATTCAGAGGCAGCTTACAACTTCAAGCAGCAGCTGATGAGAAGTTTAAGCTCTAAACACTTGATAGCTGGCAAATACCAACTGAACAGAAGTGTTTATTCAGAAATCTAAAAAGTTGCTTATGGCAATTTGCAATAACTTGGTTATGTGAGCTTAGAATTCAAGTGGATTTCTGTGATGCCAGAAGGTTTTTCCAGGAAACTAATCTTCAAAGCTTATAAAAGACCTGGTGAAAGCTACAAATACGATTCAGTACACTATACTGATTAGTCATCTATCAGTTTGAAGTTTCTGCTATTTTTGAATTTAAAGAATATAAAGTGAAAGGTAAAGAAAACTTAAGAGGGAACAATTTAACTCCTGAGAAGTGTCTCTAGTTAAGTATTCTACATCAGTATTGAATTCTGGATGCTGCCTAAAAACGCTTCCATGTCTACACTGTGATTCAGTACTACTATCTAGAATTCTTTAAAAAAAAAAAAACAACTTTTAAAGTACTTCTATCTATACAAGTTTTCAACCTCCTCTTACAGAATATACTTAAAAGCAAGAACTTTTAAACATTTAATAGGAACAGAATTCACATTAAGAGTTTTCTAAACTCTAACCACATAAACAACTTTATCAGCTACTATGTTTCCTGTTATGGTCTCAATGAAGTTTCACTCAACTCTCAGCCCAGGGGAGGGCCTCCTGACTCACTTCCTCTTGCCTCCCTTCCCCCAACAGGTGTCCTAGCTTTTAAAGCTAAAACAACTCTTTCTTGAGATTACTGGTTGAAGCAGAGAGGTAACCATGAAGTAGGGAAGAGAGAATAGTGAGAGACCAGTAAAGAAATAATAGAGTTGATGTGAGTGCTAAGTCAGACAATCCTAAACTAAAAAGATTACTTCAACTAGCCTATGCTTTATCTTGGCTTCCCAGGTTCACAGTGGTCAAGAATCCACCTGCCAGTGCAGGAAACACAAGACATGTAGGTTCAATCCTTGGGTCTGGAAGAATTCCCTGGAGAAGGAAACAGCTAACCATTCCGGCATTCCTGCCTGGAGAATTCCATGGACAGAGGTGAAGTAAAGTTACACGGCTCAAAATAGCCTGGAGTTAAAACTCCCCTCCAGGTCCTCCCCACCATTCTATGCAAAACAAAGAAAAAAATGGACTTTAAGGTTGATTATGCCCAGCTCCCAGCTGGTACAGCCTCTGGCCGATTTCCAAAATTCCTTGCCCAAGCCCTTTAAGAGATAACTCCTCCGAATAACCTTGGAAAAGGGCAGGCCCCCTTAAGACAGTAACTTTCCACAGACAAGCCTAGATATACTTGCTCTTTCCTTAGGCTAGTGCAACAGCTCGCTAATCTGACTGCTGCCCCTTCTCGCCTCATTAAAGGCGATCTGTTCCTGTAAAGTGCCGGTCTCGTTCTTCTTCTGAGCCTCGCCTTCTCTAACTCCCTTACCCTACAGAGGAGCCTGGCGGGCTGCAGTCCATGGGGTCGCACAAAGTTGGGCACGACTTAGCAGCATGCACACACACATAATTTATCTCATTTAACTTCCTAGTATGCTTCCCTAGTAGGTAGCACAGGCAAGCTGCATGGTATCCCTCTGGCAAGGTGATGACTTGGAAGGGCCATTCTCATTTTTAACAATAAGCCCTGATGAAGCCTTGAAGTGGAGAGCGGACACTGGTCCACAGACAGAGGAATCAGCCCTATCGCCACTGTACCAGCGTTTCAGATGGATGATCCTAGAGGGAAACCACGCCCCCAAATGGCTGCAATACGACAGCCATAAGGGCTGAACAAGGTAGTTTTTTATTTTGTGGGGTTGGGGGTCGGGTGCAGTGTAAGCAGGAACTCAGCTGAGAGCTCTAAGCCCCAGGTCTGGCTACCATTCAAATCAGATCGTGGAGCCTTTTAGAAACTAAAACAAGTCACTGTGCATCAGACTGAGGACTAATGCTAGGCTCTGGGCCACACATTTAAGGGTCAGATGTGCTCTGCAAACCCAGCGTGTGTCTGCGTGCAAGGCCACACCGCAGTCCAGGAAGGCAAGGGAGGCTGGTCAGCAAGATTTCATTGTTTCCTTAAACTGTCAACTCTGTGTGGTGTGTGTGAGTGCATGACAGTCATTCTCCAGCTGGGACTGAGAATAGGGGGAGGGGAGTGACGCTGGGGGGAGGGGAGTGACGCTGGCTTTAGATCGGGTGGAGGGAGATCAACTATAAGCTGAGATTCCCAGAGCTCTGCACACCTTGTCTCATCTCATCACAGCAACTGTTACTGATGAAGAAGGACAGGCCCAGGCGAGCAGAAACTACTCCAACTTCAAAAACAAACAAACAAAAAAACTGTTTTGGGTGCATTAAAATCTAGGCATTTCCACAGGGATGACCTGTGCACGTGAACCTCATCCATCATGTGTCCGTAAGAGGAAAAGGGTTTAATTCTGCTGATGCATTAAATTCCATCACTGGTGAGCAGTGCTGAGACCACATGAGCTTGCCCCCAGCCAAAACTGTGTCCCTAAAACACTCTTTAATGTAATATCCCTCCACTCTCATTGAACTTTAGTGTGAGATATTCACCCAATGAAGTGATTTTCGTATCTTTTACGAAACTCTATTAAGGAAGGGACTTCCCTGGTAACTCAGATGGTAAAGCATCTGCCTACAATGCAGGAGACCTGGGTTCAATCCCTGGGTCAGGAAGATCTGGAGAGGGAAATGGCAACCCCCTCCAGTATTCTTGCCTGGAAAATCCCATGGACGGTGGAACCTGGGAGGCTTCTGTCCATGGGGTCGCAAAGAGTCGGACACAACTAAGCAACTTTACTACTTTACTATTAAGGAAACCATCCCCTTAGTGAGTGTTCTTCATATTAGAAATTCATCTTATAGAAGAATTCACATCTCAAGTTCTTCTCTGAATTTAGAACCAAAAAATGAAAATCTCCTCGACCCTGAAGAAAAATATGGCTACTTCCTCTTATGACACTCCTTCTCATCTTTGGCAGGCAGGAAGTTCACCCACTCTCTTCCTATTCCTTAGGAATGAAGTTCACTTCAGTTCAGTCACTCAGTAGTGTCTGACACTTTGCGGTTCCCCATGAACTGCAGCATGCCAGGCCTCCCTGTCCATCACCAACTCCCAGAGTCCACCCAAACCCATGTCCATCGAGTCAGTGATGCCATCCAACCATCTCATCCTCTGTTGCCCCCTTCTCCTCCTGCCCTCAATCTTTCCCAGCATCAGGGTCTTTTCAAATGAGTCAGCTCTTCACATAGGTGGCCAAAGTATTGGAGTTTCAGCTTCAGCATCAGTCCTTCCAATCGACACCCAGGACTGATCTCCTTTAGGATGGACTGGCTGGATCTCCTTGTAGTCCAAGGGACTTTCAAGAGTCTTCTCCAACACCACAGTTCAAAAGCATTGATTCTTTGGCGCTCAGCTCATATCAAATCTACCAATTATTAAATAAATAAAGTAGCATTATAGCAAAGATTCCAATTCCCAATAGTAGGCATGGGCTCTCAAAGCCCTGAGAACATGAAATACCCAAGAGAACCTCATTTGCATTTGTGACCCAGCCACTAGTCTAGACACCATGGCCTTCAGCTCCATCATCTTCAAGAAAACAAGAGCACTTGATGAGAAGTCATGAGCCCAAGGTCTCGTCTTACCTCCACCCCACATGCTGGTCCTGTGACCCTGAGGGACAGACAACCTTCCTTGGACTCAAGTTTTCTCATCTGAACTTGAGATCTTGGGACTTCATGGGGAGCAAGTATTACAGAGTCAAAGAATAGGGGCCTAGAAGCCAGAATGGTATAGATTTCAGCCCAGGACCCCAAATGACATCCCCTGTCTATGCCTGCTTCCTTTTTTGTAAAGTGGTACAATGTCTACCTTGGCATTCTCCTGCAGTTTAAATGATAGTATATGGGTAAAGCACCTAGTAGATGGTAGACATTTAATTAATGCTTTGTTAATATTAGTTTCTTCCCTCTAAAGTTTTCTTCTCTTTGAAGCTCAGTGATTCTCAGGATCGCTGATTAAAAGCTACAGAAAGTTAAAGCAACTGCCTTCAGTCAGAGAGGGAGAGGAAGGATTCTGAGGAAGGGTGTGGTTTGATGGTCTTTATGATGTTTTATTAGTAAAGGTAGAGGAAATTCCCTGGTGGTCCAGTAGTTAAAAATTTGCTTTCCAAAGCACAGGATGTGGATTCAATCCCTGGTTGGGGAACTAAGATCCCACCTGCCAAGGGGCAACTGAGCCCGCATGCCACAGCAAGCCTGTACACAAGGAAGACTCAGTGCAGCCAAAACATTATATTTAAAATTTTTTAAAAGATGTAGAAAAGTAGGAGTAACCTGCAAAGACAACATAAGGTCAAGATGAGGGTACATCCTGATTAATCCTGCCCAGTTTAGCACTTGCCCAGACAAATGTTTGTATTCTAGTTGAGATGATAAATTTTAATTAAGGGTCATTATATTCCAGAAACCAAGGTCATCAGGGAGACACACTGGGATTTCAGCTGGTCAAAGGACTGAAGCCTAGGCATCTGCCTTAAGTACATCAGTAGATCAACTTCAGGACAGTAATTCTTCTCCATTCACTCTCTTTTGCAAAACACTCCCATCTGTTACCTACAGTTATTTACCTTGAGAGCCTGATACAAGTTCCTGTGGGGCCAGACTCCCCACCCCCAACTAGGAACCCTTTACTATACACAAGCTTCTGCTGCTAGTCCTGGTCAACAGCTTTCTTAATTACCTTGATGAAAACACCCAAGACATGCTTCTTGGTTTTAAAAAAGATAAAGCTTGCAAGGAAAGAAAGTTATCAGAGAGCAAATGCTCAAGACTCAAAATTACGCTGCAAGCCCAAACAACAGGCCAAAAGAAAACCACACAAGATGTGAGGATGCACTTAAAGGCGTGCATTTACATTTTAAAAAACTGCTCAAGGGTGCAATGTGGGAAATATAGTTTGACAGCACATTCAGATGAAAACACCTGGAAGTTTCAGCAGAACACAAACAGAAGAATAGTAGCTGCCAGAAATGCAAACCATCTTCAGCAACCATTTAAAGACCACATTTTAGGCTGAACTAACAGAAGCTGGGAGGCTATTAAAGGGAAAGTTAAGCTGAACTAGGCAGACTACATGTCAGCTCTCCTTCCTGAAGCTGGCCCAGGAAGAGAAGAGATCTGGAACCTGTTCAGCTGCATCAGGCAGGACAGGTAATTGAAGAGCTGGGTGGTCAGCTTTGAAGAGAATAAGAGAGATATGTCCAAGAAAGTATGACAGTTTCCTTCAATTATTTCAAAGACTGCTACATGGCCGAGAAGGAGGACTTATGTTGGGATTTGTTACAGGGAGCATAATCAGGAACTGATTTTAGAAGATTCGAGTCTCAATCCCTATATAGAGATGGTTTCTAATAACTGTCCCTGGCCAAACATGCCAAGAGCTCCCCCACAGGGCAGTGAGGTTACCATCAGTGGGAGCACGCCAACACTGGCATTGGCATGAGGGGTGGTATGAGATGTGGGATCTTTAGACCTAGGAGGTGCACCCCTTCTCCCCTTGAGCCAACAGCTCTCAAATCTGTCCCATCCACAGCAGAACAAGATGACCCAGGTCACGTCTTTCTTCCATGATTCTAATGAAATACAACTTGGGGTGGGTACCACCTTAAGACATAACCTGCTTTCTCTTTAAAGGGAGTATCAGTGCCGTGAGAGCCATGAGTCCAGAACAGTGTGTCCTCAGGCCACAGGCGTGGGGTGGAGGAGAGAGATCAGCTAAGTAAAGCCCAGGGAATCCTCACCTGAGTGCCTGCGTTGGGTAGCTTGATATTCTCGGTGGCGGCAATGACATCAATGGAAGCACGCACAAGAATGTCCAGGTAGTTCATCTTGGAGTATTCCTGTTTGGAGACAAAGTGAGTGAAAGCATGAGTGAAGAGAAAAGTGTTCTAGGAGGTGGCAGACGGCTTGAGGGACACAGCCTGCGGTGGGGTCACACCTCCAGAAACGTGCTGTTCCATAACCTCGAGCGCAGAACCACGGAGGCCTTGCTGTCCAGCCCTCGCAGCGGGCACCTGATGTTCACACAGTTCACGTTCACACTGCAGTTCTAGGGAGAAGAAGAAGAACAGGAGTTACAGCACAATGGTCTGGGGAAGGCCTTCCCGCCACCTCCTGGGAAACACTCACAGCTCTTGAAAAATACTCACAAGGGTCTGGTATTTTCTTTCAGAAAACAAAGAAAATTTTCTGCCATCATCTGTCTGTCTTTCAGCAATTTCTCGTTTCCTTCTTGAGTTGTGAGCCTCCTGAAAAGAATTACATCTGAAATACTTCCACCAAGTGTAATTTTTGGCATTACTGTACAAATCTCCAGAGCACACCCTCCCAGATTATGCCAAATTCATGACTGATAATCTTCACCCTTCTCCCAGCACCAAGGTGTGGAAATAATTTAAGTGTAAGATCCACAAAGTGTTAATTACCAACCTCACTTCAACTTTATTTTTCAAGGTAATTCTCTTTCATTCCAACCTTAAAACTCAGAGTGAGACAAAGGCTTTCTTTGTTCTGTTGTCTCTTCAACAAACTGTGAGCATCCTGAGATCAGGGGCCAGTCTCATTCCTCTACCCCTAAGCACTCAGATCGGTACCTAACATAACTAAAAAGTCAGCACATCCTGAGTGAGTGACACGGAATGAGGAAAAGGGAAAGTAGATAAAGATCGAGCATGATTTATTCAAAGGCTGCCGCTGCTGCTCAGTCGCATCAGTCGTGTCCGACTCTGTGCGACCCCACAGACGGCGGCCCACCAGGCTCCCCTGTCCCTGGGATGCTCCAGGCAAGAACGCTGGAGTGGGTTGCCATGTCCTCCTCCAATGCATGAGAGTGAAAAGGGAAAGTGAAGCCGCTCAGTCGTGTCCGACTCTTCGTGACCCCATGGACTGCAGCCTACCAGGCTCCTCCATCCATGGGATTTTCCAGGCAAGAGTACTGGAGTGGGGTGCCATCGCCTTCCCCATAATTCAAAGGAGAGTACTGAAAACTAAGCCAAGGAAGATGCTTTAAAATTTAATTTTTCGGACTTCCCCAGTGGTACAATGGATAAGAATCCACCTGCCAATGCAGGGGACACAGGTTCAACCCCTGGTCTGGGAAGATCCCGCGTGCCTCAGAGCAACTAAACACGCATGTGCCATAACCACTGAGCCCGCGCTCTAGGGCCTGCCAACTGCAACCAGTGAGCCCGTGTGCTGCAACTATACAAGCCCATGTGCCCGGAGCCTGTGCCCCACAATAAGAGAAGCCACTGCAAAGCGAAGCCCACTCACGGCAAGGAAGAGTAGCCCCTGCTCACCACAACTAGAAGAAAGCCCATGAGCAGCAACAAAGACCCAGCAAAACCAAAAATAAATACATAAACTGCATTTTTCTTAAAGATTAGGAATAATGGACCATCTTGTTTCTCCAAGTTGATGAATATAAACCACCAACTATGAACACTGGTAATACCCAGTCACCTTAGAATTTAAAATAAACAGACTTGCAATAACAAAGCAAATCTTTATCAAACTGGAGCATAAATGATAGACCAGAGAGTTACTTAAGTGTGGAGCAGTACACAGAGAGGTTAACAGTGCAGGCTTTGAAAACAAGCAGGGTTGTGCATGAATGCACTGTTCTCGTAACAACTGAGTGACTCTGAGAAGGTTAATCTCTCTGATTTTCTATGTCCTCATCTATGAAATGGTGAGGATGAGAAAAACACCTCATCAGACGATCAAGAGAATGAAATGAGAAAATGCAAACCAAATGCTTAGCATGGTGCTTGAGACGTAACAAGTACTCAATAAATATTTTCTATTTTAAAAAGAATGAAAAGTCTTCAAGGTCGCTTGCTAAGGTGCCAGTATGTTCTGTAATGCTTGATTCTACTGGGAGTTAACATTGGCTGGTCCATCCCCAGGGCATGTCCTTATATGTCATGCTGGGCTTTCAAACTTCAGAAAATGTCATTTGCTTCAATATGCACAAAATGACCCTGACTTCTTTGCCGCAGCGGTCCCTAATCAGCAGAAATCCTCAGCCCGACTTGGTTACTCAAAACAAAACAGAAACTATGACACCAAAGGAAAAAAAAAATTCAACATGCCAGAATGTCAGTTTCCCAGGGCAAGCAATGATTTCTCCCTTCTCTTATATTAACATCTATGCAGACATGAGAGAGATGCATCAACATACCGTTAGTTTCAGGAAGTTTATTTCACCTTGTGGCTCACAAGTTATTTTTTCCAATCCTTTTGATTCTACTTTCACCAAATAAAGCAACCATTTGCCGTTGCTAATTTCTTTTGGCCACTGGATATTCAAGGTTGCTGTGCCGAGGTTTTTAAGAGGTTTGCCCAAGTTAATTACCTGTTAGAAAATAATACGTATTATCTCAGTATAATTCTCTTGACATAAAATTAAGTAAGCAGCTCCTACTGCCAAGGGGAAAAAAGCCAAAATATCTGGCATAATCCAACAATAAAAGTGCAGGCTCCAAAAGTGGACTTTGGATAGGGCATTCAAAATAGAGACTTGTGTTTAAAGATTCTTGTCAATAAAAATAGGGAAAACAGAAAGATCAAAGAGAAATAATTGTTCCCTCAATCCAGGAACAACTTTAGTGTGCAGCAGAATCTGCCAGGCTCTCAAAATGCCCAGGGAAGTTACGTGTGTTCGTGTATCACTCTGTAACCACTCTGCCTGGCAGGTGACAAAGCCAGTGTGGTGCCAGTGCAGCCATAACTGGCTTCTGGGAAGCCCCACCTACTGCAGAAATGAAGCTGCCTCTGCCCTGGCTACAGCCTCTGTCGGGGCTTGGGATGACAACCGAGAGACCCGGAGTGGGGCCATTCTGGCAGCCACGAACCCATGAGTCCAAGCTGGGGACAGGGCAGGGAGCAACTCCGTGCAACAGAAATCCAAAGAGTTTGTGTGAACGACTGCTCCAGAACCCACAGACCTCTTTGCAGCCACACGAGCAGAGGTGTCATAATCACCACCACCCACTAGCTGTCACAGTTGTGTTTGTAAGGCTAAGAGATGCTTTCAGAGGAGAATTCTACCTCTTCACCCTGCTAGAGTCAAGGGTGGACCCATTTTTGCTATTTCAGACTTTCACCTCAACAGCAGTCACTATGCTTTCAGGAATATGATTTGAGCCACACAGACCTGAACCTGCGTATGAGTTACGAGCCACCTCTGTTTACCATGCACTTACGTTCATTTGACTGGACTTAGGAGCCACTGTGACTACCTACTTTGGCATGGGTCAGCGCGATCATTAGTCTTCCTTACGGGTATACATCAAACCCACATTCACCATCACAAAACTGCGCTTGGGAAAGGTCAGTGAACATTAACCATAAGCAATAAGAGAGGAAGAAATAAATCATTCACACATTCTAAAGCCAAACAGCATTTCTGAGATTTTTGTTTTTATTTCCTCTGGGGAGAAAAAAAATCGAGTATTCGATTTTTATTTGTCTCAACACCACATTTATTGTTAATACATTAAAACTCCCTAAGAAGAAAAAGACCAAACTGAATTTGATTCTGAACAGAGTCCTATGTTGAATGAAGTTGTGGTTCTCCATTCTGAAAGACAAGTTTTATACTAAGCCAGTATGCTGTTTAAAAACTGGCAAGCTCCCTTTATCACGCTTATTTATTGTTACTTATTAAAACTACATATTCGAGATCATATACAGCATAGGTTCACTTCTGATACACAGACTGGAAGGGCCAACCGCGACCTCTTACCCTGAACTCGTACTCAATTAAACTTCCCACGTCCTCTTCAGATTTCATTGCCTGCTCACCAACTACGGTACCTCCAAAATACACCTGGGAAGGCTTAGCAACTCTGTTAAATTAAAAAACACCAGTTTTAGTGAGGATTGTAAATGGTCCTTTCAGACACTGATTTGTTATGCTAAACACAACACTTACCCGGAGACTGATAAAAGCAGCTCAATAACCACTTTTGCTGTAGCTGTAATTGAAGCCAAATTATCTTGATTGCTTGTTCTGAAAAAATGAAAGGGAAACAATAGGGTTTTATTGTAACAGTCAGTTTTCTCATTAAATTACACTTCTTTTATGAGTTAGATAAAGGCCAATTCATTGACTGGCTGTGTTTTCAGGAAATAACTCTGAATGGAAGGTTGAAAGATTCTCTTACGTCTCCAACTTCAGATTAATATCCAGATCTGTGGTGTCAAAGGTGACCTCAGTTGTACTTAAAATCAAATAAAAAGTAACCTAAGAAACAGAAATAGCTGTTAACATAGGCTGAACATATTGACACTGCAATGCTATTTTAAAAATTAAAATACAGTATGTAAAGGCATCACCTACACTGGAATTTCTTTTAAAAGGATTCCCAAGGTCACAGTCTGCTTGTGAGCCATTCTGGTTGGCAACACAACTCAACTGCTTCTCCTGTAATAGAAAAACCAGATCACAAAACATCCACGTACCACACAATGTTGCTTTTTCCCTCCAAGCTGGTCTCTTAAAATACTTACAGGGAAAGCCCTCAGTTCTCTATATGCAGAATAAGTCAGGGTGTCTGGAAAAGTGGCGATGAGTTTAGCTTCGTGAGCGTCATCACCATCTTTGGTGGGATTCTTTGGATTAGAAGGGCTGTTCGTCACTGTTATTTCTAAAGCAATGTCCTTTTGATCTTTTAGAACTAGTTCTGGTACACCTTTTTGACTATTACAAAAACAAAAAAGGAAAACAACAAAGTTCTCAATAGATTTTCCATAACCCTTCACACAAAGCCACTGCAAAGCCAGAGCCATTTTTGCTCGTACGACAGCGCAATTCTTACATTGGTAAGTAAGAAAATTTGTCCTGATTTCCTTCTCGGGTGCAAAACTTATACTCTAGCTTAAGGTTGCTGTTACATATGTTGTCGTCTCCACATCCCTCTTTTAAGAAGTGCACCTGTAGGAAAACAAAATGGCAATTTACACCATTTAGGACTCCACATAGGTGACTGTTTCCATACAGTTCATTTCCCGTTGTGACAATTACCACAGCAGAAGTCAAACTACAAACATACTTTACCTCGGACGCCTACTGTGTCCTTTAACGAAACTGTTTTCAGAACACTTTGACCAAGGCACTGAGATGCACTAGGGCAGTAAAGAGTAAACCTGGCTCAGCAGTGTGGCTTTGGGCCAGTCACTCGATCTTTCATAGTCTAGATTTCAACACAGGTGACGTGGGGATGCCACCGCCCTGCTATACAGGGTTACTGTAAGAATTAACCACAATAATGACAGTACTACCTAACACACAACTGCGTATTTAAACTCATGCAATCCTCACAAGGGACTATGAGGCATATCCTGTTCAGAGACCCATTGCACAGATGGGGAAACACGAGTTCAAGGTTAGGAAAGCAAAAGGCAGAGTATCTTGCACTACGCTAAGGAATGCTTGATAATCACACTAATCAATAATTAGGAAAATGGTCTTGTTTTTTATGTTTAACATGACTATGGAGCTTGTGTATATGGGAATATACAGAAGAAATATTAATGTAACAATAAGTGACATTGACAAGTACAACAAGGCTCTATATCGTGACCTTGCTTATTTAACGTATATGCAGAATGTATCACGTGAACTGCTGGGCTGCATGAATTGTAAGCTAGAATCAAGACTGTCAGGAGAAATATCAACAATCTCAGATATGCAGATGATACTGCTCTAATAGTAGCAAGTGAAGAGGAACTAAAGAGCCTTTTGATGAGGGTAAAGAGGAGAGTGAAAAAGTTGACTTGAAACTCAACTTTAAAAAATTTAAGATCATGGCATCTGGTCCCATCACTTTATGGCAAATAGAAGGGGGAAAAGTAGAAGCACTGACAGATTTTATTTTCTGGGGTTCCAAAATCACTGCGGATGGAGACTGCAGCCATTAAATTAAAAGGCACTTGCTTCTTGGAAGAAAAGCTATGACAACAAGGAGATCAAATCAGTCAATCCTAAAGGAAATCAACCCTGAATATTCACTGGAAGGATTGATGCTGAAGCTGAAGCTCCAATACTTTGGCCACCTGATGCAAAGATGTGAAGAGCTGACTCATTAGAAAAAACCCTGATGCTGGGAAAGATTGAAGGCAACAGGAGAAGGGGGCAACAGAGGATGAGATGGCTAGATAGCATCACTAACTCAACGGACATGAATTTGAGCAAACTCTGGGAGACGGTGGCAGACAGAGGAGCCTGACAGGCTTCAGCCCATGGATATGACCTAGTGACTGAACAAGTGACATTGAAAGTGTACTGAAAACTACATACGGAGCTACGCTTGATGACAATAAATACTGCAGTGTGCAGGTGTAGGCACGAGCCCCTAGGCCTAACTCATTCATGAAAAGCTTCGTCAGTGGGCGACCAGAACCAGTGCCTCAGAGTGGACTCTCCACTACCAACTATATTTTGACAAGCACAAAACATTAAATCAAGATGTCACCAGTCCCCAGCCTAATCCTGCAGATGCAGGCATCCTAAACCCTAGCAGACAAACACCCACCACTTCATAAGAGGTATACAGCAAGTCACACCATATAAAATTTACTTCCTAAGATTACATAGGCTACATTAAATTTTGACTATTTCATTGCTCATATATTTCAGTTGTGCCTGACTCTTTGCAACCCCATGGACTATAGCCCACCAGGCTCCTCTGTCCACGGGGATGCTCCAGACAAAAATACTGGAGTGCACTGCCATGCCCTCCTCCAGGGGATCTTCCCAACCCAGGGATCAAACCCAGGTCTCCCGCATTGCAGGCGGATTCTTTACCATCTCAGCCACCAGGGAAGCTCATGAGAATAAGTTTTGTCAATTATAGTCTCAATAAGTCTCAATGACCAAAAATTACTAAGAAAAACAACTCTCAGCTCCAAATTGTATTCTGTAGGTTTCTATATCTATTGTTTACTTGCGAAGCAAATTTTCTCCACATATATTAAAAAGCTTATTTAATATACAAAGGAATGGCCTTTAGGGCAAATCAATCACTAGTCTATTGCCTTCGGAGATGTTTGATTTAGCATAATAAAATGGCAAACAATTAGTAAAATGAAAATCAGAAATACTTACATCTGTATGAACAGACTTGGGTTCATTTGAATTCAGAATTGGAAGAACTTCTGGAAGCGAATTCACTCGTCTCCGAGTGCTCGGCTCCTGGATCTCCACTGATGCAGTTATGGGAATGGGACGCAGTTTATCTCTGATGTTTTCCTGAAAAGAATGCAGAGACACAGTTAAAACACGCTATAAACACTACTAGGGAACTCCAAAACAATGCTTTCCTTTGTCCTGGATAATGTGTTGCTAGCATTCATATCAAATTTCAAGTCTGCGCAACAGAACTGACCCGTCTGCGGCCCTCACCTGGAGCCAGAGGGTTTCCTCCATGCATGCCTTCTGTCTCTGTCTGTTCAGAGTGAGCTCTTGCGTATACTTGGGCTCAGAACCTTGGTTTCGAAACTGAACTCTTGACGAAAGCCCAGATTTTCTTCTTTCCTTTTCAGCCTCCAGAGTGCCCACAATGGCTGATGAAATCAACAAAATCACAGGAACTTAAAAGGCACTGATACACAACACAGCTGTAAGTATACTGAGTTTGTTTTTGATATATTTTAATTCCTCTTAGAACATTTTTTCTCATTGCCATGGTTTTTCTTCATATTTCCTGGCAATGTACATTCTGATTTATGATGTTTCAAATCAAGCTGTCCTTTCCTGCCCATTACTGTGAACAATTTTTAAAGCTACATTTCCTTTGGGCCACGTGGGGGAGCTCGAGAATAAGTCAAAACCTCAGAGACGCGTTAAGAATCGGTTTCTCACTGCATTTCAAGAACTCACAGAGTATGACAGACAACAGGAGGGCAGCCAATCCTGCCGAAGGACCTAAACTGACTCCCTCTTCAACAGTCTGGTGCTTAAATTCCAAAAAGGCCTCTAGATCAACAGCAGCTTCTCCTGTGTTGTGTCAGGAATGCAGATCCTCAGGCCCAGCCAGACTACTGAACCCGAGGCTGCATTTTAATGAGATCATCAGGTGGCTCTTAAACACAATAAAGCACTCATAAAGAATAATTGTCTAAAAGAGGAAAAACATATTAGAGAGGGAGATGTCTTGACAATAGGATGAGACTTTTCACTTAAAAAAGATGAAGAATTGAAAGGTAAAACATACTTCCTTTCAGTGGTTAGAGGGCCCCTTTGTCCATTAATAAAACTCCCAGAATCAAAGTTTCCACTTCCAAAGCCCCAGAGGGCACATCCTACTTGTGATTACCTACACTAACAGAGCTCAGAGACAAGCTAGGATTTGGATAATTAAAATCTAATTTCTTAACTTCAGAATGCATTCTTTGCCAATTCACTGGATATAGCTGCTATGTTTTAATACTTAAATGACTTACATTTATTAATCACTCACTAACCATCCTTGAACTACAAGGATATCAAACCAGTCGACACTAAAGGAAATCAACACTGAATATCCACTGGAAGGACTGATGCTGAAGCTGAAGCTCCAACACTTTGGTCACCTGATGCCAAGAGCCAACTCACTGCACAAGACACTGATGCTGGGAAAGACTGAGGGCAGTAGGAGAAGGGACGATAGATAATGAGATGGTTAAATGGCAACACTGAATTAATGGACATGAATTTGGGCAAACGCTGAGAAACAGTGAGGGACAGAGGAGCCGGGCATGCTGCAGTCCACCAGGTTGCCAAGATTTAGACTTGACTTAGCAACTGAACAACAACAACAAAACCATCAAAAGGGGCTTCCCAGGTGGTAAAGAATCCACCTGTAATGCAGGTGACACAGGTTCGATCCCTGTGTTGGGAAGATCCCCTGGAAAAGGAATGGCAATCCATTCTAGTATCCTTGCCTGGGAAATCCATGAACCAAAGGAGCCTGGCTTGGCGGGCTACAGTCCATGGGGTCTCAAAAGAGAAGGTTATGACTTAGCAACTAAACAACAAAACCATCAGAAGAGAAAGCAAACCAGTGTGGACAGGGTCAGAGAAGCCAGCCTCAGGGAAAAAAATCTGCTCCTGAAAATGAATCCGTGTTCTAATAGTCACATTAGAGTTTGGAAGGGACCTCTTTGCAAGCATCTGTTTTAATGCCGTCTACTTACAGATGAAGAACTGGAGACCCACAGAACTAGGTGACCGGCCCAGAGTCCTACAGCAAGAAACGGAGTCAGCTCCTTCTGTGTCACAAGCACAAAAGATGACTGCCTTATAAAGCCTCTTAGATGTGCAGGTTCCCACTTCTCCCAGGCCTCTGCCAGATGGACCACCCCACTCCTTTTCATTTTACCTCTCCTTCATTGCTGGGCTAACTCTACTCCTCCTTCATATTTCAGTGCGGATGTTACTTCCTCCAGGAAGCTCTCCCAGCCCCACCTGGGGGACCTGACAGTATGCTATTTCTCTCATCACTACACTTAAGTCTGCTGCACTGTGAATGCCTGATCACTTTCCCAGGAAAAGCCACTCCAGAGACCACCTCCAGCTGCTCACCATTGTATTCCCCAGCAACAGCACAACACCTGACAGAAATAGGATTAGTAGAATAGATGAACAAGCACGTCAGCACATAGCCAGTGCACATTTGCAGGCACACACACACACTGTCACCATCCTTATGCTCAAACAATGGCTGTTCCCATATGGAAAACCAAAATTTAGAAACAACAGTTTCAATAGTAATTTCTGTGATCCATCTGAAGAATTCTTAAATGTCATAGCTGCCAAATGGAATGCACCTCCATTTTAGACCCTCTGTGAGCCTTGACATCATCCATTTATCAGTGACCTGCTAACTTCACAATGAACCAGACGAAGGCTCACATGCTGAGTGCCCCTCATGGCAAAAGCAGGGGAGTGTGTGGGGGCATTAAAACCATTTATCTACCAAACCCTCTCCAACCTTTTCTGACCCTCCAGACAGTCCACATCATCTTAAAATCCTTGCTGGCCACCTTTGCTGACCTTTGCAGGGGCAAGCCAAGTAGAACAGTCATTAAGGCTCAATTATAAATATCTGTAAGTATGGAACACTGTATCCAAGGGCTGCCGAGGTAGAACAGCCTAGCCGAACAATAAGCTCACACACTGGGACACAGGGAACAGATTTTAGATGTGTTAACTCTTGCAGTTTTGTGCAAGTTCTGCTTTATTTGACTTAGAATTTCCCAATACCGTGGAAGCAATGGCAATGAAAACAGGCTTTCTTTCAATTTCTTCAGAGATAAAAAGTTCTTTCTAAAGTGAAGTGAAAGGTGCTCGGTTGTGCCCGACTTTTTGCAACCCCATGGACTAAACAGTCCATGGAACTCTCCAGGCCAGAATACTGGAGTGGGTAGCCTTTCCCTTCTCCAAGGGAATCTTCCAACCCAGGAATCGAACTCAGGTCTCCCACATTGTGGGCAGATTCTTTACCAGCTGAGCCACAAGGGAAGCCCAATCTATAGTGGGCTATCCATAAACACTTGGTTAATGTAGGGGCAGTTATATAAAATTAATATACATGGCATCAAGGGTAGCATTTAAGCTAGAAGGAAGCTTGTAACTTATTTTGTATAAATGATTGATCTGAGGGAAGACAAGAAATAGTCTGATGAGATTTCACATCTTTGGCAAACAGTGTGGTTTGAGAAGATGACCAAGAGAATAAAAACATGTTTCCTTTCCCTCTCCCTGCCTAGTCTCTGTCTTTCCTGGTCTCTCTAGGTTGCTTCCAGACACAATGGTAAAAGGCCCCACAATCCAAGCTGGCAAGTGTAAGGCACCACAGCTGGGTAAAAACAACACAAAATCTGAGAGGGTGAGAGATTATGAGAAATCATAAAATATGTCATATTACTGAAAGCCACACAAAGAACAGTATTTTCTGTACTCAATAAAACACCAGCTACTTCAAGAGCAAAGTGAAAGGCCAGAGCTCCCCTGGGGGTGGAAGGTCCTAATACACGTACACCATATTGCAAGGTCTGCAGAGCTCATGGAGGGACAATACAGCGGGAGGTGGCCCAGAAAAAGGGGCCTAAAAAGGTGAAGGAGATGAAGAAATTGCCTGAGGACAGTTTAAAATCTGGGAAGGTGAAGGCCAAGTGGGTTTATGACAGCACTGATTGGGTGAAGGCAGACTTATTTATTTGTGAAGTTCTGGGATATCATAAAGGGACATCTTTTTTTCATAAAGAAAAGGAATACTCCAGGTAACATGGAGAAGCCTTAAGAAAACTCATTCCATCTCAAAGAGGAGTGAAAACTGAAAACCTTGAGAACCACACTGTCCTTCCTTGGTGGCTCTGCTGCACTGGAACACCTAGCTGCTGGGACCACCCTCTCTCTGCACTTCCTCTTTGGGAAAAAGATGCCTTTAGATTCCTAGGCCCCCAACTCCACTCTGGTTTACTCCTGAAGAGGTACAGCTGCTATTAAAACACACCAGAGAAGGCCTTGGTGATCATCACTATTGTGAGAGTATCATTAAAGATTTGTTAAACCCTGTGGCAAAACTCCTGTCTTTCTTATAAAAAAAAGCGAAGTAGAATAAGACCTTATGTATGACAACCTGCTTTCACCACCCTGAAAAAGTGAAACTCAGTCGTGTCCAACTCTTTGCAACCCCATGGACTATAGCCTGCCAGGCCCCTATGTCCATGGAATTCTCCAGCTAAGAATACTGCAGTGGGTAGCGATTCCCTTCTCCAGGGGATCTTCCCAACCCAGGGACCAAACCTGGGTCTCCGGCATTGCAGGCAGATTCTTTACTGTCTCAGCCACCAGGGAAGCCCTTTCACCACCTTATCGCATCTGAACTCTGCCACAATCCTATGTAGTTAACTCCCATCAGAGGCATTTATTTTTAACTGATAGGAAAACAAAAACTCAAACATTATGGGATTAGCTCCATGTTGAAGCACTGGATCCAGGAGCAGAGCCCGTCTCTGAGTTCAAGCGCAGTCTTCAGGTCCCCCGGGGCCCACTCTCTGGACCACAGAGGCCTCCGGGAGCAGACCTAGCAGCGAAGAGACTAGAAACTGACAATTTATTCAAGCAGGACTTGGGCTCCCGCAGTCACTCCTCTACAACTCCCACCCGTCACCTCACAACCACAAAACCAGTTTTCCACAGTGCTTTTCAAAGACAGACATGGAGGAAATGGTTGTGGCAGCAAATGAGTACTTATCCAAGGCATTCCTTCTGCCCTAAACCATCTGCTCTGGAAAATTTAAATGGGGACCAAACGCATTCTTTTCCTCTTGTGCTTCACCCTTCTGATTAAAAAGATGACAGACAGACTTAGTTCTTTAAATCAGAATTTATGGACCCATGTTGGCCATTACAGTTTTGTTCTTCTAGTTATTGATTCACAACTTTTCAACCTGGCAGACAGAAAAGATCTAATTTCAGTTGATTCACTTTGTTGTACAGCAGAAACTAACACAATATTGTAAAGCAATTATACTCCAATTAAAGAAAATTAAGCAAAATAAAGATGTTCAGATAAGCAAACAAACAAAAAGTACTAGGTACTTACTTATTGAAGGATTGTAACCGGCGGGTTTGGCAGTATATTCAAAACAGGCCTTAACCTTGAGGCTGTATAAAATCAAACACATAGTCATTAAGAGATGCATTACTGCCCTGGAAAAAAATCTCAACACGATCTTCATCCTCATATTCCCCCAGGGATGACTGATGAGTAAAATGTTATATATCCACTAGACAAAGATCCCTCTTCCGTTTCCCCATTTCTCTTAATCTTCCCTGTGGCTCCTCAGGGCAACCGGGTCATCATAAAGCAGAGATATGAAACTGTGGGGGAAGAGTGGACACGACGCAAATGCTCACCATATCCCACTAGGCGCCCCACAGAATGTTTTCTGACGGAGATCAATTCTGTTAGGTGTTACTGTGATGGTTTGCTGAATATTAATCACAGGCCGGGATCTGAAGACAAAGGAGAAGACAAGCTCAGCCTTTTGATATCTGGATGTAAGATGAACTCAAGCACTACACAGGCATCCTCAGATGCTGCATCTTAAAAACCACAGGAAAAACTGTTTCCCAATGTTATTCCTGCTCCCCCGTTGCTAAAGAAAATTGCTGTTAACAGGCATAATTTAAAACATGATGACATGATATTTATAAAAATGTTTAAACATGACACATTCAAAATTATAAATTGTTTTATATTAATAATTTTAACATTAATGGAGTTTTTAAACTGAAATAATATGGGCAATATGTAAAACCTTCCACAGTTTTCAGGTGAGTATGTCTCATCCCCACCCAAACTCTCAAGGAGCTTTGCATGTCCTTCCAGACATATCAGTCTGGTTCAATTAAAAATACTATTCATAATTAAGTATAAAACAAGCATTTCTTTTTAAGTGGTAGTTTTTCATGCTTATTGGTCTGCATGCTGCTTTTTCTCATTCACATTTCAGAGGTTTTTCTCCTATCTCTACACACAAACCTTGTTGTTTCTCACAGCTGGTGGTGTTGCATCTACCAATGGAACATCATTTATTCAACCAGTCCCTTAATCAGTGGACATTTATAATTTTGTAAGGCTTTCAGCGGACAAATATCCTTACATACACATCTACGTACACGTATGTGTCCTAAGTTCATATATCTGTTTATCGGTAGGATAAATTCTTAAGCAGAATTTCTGAGTCAAACAATATATGCATTTTTAATTCTAGGTAATCTTGCCCACCCCCACTCCCGCAAAGAAAGCTCCAAAAAGGTCATACCAACATATATCCAACACCTGGGTGCTGACTACCAGGATTTCTACACATATGTGAATTTTAGTAATCTAGGCAAGTCCTGAACTTACAGGTCCCCATCTTACAATATCTGAGCTCCCTATCCTCCCTCGGACTCACCAATCTCCAACCTCACGGAGATCGTGCCAGTACTAACCACAACTTTTCTACCCTCACAATTATCTCTATAAGCAAAGCCTGGAATCCTTTATCCTTTCCTATCTCTGCCTTAACCCAACCTCACGGACACACAAAAAGCAGAATCCTACACCTTTAGCCCTTCTCACCATGTAAAAACATCATCCTTCTCCCTTATATAGTCTTCCCTATGCGCCACAGCCAAAGGGGTCACCAAGGTTTGATCCCTGCACCACTGGCTCAGAAATGCAACGGTGTGGTGGTCGGGGGTGCACCTCTCGCCTCTGTCACTCCCCACATGAACTCAGAGTGGCTTCTATGGTTCCATTACCACAGGGATTCAGTCACACCGACTTCGGTGGGTTTGTGGTAAACTCAGCCATCCTGGAGAAGTCTTCCACAGGAAAATGTATTCCAAATTCCAAAGAGCTAGTCTGAACTTCTGGAATCAATCTGTCTGTAGGTCAGACAAAGACAGAGTACCTTCATGGAGAAGGCAGAAGCCAATAAAAGGGCAAATGATGCTCACATTTTTTTCATTTCCCTTAATCTTAATTGTTTATCTTTCTACTACTATTTTACATTGGAGATACTGTAGGTTTGGTTGCAGACCACAGCAATAAAGCAAAGATTGCAATAAAGGAGCCACTTGAATATTTTGGTTTCCTAGTGCATAAAAGTTACATTTATACTATACTGTAGTCTATTAAGTTGCAATGGAATTATGTCTAAAAAACAATGTACCTGCCTTAATTTAAAAATACTTTATTGCTAAAAAATATGCTAATCAGCATCTGGGCCTTCAGGAATTCATAGCAGTAATATCCAAGATCACCATAATTAAAGTAGTAATAAATGAAAAAGCTATAATAATAATAAATGAAAAATGTTATAAGAATTACCAAAATGTGACAGAGAGACATGAAGTAAACACATGTTGGGAAAATGACACCTTGCCACAAGCCTTCAGTTTTGTAAAAAAACAAACAAAAAACTCCCACAGTATCTGTGAAGTACAGTAAAATAAAGTGCAATAAAATGAGGTGTGCCTGTAGGTATGTTTCTAAAGTTTTGAGAGCTTATTTAGAAGGCAAGAAGTTTATAAATGTTTTAATACCAGTTGCTACAGATGCTAGAGTGTTTTATATATAATAGTATTAAAGCTTTGGTGCTGCATACATTTCAAAATAAATATTTTAACACACTTCTACCTAAATCCTGTTTTTAAACACATACACAATTTTCAGAGCACATTATATATGGAATCATAAAAATGCCTTTTAACACATAAAGCAAATCTTATTGCTCAGCTGTCTTGCGTTTAATTGGCATTTACTTATTAAGTATCATACTACTAGCATGATTTAGTGGAGACTGACATTGGGAAGATTTAGGTACCATGACCTGCTCTCACAGGATCCAGGCTCAAAAGCATAGGCAAGTCCTGGGCCTCTGTTTTTCTTATTTGTAAAACAGGAAAGTTATCTTATTAGCTAAGGCTTTTGAAATTCATTTTCATACTATCTATGAGGAAAGAAGGAACATGTATACAGGATTCATAGTCAACCTACTAAAGGGGACAGGAAAGTAGGATATTAAAATATTAATTATATACAGATACAAATATTTAACTGGCTAAAGACAGGTTATCTCATGGGAAAGTCTTGGTAACCAAATTTTGTTACAGGAATTCAAGTCTTCTTGACACCAGAGGTCTGCATCTCAAATTAGAAGTTCAAATTGCTTTTTGATGGAAACTGCTAAAATAATCGAATGTTATACTATACTCTTCCACCTTTAAAAAATGTTGACTATTTTAAGGTTAATAGCTAACATATGAACAGAGAGAAACAGGCATATAAAGGCAGTAACAGACATTCACATTTTTTTTTTTAACTTCTTCCTTTGGCCTAATATTCCAGATACATTTTTCTCCACTTACTTTCACATCTCCCACTTTTGCCATCTGTAATGTCCCTTCTGGTTCTTAGCTTTCACATAAAATGACTTTCATAGATCTTGCCATTTAACTAGAAGACTATTTTTCTATAGTATTTTATACCACATTATATAAATGTGCAGTATATTCTGTCTTTTTTAAAGTAGTATTCTCTTCAAAAGTATCCTGGTGTCATTTTATTATCCCCAGGGGTTTTTGTTAGGATACTATTTTAGATATAGAGGCTACATCTATGCTTGGCATCCTTCCAGAATACAGAGCAATGACAGTACCACGTATACACATGACATAAGGGATTATTTTTCATTTAGGGTTTTACTGTACATTGCGGCCCATTTCTTTGAAGAGATTCTTTAGATAAAAATGACTATAAAGCCAAATAGCTTTTTTTAAAAACAAACAAACAAACCCAAAAGGTTCATTTTCACCAATGATCAAAGAATTGCAAATTCAACCAAAAGATGAGAGCACACCGCAGTGGCAAAAATTAAACAGATTCATCCTGTTGGGTGTCAGTAAAGGTGTGAGAAAATGGGCCCTCTGGTAGGTTGCTGCTGTGAGCATAAATTGCGACAGCATTTCTGTGGGTATATGTATGAATAAGGGTTTCCCAGGTGGCTCAGTGGTAAAGAATCCATCTAGCTGACAATGCAGGAGATGAGGGTTCAATCCCTGGGTCAGGAAAATCCCCTAGAGGAGGAAATGGCTACTCACTCCAGTATTCTTGCCTTGGAAATCCCATGGACAGAGGAGCCTGGCAGGCTGCAGCCCGTGTGGTTGGAGACGAAGACTGACTGAGTACCCATACACACACCATGATGAATAAAAAAATGTGCTAACCTTGATCCCAGCAATTCTATTTCTAGGAATTTTTCTTTAAAAAAATCCATTACATGGAGATATATATACAATACACCATCTAACACACTGTTTATAATAGCTAAAAGTCAGAGACTATCTAAAAATTCCATCAACAAAGGACTCATTAAATGCATATTATAGAATAATATTAAGCTTTTAAAAAGAATAAGATTGATACATCTGGATTAACAAGGAGAGAAAATGGAAGAGGTAAATTTTTACAAACCAGAATAGAGGACAGCAGTTATAGTATGGCTGTCTGATGATGCCCTAGAAGTGGAGAGAGACTCAAAACTATTAAAAAGTTGTTTGATGGAAGGAAAGAATATTGGAAAACTTGCACTTAACTGCAATTCTGTATTAACCTTTTTTTTAAAAAAAAAAAAATAGAATGTGCTACTTTTTAAATTAAAAAAATGTTTTGCACAATTTTTCCTGGCAATTTCCAGCAGTGATGGAATTGTTTTGATAAGGCCACTGAGACACAGCTGATGGGCAAACCGCTGTAGCCTTTCTGGAGATCATTTTGGTTGAAGGAACCACCAGTCCTAAAACACATATGCCCTTCAACTTCGCAACTTACTTTTAGGAAATTATCGTAAGGAAATAATCTAGGACATGAAGAAAAGTAAGGATGCTTACCAGCTTTGTGTATCAAGGAAGCAAACCACCAAACCTGGAAAGCAACCTAACTGTCCAATGACAGCATGACAGTATGGCAGTTGTTAAATAAACTATGACTCAAAATAAACAACCCAAAAGTCATTGAATAAAGACATGATCCATGTGATGTCTCAGACAACCGTTAACTTCATTTCAGAAAAGTACTCAACGAAAGGGAAATAACCCACTATACATTATACTCACTCACAGAAAAAGGCCACTATTCATTACAAACCAGCAAAAGCAGGTTACAAAACTATATGTACATTACAATCTCAATTTTGTAAAACATACATGTATATTCACAGAAAAAACCTAGAAGGATATAAACCAAAATTTTGGAGTTTCTTAACAGATGGTAAAATATAGTACATTCATTTCCTTCTTTAAATTCTTTACACAGTCAAATTCTTTGTTTCAGTTTTTATAAATGTAAAAGTAAAAAGTTTCCAACAGTTCTGACGTTTTTAAAAAACTAGTTCAAAGTTATACCAAGACTTTACAAAATAGGTTTTTATTACATCGTTGTACTACTCTCAGAGAAAAAAATATTCAAAACTCATACAAGACTTTGCCTTTGAAGTACAGTTGTTACAAATTTCAATTCAAAAGGTTAAAAAAAAAAAACAAAACTCTAGTGTAAGTAGATTTACCAAACAAGCTTAAAGCAAGAGATTACATACCTGAAAATAGTTACAGAATCTGAGAGGGAACCAACTGCAACATCAGGGTAGGTATTTCTATCAAGGTCCATGTTTCCAGCAATTGAATATCCAAAAAAAGGTGATTTACCCTCAAGAACCTGAAAGGAATAGGGCATCAGAATGGATACCTGGCTACTAAAATAAGCTTTTTATTTATGCTTTGAAGATAAGTCTCTTTTGAACTGAAGTTAAAGAGTTTACCTCCAAGTTATATTAAATCACAACTGAAGTATAAATAAATATACACATGATCAAACATTTCATGCATTTTATTTTCACAAAAGTAACTTGATTAATGTTGTATCTCAAAAGACAGAAGAACCTTATGTACTATATTAAGTCAATCAGTGTATTTCAAAACAAACTTCTCTTCCTGCCCTCCAAATGTCTTATTTTCCTCTAAAGCAATTTTTAGATTTTGGTATCTGATTCTCTATGCAATTACAATCATCTCTTATGTTTGTCCAGTTTCATCCCTTCTTAATATGGAATATTAATATAATTTTTAAATATATAAATATATATAAATAATAGATTAAAATAATATAATTAATATAATATAAAAAGGAAATATATCACATTCCATGTCTTTATGCTGACAGGATAGAATAGTCTTTTCCTTTGGCTTAGTTTGATTCTTAATTTACCAAAGAAATTTTACAATTTAAAACAAGCAGTTCACTGCATTTAAATCTATTTACAAGCTATCTTCTAATATATTTTTTATAAAACCAAAGTTTATAGGTTTTATAAACTTTGTATTTTATAGGTTTATAAAAAAACACAAATATAAATTTTGTATTTCTATAGGTTTAATAAACTTTCTATTGTATGGAATATTACTCAGCATTAAAAAAAAATTCATTTGAAGCAATTCTACTCAGATGGACGAAACTGGAGCCCATTATCCAGAGTGAAGTAAGCCAGAAGCAAAAACAACAATACAGTATATTAACGCATATATATGGAATTTAGAAAGACGGTAACGAGAACCCAACATGCAAGACAGCAAAAGGAACGCAGATGTATAGAACAGACTCGTGGACTTTGTGGATGAGGGTAAGGGTGGGATGATATGGGAGAAGGGCATTGAAGCATATTAATTGTCATGTGTCTAATCAATCGCCAGCCCAGGATTGATGCTCGGGGCTGGTACATCGAGATTTCCTGGGGGGGAGGGGGGAGGGAGGGGGGTTCCGGAGGGGAAGCATATGTAAACCCATGGTGATATCATGACAATGTATGGCAAAAACAATAAAAAAAAAATTAAAATAAATGGAATTGCCAAATAAAAAAATATCAAAAAAAAAGGAAAAAAAAAAAACTTTCTATTGTAGACTTGTAAAGTAACATATGATTAGTGTGAAAATTCACATAAACCTAAACAAGCCATTGGAAAGAAAACTATTGAGACCTTAACTGTAGAAATCCAAGTTATCTGGTTACCTGTGTTGGTTTGGTATTTATTCCATTCGCAGATCCATGATAGATAAAAACCTTCCCCTTACCATCATAGGGTGCTCCAACTGCAATATCTGTTAACAACACCACATTTTAACAAACGTCACATTTTAAAAGCATTCCAATACAGCGTTTTAAAATACGTCACGAGCACTCACTATTTCAGACAATCACATAATCTATAAATCATGACCATTTCACAGTCTGTTGTCTACCTGGGTAGCCATCTTGATTAATATCACCAATATTTTTGACTGCAATGCCAAACATAGAATCTTTGGTTCCATTAAGACGAATCGGCTTGACGTTATTCCATCTGCCTTGCTGGTTAATGTAGACATACGCTGCACCTCCAACTTCTCCACTTCTATCAAAATACTGTGGGGCTCCAATAACTATATCTTGCCACCTGAAAACATAATGAGGGGAAGAACTGTGAACCACTGGCCAAAATATCAGCAAGCTTAGGGCGAATCCCACATGAACGGGTACTAAGGACACAAAGAGAGATGATAAGAAGGACCTCAAATCTGGAATTTATATCTCATCAACTGAAGTATTATTTTAAAAAACTAGGTAGCCTCTAATAACACCCAAAGGAAAACATCAACTGTAAGAACACGAAGCCAGTTTCCAAGTTACAGCTACAGTGCAGAGAGACTCCCAGTAAAGATTCCACTCCCTTCAACCTTCGACCAAAGACCCAGATTGGCACCACCAACCAGAGACCCTTGTATCGACTTTGTTACCAATCCATACTTCCAACAGGACATTCTGGCTGCTCCAATATCCCCTTAAGAAACCACGGAACAGAACCACGTAGGTGTCATTTTTTTGTTTGTTTCTTTAGTTAAATTTTAATTCTCACGGACCCACGATCCTAGGACACAGTAGAAACTGAAGACTGAAAATGTAATCCTACATCCCAGGGAGGGTACTGAATGTCTGCTACCAAAATATAAGTGAGGAAGACTGATAGGATGGTAAAAATTTGGCAGCAGAAATATTCTTTCCATCAACTAACCTGGAAGGGTGTTTCTTCTCAAGACCTAGAGAAGCCAGAGCAGCAATGAGTTCTTTGCAAATGTAAAATAACCTCAGAGGCTCTTACCCATCTTTGTTGAGGTCCACCACCGCCACGTCATAGCCAAATGAAGAAGCCAGCCCTTCCCCATCAAATATGTGCTCAGGGAGAAGGTGTGCAGACTTCAGGTCTCTTTTAAGCAAAACCACAGCTCCACTATGATTGGCTCTAGGAGCACCAGATACAAAAGTGATCTCATCTTTGGAAACAATACCTTTCCCTGAGTCCAAAGAAAAGCCTAGAAAAACAAAACATGGTACTTATTAACTCTGTTTTTCAGGAGGGATCTCACACTGGTTACTTTTGTTTCCCACTACTCTCCTTCTGACCCTCCCCACCAGCTATCATATCTATGATAAGAGTTACAGAAGCAAGAGATCTGACTCAAGCACAAAACAGTAGGTATTTCCCTGTTTTCTATGGGCGTATATTAAGTATATTAAGACATTTAAAGAAAAGCACCCGTGCCAGTTAGCATTTGTGTAACTTCAATCATGAAGCATACATGCCACTTAAGAATCAGTTCAAACTCCATTCCAATACTGAAACTGCTGTAAAAGGAGATCAAGCTAGATACTAAATTATCAAGGGAAAGTTACATCCTGTACACCAAGATGCAACCTGACATAGCATAATTGAGTGCCTATGGGTTTTGCTATGATGCAGTGATTAGTAACTTCTATATTCATCAATCTCCTTGGTCATCAGACAATAAAAGAATACTAACAACATTAATATACCACAGCCAGCATTTTACTCCTCAGGGCCAACTTAGTTCTCAGACACAAACATGCAAACAAAACCATGACTGATGAGATTTGAGAACCTAGCGTAAACAATAGAGGTGAGCAAGTTGTCATCTGTATCAATTATACACTTGTTCAGAGGGCAGAAAAACTTTAGAAACCTCATTATAAAGCATCAGGTAGGATGTCAGATTACAGACACAAATGTCCACACATCACAATCGTCCAAATAAAGCAAATCTTTCTATGTGAAGATGAGGCAGATGCAGAATACTATAAGCACACCCTTTTAATTGGGTTTTATTTATGAAAAGCATCACCACTACTGTTGCAGTTCTCAAACTGTGAAGCAAGCTGAAAAACAAGATGAGCTACAAGTTTAGAAAGGAGACACAATTGAATCCAGCTCTGGAAACCATTCTGGTTGCAGAGCCTCAACCGCGGCATGCTTTTTGTGTGTGCTTCACTTGAAATGAAATAGAAAATAAAAAGATTTATGCTCTGTATGGATCAAAAAAAAAATTCTTAAATGACCATGACCAAGACCATTTATTTGTCATCTCAGAGGTCACAAACCTAGGTAGCTATTCATCATCACATCAGGGGATGTGTCGGGCTGCTCCCTGGGAGGCTGTGTTTTATAAACAAACTGATCGGGATCTGTATAGGAAACGCTGGTCAAAAACAGCAGGCCTGTACACATGCACGGGACGGAAGAGATTGAAGAAAAAGCAATTATGCTTGGTAAGAGGCACGCCGGCTACTGCCGTGCTCACAACGATGAGGCCACGGCTGCATCCGGCAAGCCATCCTCTTTGCCAGCTTCCAAACCTCATGCAGATCATTTTCCTCCTAAAACCTGCTGATTTTTTTTGAAATGACAGATGCACAGACAGCCAAAATGCAGCCGTAGAAATGTGACACTATTCTCTCCACCCCAACCCAGTATCCGCTTTGGAGGAGATCCATTCCAAAAGCGGCAAATGTGTTTAATAAAAAAAAGTTTAATGTTTTCAAATGTCCCAGTAGACACTAAGATGAAATCCGTGGGCATCTATCTTATGAACCAAAGTGTTGGCTTCTTGACCAGAGCCATTAAATTGAAATGGCATAAACGAATCCCTAAGTAACTCATTTGAAGAGGTTGTCTGTTAAAATTTATTCAAATAAAATATTGGTTTGATGCTAGTATTAATATTTACCTTGAAAAGAATTTTACCCCTGGAAAATCCTATTTAATAATTAAGACTGCAAACCACTCAGCCCTGTGTCCCCCTCCTGTCCTGCAAAGCCACTGACAGCATTCACATACCCAGCTGCTTCCCACCCTGTCCCAATCATTTTCATGAGCATTTCTTCCCTTGGCTGCGGATTATTAATTGTGTGACCTTGGACTAGGAAATTCATTTCCCTCAGTCACAGGGATTTTTTTTCCCCATCAGCAAAAGGAAAATAATACTTATTTTATAATATAGTTGGAAAGAACAAATAAGACCTATAAAGTAGTAAGTAATAGTGTGTGATTTATAGCATACGGTAGGTGCTTAACAAGTGGTAAGTATAAGTTTTCTCCATTCTACGTCTTCACACCAAGTTTTTAATTTAGGGGTGGGGGAATTTCTGAAGTTTTTTTTAATTAACAGTACTGTTCATTCATACTTATATAATAAGAACTATTTTTAAAGAATATGTTTACTAATACCTTATTTAGAATTATTTTTAGATCTACACCTATTTTTTCCCCTTTTTAACCTTCCATTGTTCTAATAAGATCTCCAGCATATGGTACTTCTCTATTTTATAAAAAGAATAGGATACTATTTAGATTTAGTAGATTTTTTACATTTTTTTCCAAGAATTACACAGTAATTATTCTTTATGTCAACTCATACCAAGAATTAAAGCTTTTAAAAGCTTTTGTGTAATTACCATAATGCACATGAATAATTTAGGACACCCATTAGTAACGCAAACAAGCGCTAGGAGTTAAGGAATTGGCACTTAGACCACAATCTGGGTGTCCTCAGAGCTGCTTCAGCAGGGCGGCTCTGGCTCGGCTGGGAAGCCCCCACACCGCCCACCAGGGGCCTTGTGGCAATCCAGAAGCAAGGCCAACCCCTGGAGAAGGGCAGTCACACAGCATGGACCTGGAGGTCTTGACCTGCCACTTAAGAGTAACTTCATAAATGTAGCTCTTCAAGAGTATCTCTCCAAAAAGAGGCGCCGAGGGGAGAGGAAAGACAACTCGGCCTCTTGCTTACATCCACGCATTGTGTCATGGCTGCATGGACCGCCTGGTGCGGGCTACAGAAGTGGACATTAGCTCAGGGAACAGACCTCCACGCAGGACGGAAGATTTTAGGAGACGGAGGTTTCCTCCTGCTTTGAGGCAGCTCAGGTCAGATACCCCAGGTATCAGTCAGATTACCTCAGGGGTCACCAAGCTTCAAATTCCAGTAAATGCAGCCACAGGCCCCAGCTCCCATCTGGCCTTTTCTCAGCCTCACAGCCCAGGGTCCTGTGACAGCAGAGTCACACAGAGGCATCTGAAGAGGTAGGCACGGCATCTACTCTCGTTCCTACCTAAATAACTGTTAGCAGGAACAGGAACTAGACTTTCGTCATGGTCAGTCTCTCCACCAACTTCATAAGGCCCATCTTCAAAGATGTTCATGTCAAAAAAAGTGTTATTCTTTTGCTCTACGCGAACAATCCCTAAAAGGATGAAATGGTAAAAAAGAAAAAAAAAATGAAGATGAAACAAAATAAAATAGATGGTTTTAATAAACACTCCTAAGTTCAGAAAGAAAAGTTTGGAGGAACAAAAGGCAGAAGATGACTTTTGAGGTTACTAAAGTTAAAAAATCCTGTTCGTGTAGATTTTTACATCAAACAAAATTGTTCTAGCAATAAAAAAATGCCCACGTGTTTTCATGAATTATCTTTATAATGCCATGAAAATGGAATTATAGATGGAAAATGGAATGTTTAATTAACTAAACCTACAAAAAACTCTTTAATTATACGAACCTGATATATTTTACATTTTCTATAATCCTAAATCAATTTACCTTCTTTACTATGGTGTGAAAGCGAGATTAGTATTTTGATATTCTCTTCCAATCATTTTTAACCAGAGATTTTAAATCTTCAAAAAATTTTCAGACCTAATCATTGAAAAGAGAAGATCTCACATAGTAAGTCCACTATATAATTTTTTTTAAGTGGTAACATTTTAAGTCTGCATTTACAAAGCAGGCAAGTTGTATTTCCCAAAAATTAAAACATACATAATTGGTGCGTGTTTTTATTTTGTTTTACTATGTATGGCATCTCTTGCTAAAATAAAACTATTTCTGAATTCAGTGTGTTATTAGGTCAAGATAACCCAACAAATGCTGCTATGTGGAAGATTCAGCTGAGGGTGGGTAGCCTAAGGAAATTATTCCCAAAGGTTGCTATGAATGACATACCCAGGAAGGTGTTCAAGGATCCTTCCTAACAGAAATTAAAACTCGGAAATTTTTGAATGAACAATGAAAAATTTTCCCAAGATTTTTCTGACTATAGAAAGTGTTAGAATATAGGATTTATTATAATAAATTTCTCCCCCAAAAATCTTATTTCTGAATCAGATGTATTTCTCTTCACTCTGAATTAAAATCAGGTAAATCGTCTTTTATAATAGAGTGGTTTTCTACACCTGCTTAATTTCTTCAGAAGTTGAACTTTTATTACAGGGGCACTGACCATGTTCCTCCAGGCAAAAAAATGCGATGCTGCCCTTCACCTACATCTCAAGATTATTTAAACAATACCATTCAACAGCCTTTCCGCAAGTTATCTGCAATCAAAATTGCTTAATTTCTCATCTGTCTCTCTAACTATCCTGCTTTATTAGCAAAACATAGCCCAAGTAATACATGACTAAAGAAACGTCTGTATCAATACAATATCATTTGTATACAACACTACTCAATTCGTCTCGGTTTTCAGATCCCTATGTTACAATTAAAACTTTCAGTTTCATGAGACAAGCAAATACAAAACAGCCAAAGCTAATGCTAACTATATTTTCACCAAAGGAAGTTAGTTATATGAATGTAAATTGCTGGCAGAGGGAAAAAAACCTTGGAACATACATTTTGACGATTGTTTTTAAAAATCAGAATTAAGATATTTTAATAATCCTACTCTACTTCTATAATATAAAAATCTCTTGTAATACATTCTGTTTTAATTTAAAATGTACTAAATCATGGTGCATAGGCAGAAATTACGCAGTCATTCTAATCTCCATTTCTATAAATACATGGCATACCTTTCCAGTTATAAGTGCCCGGGGCTCCAAACGCAATGTAATGGAAGTCTTTAGTAAAAGTAGCTGCTACTCCTTGCTGGCAGGAACCAAATTTTTCATGACCTCTCAATCGGCCATCACAAAAACTCCAGTCTCCTCCATCCATATCATCTTCAATCCTGAGATTCTGACTTAGGACGTAGCACCTTCCAAAGATGTCTCGGGATTCCTGCTTTGTATTAACATGTTGTCTCTTTTCATATCGATGAGCACACGTCTGTAAGCAGATGAAGAAAGTAGCCCACATGTGTTGGCAAAACTGAAGGTTTTCATTACAAACAAATGAAACTGTCGACAAACAAGAGGATAATTCTGAATGGGATGTTAAATGTGTCCTCGTCCCGAGAACAGGTCAGAAAACCAGCAAATCTTCCCCAAAGTTGCAAGAAGGAGACCATTATTTAGCACAGGACTTCTGTCTTATCACCCAGAGAATCATGCTGCAATCTAAATATTGAAGACCAATCTGTAATCCCCCGGAGAAGGAAATGGTAACCCACTCCAATATTCTTTTTTTTATTATTATTAGTTTTGCCATACACTGACATGAAACCGCCATGGGTTTACATATGCTCCCCCTCCAGAACCCCCCTCCCTCCTCCCTCCCTCCTCCCTTCCCCCGGGAAATCTTGGTGCACCAGCCCCGAGCATCAATCCTGGGCTGGCGATTGATTACACATATGATAATTAACATGTTTCAATGCCATTCTCCCATATCATCCCACCCTTGCCCTCATCCACAGAGTCCACGAGTCTGTTCTATACGTCTGCGTTCCTTTTGCTGCACTCCAATATTCTTGTCTGGGAAATACCATGGACAAGAGTCGGATATGACTTCGTGGGACTTCCCAGGTGGCGCTAGTGGTAAAGAACCTGCCTGCCAATGCAGGAAACATAGAGACGCAGGTTTGATCTCTGGGTCAGGAGGATTCCCTGGAGAGCATGGCAACCCACTCCAGTGTTCTTGCCTGGAGAACCCCATGGACAGAGGAGCCTGGCGGGCTACAGTCCACAGGGTCGCACACGACTGAAGCAACTTAGCACACATGCGCACACACACAACTCAGTGTTTAAACAACAATCTGCAATTCACAGGCGATTTATTTGAAAATTTACCTGTCACATAAACAATGGGAAACACCTTATTTCATCTTCTCAATTTAATTGGCTTTTAGTGGCTACATAAACCTTCATATCAGTATGTGCATGAAAAGAAGGAACATGTTCCAGAGGAGAGAAATCACAGACATATTTTTACAGGAATTGGGCTAAAACAAAGGCATTTTCTTTTTATCCATACTATTTCCTCTTTTAAAAGGGCAGAGAAAAATCATACTGCCAGGAAAGACAAAATAAACTGTAGTTTTCACATGTGCATATTGTGGCCACCATCCATATAACACAGGCTGAAAATACTTTACAATGTCCAAGTCAACATCCTATAATGCATCTTCTTAGATGTAAAAATTCAATACTTGGTAAAATTCTCATTTTTCTCAAAATTCTACATAAATTTGTTACAGCAACCAGATTTTGAAAGAGACAGAAAGATCATCGTGATCCAGTCTGGTACCTCCAAGGCCACCTAACACATTTCATCAAACAACCGTTTTTTCTCAGCTACCACTTCTATCTGAAGGAGCCCAGAAAATTAAGAGTTTAAAATGATCTGACCCTTACTTTGCATGCCCATTCCCAGATTTTTGTAACTCATCTATAATAGCTACATAGTTCCTAGGACAAAAACCATGTAAGGTTTTGCTTTGCATTTTTTTTTAATTTATTTTTTTTAATTGTTTTTGCCATACATTGTCATGATATCACCATGGGTTTACATATGCTTTGCATTTTTAAGACCACCTAAAGTTTGTAGGGACATTCAGTAAAGGCTTTTAAAAGTTTTTATGGATCTAAAAGTTCTAAGGAAAAGCAGCTTGTAGAGCTGTTTCAAAGTAAATCAGGAATCACAGAAAAAGTAATGGTTTGATTTCCTCTTGACATCACTTCCTGCTGTATAGCAGGCAGTTTTCTAGAATGCACACTCTAGGCAGGCGGAAGGTGTCTGTCCTGGGCACTGCTATAAGCCCAGCACTGGCACAACAAACAGGCACTCAGCGCCGGGTGGACACATCTCTGTACTCACCACAACTTTGCCGCCTGGACCCTGGCTTTGGACAGTGACTCCCATCCACTGATCTTCCTTGCTCTCCGATGAAGGGTCAGCTGTGGAGAAAGCAGCACAGGTCTCTCTCACACACACACACACACACAGCTAGGACTTCAAAGCTACTGCAACAGGCCATGAACCAATAAATGAGCGAAAATGCAAGAAACAGCTTCCAAACTGCCTTGACTCCAAGTCCAACTACTTAGTAAAGGCAGTTACTCAGTCCATAAAAATGACTTTCCATCTTAAGAAAACAGGTGAGTGGTTATTGGTATGAATGTTTCACCAAATCCTTTACACAAAATATGTAATTCTACCTGGTGGCCCTTCACCTTCTCTGACACCCAGAGTCCCAAGTACGGAAATTACCATCCAAACTAACAAACAGGGAGTCACTTCTCTACATACCCTCAAGTTTGTTACAGAATAGCATGAACTTTGCTTTTCTTTATTGGAGATGAGAAAACAAGGCCTCAGATCCTCTTCCTATCTTTCTATTGATGAAAAAAAGTTAAGTGATATATTTATCACTTTACCAAGGGAAACCGAAAATCTCACGATGTGCTCTTCAGTATCAATTTGAGCCTAATGAATAACCCTACATCTAAAATTTTGCCTTCCTTAATGAGAAGGCAGGCATGATTTTCAATTGTGAATCGTTACAAAAACATGAAAATTAAACAACTTTAGGTAGGCAGAAGGAACAATGCCAAAATGTTAAATAAATAGGGATTATCTCTACATATCGGTGGGTTTGGGTTTTTTCTTTATAGTTCAATGTCATTTACAGATGTCTCACAATTAACATATATTATTTCCCAATCAGTTAAAAAAATTGTTGCTAAAAAGATTTAAAAAAAAATAAAACAAGAGAAGAACATAAACACGAAGCTGCAAATCTGCATTGGCCCAGAATGTCAAATTAGGTTTGGCTGCAGCTTCTCAGGACACTAATTGCTCTGCCCACCACACCGTCTATACAAAACAAGCCTCTGTCTGAGATAGTAGGGAAAATTTTATCCATGTTGCCCAGCTCTCATTTTAGAGAGATCTTATATTTAACAGTCTTTCTCCTTAATATTTTTAACAGCAAAGAAGAACTTTTGGCTGCTGAGTACCGGATACACATTCAATTTTCTGAACAACTTTTCAACAGTCTCCTGTAGAACCTCAACACATCACTAGGTGGCAACATCAATACACCATACCAGTTTAGAAACCAGGGTTGGGGAGACAGCAAAAACAGTGCAGCCAAAGGGACTTAAATGTTCTCAGGGCGAGCAAGAACAGTCAAGGCCCATACAATTAAGAGAGGCCTTCTCTCCAAGAATAAATGCCTTTTCTCCTCTTTCCTTCCTCTTGGAAAGGGCAAGTGGGATACAGGTTGAGCTGGCCAAGGGAACACTGAGCAAGTGCAGAAGAACACACCATCGTTATCAAATTCAACTCGCGTGCACGGCCCCCGGGAGGTGATGTCGCAGCTGTACAAGCCGCCGGTTCTGTTGGCCTTCTGCAGCGGAAGGGCCACTGCGCGGGGAGCCCCCACGAGCAATCTGTTGACAAAACAGAGAATTTGGAGATTTGAGCTGAGTATGCATTTAACATTTAGGGTCAGCCAAGATACCAGAATTATTCTCTGTCAAAAAGTCGCCTAATTCTCTGCCAGTTTAGGTGGTGAGTGAGAACAAAGGCAGAGCCCTGTGACACACAAAGATGCAAGTAAAGCACAAGAAGAGGGGTTGTTGAAACAGGTGAAAGATACTTCCGTCTCTCACAGTATCAGCAGCTCTCTGCTGGGCAGGAGTCTGGTGCTTTAGAAGACACTTTCCACCGAGCTTGCCCCCTTCGCCTAAGCCAAGGACATCACAAGGAACTCAGACAAAACAAACACTCCCTCACTGGAGGAGAAAAATGGTCACATTAAACTGAAATGATAACACATCTAACACTGTGTCTTCTTAGGGTGGGGGCACGGGGTTCAAAGGTAATTTTTGAATATCCCCCAGATTTTCAGTTTATATACTGTTTAGTTGATTAAACCAGGTGGCGACGGGACTGAGGTGGGTCTAAGGCTATGGCAGCCTATGGAAGCAAACTGAAACCTCAGCCTGTAAATGTCTCAAGGTTACAAAACCAAACCCAAGGGCAACCAATCACAAACAGGCACCTAGACGGTAAGCCAGTCGAGCCATTTCTTCACTTTGCTTCCTTACTGGCCTTACTTTCTGTATCTTTCAACACTGCCAGGTTTGCACCGCTTTCTGCTCAAATAAACTTGTTAAGTTTTTAAGATGCCTCAGTTTACCTTTTAACAATATAGATTTGGAACCAAATCTTTGCCCAAGATACAACGCAACCAAATTGCTGTTTTGTAGCCTCTTTCTGCATCAAGTCTCACTTTCCGGCACTCGGTCATCTTGACAAGCTCCTCTTCTATCATCCGATCAGTCTCCACCAAGGATTCAGGGATGGTCTGAGAGTACCTTCTCTGCAGTAGGCACCGCAATGTTCCCCCTTCTCTCCCACCGCAGGGTTCTTGCCATCTCCAGTAAGAGAGGCTCCTAAACTAAACCCACAATCCTTAAAAACTCACTGCTTCTCAGCCAATGGGTTCTGTAAAGACCTACTATCTTTCTGCTGTGTTCTTTTGCTAATGTCTTTTTTCTTATTTTTTTAATTGAAGGATAATTGCTTTACAGAATTTTGTTTTCTGTCAAACCTCAACATGAATCAGCCATAGGTATACATATATCCCCTCCCTGTTGAGCCTCCCTCCCATCTCCCTTCCCACCCAACTCTTCTAGGTTGATACAGAGCCCCTTTCAAGTTTCCTGAGCCATACAGCAAATTCCCGTTGGCTACCTATTTTACATATGGTAACGTAAGTTTCCATGTTACTCTTTCCATACAGCTCACCCTCTCCTCCCCTCTCCCCATGTCCATAGGTCTGTTCTCTATGTCTTTCTCCATTACTGCCCTGTAAATAAATTCTTCAGAACCATTTTTCTAGATTCCCTATATGTGCATTAGAATACGACATTTATCTTTCTCTTTCTGACTCACTTCACTCTGTATGATAGGTTCTAGGTTCATCTACCTCATCAGAACTGACTCAAATGTGTTCCTTTTTATGGCTGAGTAATATTCCATTGTGTATATGTATCACAACTTCTTTATCCATTCATCTGTTGATGGGCATCTAGGTTGCTTCCATGTTCTAGCTATTGTAAATAGTGCTTCAGTGAACAATGGGATACATGTCTTTTTCAATTTTGGTTTCCTCGGGGTAGATGCCTAGGAGTGGGATTGCTGGGTCATCTGGTGGTTTTATTCCTAGTTTTTTCAGGAATCTCCATACCGTCTTCCATAGTGACTCTATCAATTTACATCCCCACCAACAGTGCAAGAGCGGTTTCCTTTTCTCCACACCCTCTCAACGTTTATTGTTTGTAGACTTTTTGATGATAGCCATTCTGACAAGTGTGCAATGATATCTCATTGTGGTTTTGATTTGCATTTCTCTAATAATGAGCAATGCTGAGCATCTTTTCATGTGTTTGTTAGCCATCTGTATGTCTTCCTTGGAGAAACGTCTATTTAGGTCTTTGGGTTGCTAATATCTTTTAATTACCATCAGTTTTACAGTCTTTGGGGTCTGGCTAACTGACAACAAGGAAAAGAAGCAAAGAGAAAAGACGTACACTGGACACTGGACAGAGAGAAACAGAGCTGAAAGAGAAATCAGGCTAGAGCTGGGAAAAACGGCTGGGAACACAAATATAAACCAACAGCCAACTCCCAAAGCAGAAAAGCCAATCCTGGCTTTCAAGAAACTCGTAACTCTCAGATGCAATTAACAAAAACTAAGACAAATAACAATACCACCCTCTCCCAGCTCAACGGCTGGCCTTACTGCTTTTGTCTTTGCTATGATCCCAATAAAGGATTTAACATATTTTCTTTTAAAACCGACGCAGTGCAGTGGGTACAATGGAATAAAAATGCACTGAGAAAACAGAGAGGGGTGCCAGACCCTGCCAGGGAGAGCCAGTGAAGCAGACCTTACAGAACACTGGCAGACTCACTCACATGTGAACACGGAGCCCCAGCACCATCCTTCCCCCCAGACCCTCAGATGGCAGCACCATTGGCCTCTACCTCCAATCCGTCCAACATTTACAGGACAAACTAGCACACGCCAAGGTACAGAACTGGAACAGAGACCGGGCAGGACTTCTGGGCAGAGCAAGGCCAAGGGCTGCTATCCCACACCTATTTCTTTGACATCACCCTTGCCTGATCCCAGGGGTTCCAACCAAGAGCTGCAAGGTGAACTAGCCTAGACCCTGTGAGTGAACAAGTTCAATGACTCAGCAAGGGTGAAGACGGAACCTTGTCCAGGTACTGGGAGGGCTAAGCAAACTGCTGGGGTCAGCAGCACAGGATGCAGGCACTGGAAGCACTGGAAAATGTGTTCAGCCCTCTAACTCTACAGATGAGCAAACAGAGGCTTTGGGGAGGAGGGTAAGTACTCTGCCCTTAAGGTCTCATAGGTAGCTGAGAGTCAGGGAAAAAAAAAACCACTTTGGAGTCATGTTTTCTCCATTCCTTTAAATTGCTTCCTAGGAAATAAAACCCAGGATTTTTCAGGTGTCTACAGTCTAGCTGGAAGGGCAAAACCAAACAAGTGAAACATTGAAACAAGACACTGGTTTCCTTTACTGACAGATTTAAGACCAATTCAGAAAGGGTGAGGGAAGGCGGAGCATTTTTGCAGCTGGGTGGGGTGAAGGTTGGGAGAGATTTCCTATAAAGGTAGTGATGAGTCCAAGGAGAAGGTGGTAAAGAGCAGGCCAGGAGTTCCAAGGTTATTACAGTGTATCTTCTCTGACCACTTCCTCTCCTCATCCCTGCCCAAGGAGTCTGGCAAGCTATCCCAAAGGCAGGTATTGGACTTGTTATTTCCTGTTGACCGTCCTTGCTCATTCATTCATTTATTCATTCCACAAACATTTAAGAGCCTCCTAGGATGAGTAAGAATTGCCCCCTCTCCCTGCCCAACCCTGGCCCTGCGGAAGCCAGATCCATTATGTGTAACTTGCAGGGAGGTAGACGCCATGCCAGGGTGGGGCAGAGTGCTGTGCCTGGTCCAGAGGGCACTAAATCTGCCCCGAGGAAGTGTCACCTTGAGATGTCAGGAGCTGGAGGTGGCCAGGTGAGGGGCACGGGCATGTGCAAAGGCTGACAGGGAAGGAGCCTGAGTTAATGGAGGCATAAGAATCGGTGATGCAACAAGAAGGGGTTTGGGGATGGGCAACCTGGCCTGTGGAGTTCCACGTTCCGGTGCAAAGGGCCACAGAGGCGCACCTGCCAAGCAGGCTGGCTTCCGCCAACTCTTTAGCCCAACAGGTGCTTCCGGGTTTCCTGTTGTTGACAATGCTGCGGAGATTGTTCCATTTTCTATTTACATAGACAATCCTTCAGATCAAGCTGCTCCCTCCAGCTCCTTCCGGCCATGTTACCCCCATCCCCCAGCCCCCCAGCTACCTGGGAGGACGGCCTCTAGGGTACCTACAGATTTCCAGGTTCCCTGACCCTCTAACACACATGTCCTTCAACTCCAGTTTGCTGGCTGGTTATAGGAGCTGTGGCAACAAAAATTTCCCCTGTGCTATAAATGCCAAGCTCCTATAGAAGACTCTGGAAAACTGTGTTAGCTGTCACATTGCCTCCTGTGTTCCCAGCCCTGTCCTGTCTCCCAGGTCCCTGCTCTAACTGCACCCCATTCCATGAAACCCACACTTACAGGAAAATCAGGAAAACAATGGGGAGGGCAGGTGGAGCTCAGTCAGACTATATCAGAGTCATAGAAAAGGGAGGGAAGCACTTTGATGGAAGAACCCGGTACCCCTGCCTCCGCCCCCTGCATCAAAGTCAACAACTGACAGGCGCCTTAATCCTCCAGGTAAAGTTGCCCTCGCTTGTTCAGGAACTAAGCAAATTCTGATTTCTGCTTGGAACCAGCCTTCATCACAAAAGATCACAACCCATCCGTTAAGGCTATGCCTGGCAAGGACAAAGAAATGAAAACAGAGCTGTATGTATCCAGTCAATGACACTGGCCTGGTGTAACCCGTTTACTTCCCAATCAAGTCTTTTAGGACCTGGGCACCGGCCTAAGCCAATCGGAACCAGCCAACTCCTGGGACAGCACAGGGAGTGCAGCTCTAGGAGGGGCCGCCTGAATCTGGGGGGGGAGACTCGGGCCACATCCAAATCCACTTTCTGCTCAAATCCTACTTTTGTGCCCCCTGTGAAGCTGGTTTTAGTGAGCAACAGGCAGTCTGGGCGCTGCGTGGATGCCCACAGCAACTCCTAGGACCCAGGCAGTTCATTTTCCTTTAAAGCAGCAGCAGCCGCCGCGGCTGCTCTTCTTACTGACCCACCCAGGATGAGTAGAAGAATTCAGAAGTACGGTGGCAACTCACATTCAGAGTGATAGGGATCAAGGGACCTAAGTTATGGCCTTCAAAGGAAAATGGTGGAAATTAACAGAACAGGGTCCAAGAAACCTATTCCCTTTTCAGGTCAAAAGAAAAACCATCATCAAGGAAGGGCAAGAGTCTGGGTTTGAACCTAGATTGTTTTAGACACCGAAATGAACAAGAAAAATTACTTCCCAAATGGCTTTCCATAGGGCCAGTGGACGATCACCTCCACTGTTTTCAAGCTGTACTGACATAAAAACTGCCTTGGGATTCTAACATCTTGGAAACCTACCTGTAAGATACAAAACTCAAAACGTGCAAAACCAAATCATCTTTAAAGATGAGAAATAAAATCTGAAATCGTGAAATACAATGTCAAACTACACAACTGTGGCAGTGACATAAATTCAGGTCTTTGGAGTCTAGATCAAAATTCTTGGCACAAAGATTCAGGACCCTATCATGCTATTTAATCACAAATTATTTCAAACTTCAAATAAGCCTTACTCCTGTTTCCTATAGTCAAGTTCTCTCCCAAATAGAGCTGGTATACTTTTGCATAACTATTAATACAGCAACCCAAAGTTCTAAACACTGGGATACTTTTAAAACTCTAAGGACAAGAGCAGCCTTGCTTCATTGTTTTTGGCACGAATTCATTTCCTTAAGGATTAAAGATTCTGTCTCTAGCTATGCCACTTTGTCCCAGGAAATGTGAAATATTGCTTCATTAGAACAAGGACACTATTATTATTGCTTAAGTTAAAACACAGCCTTCTTAGTTCATCCAAATTAAGCCTTAAATTAGAAGATGACATTAAGAATTCAACTGTCACCTCTACATTTAGCACATCTTTGAGTTCAGTCCTTAATTTTTAACAGTAATAAAGACAAATGGCAAAATATAAAAATGAAAGAATTTACAGAAGAGAGCAACAGATTCCACATTTATCCCAAGACCCTACTCTCTGGGCAAACTCTTTTTTTTTAAATTCTGGATTTACTACTCTGTAAATATTATGCTGATGCATTTATATCTCAGTTTATCAGCTTTAGGCAATTGATGCCACAATAGGAAAATGAGAGAGCTCAAACTACGAGCTACTTTCCATCCTATGTTTTATAACTACTTTATTTTAGTTCTTCTATTTGCTACCCTTTACGTCTTAAGTAATATATTTTATTTTGTTATCCCTTCATCAACTTTTGACAAACATTTTCCCATTCCCCAGTTAGGAATATGATGCTATCAGCACTGTTTCCCCAACTTTCCTCTTGGTTTCTCTAAATCCTATTTTTCCACTATTATCAGAACCATTACATTTACATTTTGTGTTGTAACCACAGTTTGGTCACCTATTTTTTATATAACCAGGTAAATGTTATTCAGTGCCGAAGCAAACAGCATTGAAATCACTCTCTATCAGGCACCACTGTTAGAAGCTCTTGGGGATGTCCCTGGTGGTGCAGTGGATAAGACCCACAACTACTGAACCTACGCCCTAGAACACACACAACCAGAGAAGCCCATGCTGCTGCAACAAAATGCCCGCGCAGCCAAAATAAAACATAAATAAAATTTTAGAAAAGCTCTTGGCCTCCAAAGGTATTGTTCCTAGCATCAAGGTCAGACTCGCTTTCCTTACATTCTATCAATTGTTTGGTGTGCCTGACATTTGGACTACGACTCTTGCTTTTCTTGGCGTTCTCATTACCTTTATTTCCCCTTTCCGTTGTTTGCTTTCATTCCAACCTCCATGGTTTCTAAGCTCCCAGTCATCCCTTGGGTGAGGTCAGGAGCTTGTCTTTGCTCAGATGTCCTCCTCAGGAACCTTGGAGCTCGTGAGTGTTCTTCTAGGAGCATGGTCAGAGTCATCTCTGGCTGTTATACGGGGTCATCCTAGCCCTTCCTCTCACTGCCCTCTCAAGTTGGTCTCCTTTGACCCAGGATCTCATCTCTTCCTCTTCTTTGATTTTCTTAAATGTCATCCTAAAGAACAGTACATGATAGGTAAACTGAGTCCCTGCATATTCAGAAATGTTATTTTGCTCTGCTCTTGACTGAGAGCTTGGGTGTAGGATCTAGGTTGGACAACACGTTCTTCAGAACATTGATATTACTGCTCTAATTTATTCTAGAATCCAGTGTTGTCAATGAAAATTAGGTCCTATTTTCATTTCTTCAAGGCGACTTTTAGGCTCTGCATTTTATCCCAGGCATTCTGAACAGCACAACAACAGTACCTATGTGTGAACCATTACTCACTCACTGTGTGCTGTGTGGCTTCTTTCAATCTAGAGACCTAGGACATCATGTTCCAGAGAACTCTCATGGTGCATCCATCATGTCACTCATTCCATTTTCTATTCTTTCTGGAACCTCTGTTAACTAGTCAGGAGTTGGACCTCCTGGATTAATCTTTACCTTTTCCTTCCCTCTTTATGGCTCTAAGATTTGACTTAATTTTCTAGTATTTCTAAGTTTCAGCAATTAAATTTGTAGTGTCCAAAAGCTCTTTGATGTATTGTGTCTTTCGCATAACAACACACCTTATTCTTACTTTGGGAATTAACATATCCTCAAAATTCTAAACATTTTACCTAGAAGGGTTTTTCTCCTTGTTCTTTCCGCTTCTGGATTTTCTTCCAATTTTCCTTCTGGTTTACTTCAGGCATTCCCTTTTATGCTGCCAGTTCTCATCACATGTCTGATAATCCTTGTTTCCCTTGCTCTGCTCTTGTCTAAAAAAGGTCCATTTTTGGCTCCATCTCACCTCAATCAGGAATTCTGAAAGGGAGCTCTGGATGGGGCCTGCTGACAGAGGAGTCACTTTAGGCTTAGTGAGTAGGGAGCTGCTGTCATGACTGAAAAACGCGTCTTCAACACTAGAGGTGTGCTAAGCCGCTTAAGTTGTGTCCGACTCTTTGCAGCCCTATGGACTATAGCCTGCTAGGCTCTCTGTTCATGGGGTTCTCCAGGCAAGAGTACTGGAGTGGGTTGCCATGCCTTCCTCCAGGGGGTCTTCCCAACCCAGGGATTTTTTTTTTTTCAGGTTTTAAAACTTTTTATTTGCATATTAAAAAAATTGTGCATTCCAATAATTAAAATCATTTGAACAACAACAAAAAAAAATGGCACTCTGATTAAACTGCATTTTACAGCCCGCAGAACACCTTGGACCAGCTTTTTACTCTAGATTTCACTGTTGTCCCACCCAGCTTCCTCCTTCACCAACATGCAAGTTCTTTTCCTTCCCTGCCAGCCACACAGGCAGATGGTAGAGGCAGGCGCGGCCTACGTTGTCAGTAGTTCTCCATTCTTTGATGTGAAAAGGGGTAGCACAGTCATTTAAACTCGATCCAACCTCTTTGCATCTTACAAAGTTAAACAGCTAAAAGAAGTAAAATAAGAAGGCAATGCTTGTGGAATGTACAGTGCATACTGGCGGTGCACGCTTCATTACGACTCTCCTGCTTGCTTCTCCTGTTCAATCGTTTCTTTCGAAGGCAGTGGATTTTTCTCTTGCGTTTCCGTTTTCTTCAATTTCGACTTATCGAACTTCTCAATCTCAGCCATATCGGGTTTGTCAGACATGGTTGCAGAGGGCGCGGAGCGAGCTGCGAGCGAGTGAAACCTGGTCTGCGCTGTGGCCGCCGCGAGTGTCCCAAGCCAGGGATTGAATGCGTGTCTCCTGCATCAGCAGGCAAGTTCTTTACCACAGTGCCACCTGGGAAGCCCCAATGCCAGAGGAAGAAGGCTGAATTCCTAGGGTGCCAACATTCACACTACCGAAACCTAGCTTTCCCTAGCAGTTTTTCAAATACCATAACTTCCTTGTTTACATCTACAAGAATCCATTCTTATCACTGAGATGTAATCATTTAAGCTTTGTAAAACACACATCTGTCAACATTTCCATTTCCTTTTCCCCCTCAAAAAAAGTACTATGTTTTGCCAGAGTGTTAACTGCCAGCATTCTATACTCAAGAGAGATGGGAAATGAAGATGTTACCTGGCACCTGTGGTCCAGCCTGCAGATCTCCACCTCCAGATCTAGCTCCCCTCACCCTCAGTCCCTGCCACACCTGAAGGGTCTCAAGATGGACACAGGGCAGTCCCTGCAGGGTACTCTCCTGAGTGTGGCTCCCTCCCTTGTGAAGCCATAAGTCAGATCCCAATCTGCTTTCTGCCTTTAGTAATAATCTCTCAGCCATCATGGAGCCTTGAGGAGCCTGCAGGGGAACCTGTACACCTGTCAGCCATCTGAAACCATAAATTGAATTCCAATCATTTTTTAAGGAATCTGAAGGAATTAGATTTTTCACCCAGCCTAGATTCCTTGCAATTAGAAGATGAATACCCAGCTGTTACCACACCACCTATATTATAACCACCACCCCTTGAATACCAAGGGTGCCTCATAAGACTCCATGCATGGGGGGAAAAAATCTTTTTTTAATCAATTTGTACATTGATGCCTTTATGAATGTAGATGAAACAGTCCATTGACATTTGATCATTTATACAAAGGTTTTGAATAACATTTTATTTAACATTCATCTAATAGTTTTATTTCATGATGCAATTAATTGTATTCAAACTCCAAAAGCTGCTTTGACATTACTTTCTAAAGGCAATGTCTAACCCAGTTTTTCAAAGCATTTCTAGGACATTTTAAAGTTTATAACCACATCCAAGACTTGCAATTATGGTGTCAAATCCTGAGAATTATGACTAAATGTGAGCTAAATTTCTTTGCCTTTTGAAATCAATGTATTTTACTTAAATATTAAAAAAAAAATTTAACCTCTCTCAGCATCCACAATTATAACTGATTGAGGTCCCTTTAGGCTACTGTGTTTACAGCAAACAAAACTTTGTTGCTCAAGTAAAGTAATCAAGAGGGCAGCTCTCATAAAAGAATGATTTTATAAGGGCTCAAATATAAGGTGGCATAATTTGGGGGTAAAAAATAGATTTTGCCTTATATTTACGGATATACAGAAAACAGCTCTAAAACCCCCAAGTTGGAGAGCTCTCTGGTGGACAGGCATCTTACAAAAGGCCCCAGGTCATACCTTCTCCTCCTCTGAAAGGTCTAGGCCCTTCCACATAAAGGCCACATTGTAGTGAGTCATTTTTGGTCAGAGTGTCCACAAAGTGGTTAAAGCGTCCTCCCCTTAGCTGGGCTGACCAAGGTGCAGGATTCCCCAGGACACTCCTGACTTACACCTGGTGACCTGGGCCCCCTTTTATTCTCAAAAATGTCCCAGTTTGGTAGACCAATTATACAGTCCTCCCAGTCTCAGATACAAGGAAAGCAATGTAACCTGACTGACGCAACAGCCTGAATTTAATAATGCTGTCCCCGACAGCCTAACTATGTGGTTGGGATGGGCCACAGTCTCACAGGTACTGGGCAGTTTACTTTGGCCTGGGAGGCCCTCCAGTCACTCTCGACATGACCAGGCCACCCGAGAACAGCTTGTCTGGTCACCAAAGCTCCACTGGCCTTCTGAGAGCCCCTCTTCTGGCCAGGCTCAATCTCCAGGTGTCCCCCAACAGAAGCATTGTATCCCTCCTCTGCCAAGGACCAGCGATAAACAGGGAACGTCCACACCCCACTCATCACCCCTGGCCACCATCATCAAACCTGGTAACCTACCCAGATTGCTAGAGTTTTATCCTTTCCTCCCCTCCTTCCTTCTCCACCAGGTGAAGAGAACAGGTAGCACTGAGTCTTACTCATGCTTTAATCTAACCTCTGCCTCTGAAACAAATTCCTTCAGAGAGAGGACCTGCTTCTCTCTCTTTTGGAGTCAATCAGTCTCAACTAGAGAATCAGTCGATCATCAGACTAATCTCCTTGTTAGGCTTTCCAAACAAAGTGTATACCATATATGTTATTAAAGTCATAAAACAAACTATTCTTTTTTTAATGACTGGTTATTTGGAGATCTAAAAATATACGCAAGAACTCTGCATTCACAAGAATTGATACCTAGGCAGCAGTGAGCTGTGCACTAGCAAATATTATTGTATTAAACATGTACTATTAGTCCTAAAGAATCATTTCCAAACAACCTGAAAACTAAGTATAAGCATGCTGGCTAAAACTCTAGCCTTCCAAGTAGTCGTCAAAATAGGAAACAGACTGGTCTTTTTCCAGGGAAGTCACTGCTATTCACACCCATGTAGTGTCCCTCTGCCTGGCCGAGTGTCTGGACACAAAGTCTCTGCCCTCACATAGGTCAGGGGCATAAGGCACCTAGAATGTACCTCCACGAGGGCACAAATGTCACTGTTTTTGACCCAGGGACCTATCCCAAGCTCCTGGAGCAGGTGCTGGCACATGGCGATGCACAAGTATTAACTGAAGAATGACCACAGCCCAACCCCCGCCAGGTGAGACGTGTAAGAGCCACTCTCCACCGCCCTGAACAGCCAGGAAAATACCAGAGGTCATTACTACTAAGTGACCGTGGCGACAGCCATCTACAGCCAGACCTTGAGTTGAGGCGTGTTAGTTTCCTGTGGCTGAAGTGAGCACCAGCTTAAGTGGCTTGAAACAGATTTCTTGTCTTACATTTCTCGTAGTTCAGGAGTCTAGAATGGGTCTCATTGGACTTAAAAAAAAAAAAGTGTTGACACCTCCTTTCTGAAGATTAGGGGTGAGTATTTCCTTGCCCTGCCAGCTTCTACGGTTGCCTGTACTCCTTGGCTCACAGCTCCTTCTTCCATCTGAGAGGTTAACAGCAAAGCACCTTCAGATCCCTTTCTTGCCTCCCCCTTCCACGTCTGTAAGGATTCCTGTGATCACACTGGGCCCGCCTGGATAATCCAGAACAATCTTGCTAATCTTAAATCAGCCGATTAGCGGTGTCAATCCATCTGCAATTTTAATTCCCCTTTGCCACTTAACAGTCACAGGTTGGGGGGTGGGTGTTGAGGACACAGACTCTGTAGGCATTATTCTGCCTATCAGAGCAGGAAATCTAAATAGTCTCTTTCATACTGAATTGTATACAGATACCAAGAACTTGAATTTGGAACAGCATCCTAAAATGCTTTCGCTGAGGCTAAGTCTATGTAAAGAGCACACTCTGGGGTTACCTTCTCCCTCACTTTTGACCCTTTTACACTAGGCTTCTTTCAAACCCCTCAACTACTATGCTCTCCTGGCTCAGCACGCTCCTCTGCCCCCCTGGAATCCTCCTACTCGCCTCCTCAGGTCTCTGCTTAAAAACTTACTGCACCTTCCAGCCTAGGTCAGGTCCCACCTGGGTCCTCATTTACTTGCCCTCCACAGCACGGCCACGTCAGCAATCCTAACGTGAGAGGCGTGCCAAGCACCTGCCTCACCAGGTCAGCCCCGTGGGGGAAGTGGCATGTCTGCTCAGCTCACTGCTGGGCCCCCCAGTGTCCAGCTTAGGGCACAGCCCTTAAAGGACACTCAACAACTACTTCTAATAAACCAAGTTCATCACAGTAATCTACGCAAAAGGAATGTTCACTCTTAGTAATTTCAACACAGCAGATTTAAACTAAACTGAGAACCCCACCACTGTTTCTATAAGTGGCCCTGTGAAACCAGAGGAAAACGGGGAAATAGCACTGCCTGCCATCACCACAGCCCCCACCCCTTGGCCTAATTCCAGCAAGTCAGACATTCCTAGAGGGCTCAAGTTGGTTTTCAAAGAAAGTCTGTATTTTGTTTTGTATGGTGATGTCTAAACTGTATGCCACAGCTAGAATTATAATGCATAATGTACCATTGTTTCAAAACAGTTTTGCCAACAAATCTGAATAAATGATGGTGAAATGCAGGCAGCCGGTTTGAGCACACGACCTTTCAACCATCCACCTGCTCATTATTAGGAAACATCTCCACACTCCCACTCAGGACCACTCTGCCTACGCACCTCCCTGCCTCAGCTGAACCTATTGGGAGGCATCAGTGGTTCCAATTTCCAGGATTCCTGCCGATGAACACATTCCCAGGAGACTCAAAGGAAACTGGTCTCCCCTCACGGAAGGCGCAGCAACACCTTACATAGACAGCACTTGGCCTCCACTGCCCACACTGCATTTGGGAACCAAAAGAGGGGCTGGGGGGTTTCAAAGGTAGCTTTATATCCATGCTCTTACCCATGACTCAGCTGCAACAACACACACCAAAATGAGCCCATTAGGTGGGTTATGAGAGAAAGCCTTAGAAACATCACTTATCAAATGAAGCTTGGATTTTGCTCCTGGCTTTAAACACCCAGAATCTATAGCCCTAATGTTTGTGAATACCTTTACTTGACCCACTCTGGATTCTCAGCGGGGCTACTTACAGATGAGAAAACACAGAACTGCCCTGTTCCTATACAGGGAGCCACCATGCGCCTCTAGTCCTGTGACACTGCTACTGGGTACCACCATCACTTCCCCTCCACGCCCCACTGAGATCCAACCAGACTGACCATCAGAAAGCATCCTTTCCCCCAGGCTCTTTGCTCATGCTTCCACATTGTGCACATGCTGCCACTCCCTACAGAACATCCGCCCCGTCCCCAACTCCTCCCTACACCTCCACTTGACTCCAGCATCATCTCCATCGGTGAAGTCCAGCCCCCTCTGCCTCCTCAGGTGCTGGTGGCCACACGTGGACCACAGCTGAGCCCGGGTATCCCTTAGGGCAGATCCCCTGCCTACCAACCCCCACCAGGCCCCGGGTTCCTGGAGGAGCTCACAGATCCCAGCTTGATCTCATCTGAGCTAATTTTAGGGGAACAGGAATCAAGGGTCAAAGAGGACCTGTCCAGGTCCCCTGGTCAATTATGCAGCCTACATTTCAGACCTTGATAGTCAAGATAAGCAATCACCTGGAAAGAGGAAATAGAAGATCAAGGGAAACTGGACAAGGAAACGGACTACATTCCACCTCTTTCTTAATCAAATACTGAAACCGTATTTCATTCACTGAGAGGAATCCCAGAATATCAAATGCCTCCACAATCTTACCTCAATCTAAGATTAAGTGCTAGGGGCTCCTCTTCTGTGTTAAGACTTTGTTGCTGTTGTTCAGTTGCTCAGTCATGTCTGACTCTGTGACCCCATGGACTGCAGCATGCCAGGCTTCCCTGTCCTTCACCGTCTCCCTTAGCTTGCTCAAACTCATGCCATTGAGTCCGTGATGCCATCCAACCATCTCACCCTCTGTTGTCCCCTTCTCCTCCTGCCTTCAATCTTTCTGAGCATAAGGGACTTTTCTAATGAGGCGGCTCTTCACATCAGGTGGCCAAAGTATTGGAGCTTCACTGTTAAGACTTTACGTGATAATTTGGGGGGGGGGGCGCCACATGCAGAGCTTTGAACTGTGGGCTCACTTCTCTTATGGAGAAGGAGAGGGACCCAAAAGTCTCAGAGACCCCATGTCTAGTTTCATGTTGACCCTCTAGTCTTGTCTAACTAGGAACTAGACGGGGCAGCCGGAGGGAAGGGCAGGAGGCCTGTGTGCACCCACTGATACCTGCCAGGTTTATCTTCCCGCCTTGCCAGGAGCTTCCCTTTCAACAGATCTTGGGAGTCTTTCTTCGTCTCTGGCTATATTCTTGTCCTGGGGCTAGACGGGTGACTCTCCCAACATCTCTTTTCTGTCTAGGCCTCTCCACTAAGAACCACGCCCCAACACCCAGCTGTCTACTGGACGTCTACACCTAGCATCTCACATTTACTGTGTTTAACACAGAACTCAGCTTCCTTCTGCCCAGCTATACTCCCCAAAAGCCTTTTCTCTCTTGATAAATAGATACTGTCCACCTAAGTTTCTGCTCTGGCCAGAAACCCAGGTGTCACCATTGACTCCTCACTTCCCCTCACCTCTCACATCCAAGGCATCAGGGCATTCTCTCCCTTCTGACTCTATTCTTCCCTGACCCACTTCTCAGTGGCTAATTTGCTATCAGGACATGAGCCTCCATCTGGTCGACCTGGACAAGAGTAATACCCTTCTGACTGGTCCACCTGCTTCCGTTCTTGTTCTACCCAAGCCCATCTCCACAAAGCAATCTCTGCTCTTTCTACATCTTTAGTCACATCACATCACCCTTCTTCTTAGCCCTCACTTGGTTCCCATGGCCACTGGCATGGAATTCAACCACCCGCCATGCTCCACAAGGCCCTAGGGGAACTGCCTTTACCTGCGGCTTCAGCCTCAGCTCTCAGGTGAACACTCCTGCCAAAAACACTCTTGCTGCAGACCTTTGTGGATTACACCCTTTATATCCCTTAGGGCTCAACTGAAAAGTCCCCTTCTCAACTCACCCTCCTTACTAGCAAGAGCTCTCGCCTAAGTGACCCTAAGTCCTTTCTACAGATTCGCCCTGTGTAAAGATGGTCACAGCCCTCAGCAGTACCGAAAAAGATGTTCGGCACTTTTGTGTCAAGCACTTGTCTTCCTTGCGCTGGAATGCTATTGGCTATTCTCTCACTCCCCAAACTTGCACCTAGAGCAGTACCTGGCAGGTCGATACTGCTCACACATCCCAAGATTCGTCTTAGCAAACAGACAGCACGTCTGAGTAGGGAGCAAACTACTCACCTTTGTACGGCACTCTCTAATTACAAAGTCCTTAACATAAGCTTTTTTTTTTTTAATGAAATATCTATGGTTTTATTTATTTATTTTAGGTCGCACCGTGTGGCATATGGGATCTTAATTCTCCGACCAAGGCTTAAATCCGTGCCCCCTATACTGGGAGCGCAGTCTTAACCCCCGGACCACCAGGGAAGTTCCTTTGATTCAACTATGTCTCAGCAATTGGGAGGTAGGTATCTGCATCGCAGAAGTGAAGAAACTGAGGCTCAGATACAACCTGACATGGGTGAGGCTTCAAGCCTTCTCACTGCAATGGCAGCCACCCCCTGCCGTCTGGCCCCACACTAGCCGCCTGTCCCAGCTGCCCCTATGCCCCTCACTTGCCCAGCACACAAAGGCCTTGGTGCCTTGGCTCACACCATCCTGGCCCCAATTCACCAAATCCTCCTCAACAACAACTTCCAATTCCAGCTCTAGGCTTTATGCATCAAGACTCTGCCTCAAGTTTCACCTCTCCAAAGGAAACTTGCCTGGACAAGGATTTCTCCCAACGTCATTTAAGTAGACTATAACTCCTTGAGGGCAAGAATCTGGTGCCATTAAAAATAATAATAATAATAACCTCGAAGGATGTCTGGCCAAGAAACACCAAAACCCTATTTAACTATACTATCTGGCTGATCCAGTAGGGCAAGCATGAGCAAAATTTCACAGTGGAACAAATCTATTCACCTCCTAGCCTTGGGTATTCACACTTACACAGAAAGGTGATTTAAACACCGAGGCTCCATTTTCTCTGTGATCTACAATCTCACTTTCAAAAGACTTAGCTTTCTAATAACCTTCTAAGAAATCACATGAGAAATACATACCCGACTACAAACCAGGGCAAATAAGCAATTATTAATAATACACTGGGGGCTTCTCTGGTGGCTCAGTAGGTAAAGAATCCACCTGCCAATGCAGATGACGTGGGTTTGATCCCTGGGTCAGGAAGATCCCCTGGAGAAGGAAACAGCAATCCACTCCAGTATTCTTGCCTGGGAAATCCCATGGACAGAGCCCTGGTGGGCTATAGCCCATATGGCCACAAAGATTCTGACATGACTGAGCACGCACACACACACAATTATACACCGGAGCGATCATCTCTCATGCTATTTACAATGCATCAGGCACTCTGAGCTCTTTAAGCAGACACCGACTACCACTCATTTTACAAATGTGGATATGCAGGTGCAGAGAGGACAAGTGACTTACACGCCTGACGCCACACGGCTGGTACATGACCAAACTGGGCTTGTGTCTGGCACTCCCTGAACTTGCTCTACACCACTACACCGAAAAGCTCCTTTCTGCTTGGATGACATCACAAAAACACTTTGATTGATCCATCTTTTTTTTTTTTTAAGTATTTTACAAGATTTACAATTAAGGTCTAGAAAGTGCTTTGAGATCCACACCACAGGGGCCCAAAGGATGCTGCAGCCATTATGTGGATCTTGAAACCAGTCATCCTGTCCTGGCCTTCCCAACATTTCTTAGGACTTTATTCCTGTCTCCTTGGAGAAACATGCTGGAACTAAATTCAGTCTCCAGTGACTATGAAACCCCTGCAACGCCTCAGCCTGAGGGTTCTAGTTCTTACCTGACTTGGTAGGTTTTAGACAGGTGTGTCACTGACCAAGAACAGGAGAGCTCATGCAATAAAGAAACACCCAAAGCAGAACATGTTTTTATCACCCACAACATGCAACTCCTCTTCTGGCTCAGAAACCTCCACCATCAACCAGGGGTAAAAAATGTGAAATCCTGGCACCAATTTCAACTATTTAACTGGAATGCCAACAAGAGCGATCAGATAGCAACATGGAGAAGGCGATGGGGAAGGAATTCTGGTTCCAGCCCTGGCATCAATTTTTGGAATAATCTTGGTTCAACACTTGCTTCTAAATCTCCCAACAACAAAAATTCAAATAATCTCAAAGAAGAAGAACTTAATTAGCACCCAATAAGACAAAATCATAATAGATACTAGCCTGTATGGAAAATGGCCAAGAATTCCACTTCAACAGAAAATGATACAGTATAAACATATAACCAGCTTATTTTAAAAAGTTAAATCATCAGATATAAAGGAGTTTTTAAGCGGACCAAGAAACTCATCACCAGAAAGACATCACTCAAGGAGTTATGATGAAAATGCTTTTATCTACTGTAGTAGGAATAGGAAGAATGAAAATCTCCAAGCAATCCTGTTCTTTCAGTTTTACAAAGCAGCTGCTTGTCCAATGTGCCACTGGCTCACTTTCTGATGCTTCTGAATTATCAGATACCTGATTTTCCAGTTGCCAAATCATATCACGTTTTTCCTTCTAGTGAATTGTACTTTCAAGAAATCAAGTCCAGGGACCTGAATGAACTGGACTGCAAGCATACCCTTCTATCCTTGAGCTTCACACAGTACTCAGTGAATTTCTGATAAATGAAATTTTATAATCATTGCATTTCATAATTTTAAATCCAAGTATGTTGTGACTATACGGTTTTTCTATGCCAGTAGACTAAGTGTATTGTCAGTGCTAACTCAAAAAACAAAATTCATTTCTTAAAGGCTGTTATCAAATAGCTCATTTGCAAAGGAAAAAGCGACATTACCATTTCCACCAAGCTTCAGTCAAATACTTTTAATAAAAACCAAGAAACGGTACATTTTAAAAGTACACACCTGGTAGGTCAGCATATCCATTTGACTATTTCAATAGTTTAGGAAATCCAGATTTTTCAATGTTTTGAAAAGGAAATAAATATGATCACATAGTTTATTTTTTAAATGAGATAACGAAAGCAACAGGCTTAGTTGTTGTGCCAGAGACTGTTGGCTGGTACCCAATGCTGGTTTTCCCCTTTTTCCATACTAAAAGAATTTGTAGCTGGGCATAAGGCCACCCTGAAGAAAGACTATTCAGCCCAGCCTCCCTTCCCAGTTGGCCGTGCCATAACCCTGTGCTGCTGGCCAGACTCTGACCAGGTGTCACACCACTGCTTCCAGGAACCGTCTCTAAATGTGCGAACATATGGGCCTCAGCTCTCTTCTTTGTCCCTTTGTCCATCCTGTCTAGAGTGCAGATGCCACCATCATGGACTTTGAGCTTGAGGCCTAGTGGGGCAGCAAGGAGAATGAGTTCTTGGGTCCCTGACACCTCAGACCAGCCACCCAGACTTTCATATCCAGGAGCAACAACAAAAACTACACAAAAGCAAAACCAAAATAAATTTTTCAGGTGAGGATTTAGAAAGGATTTAGAAACAAGATACTGGGAACCACAACAAAAACATCATTTAAAGTGTACATATATGCTGGTAAGTTATTCATTACAGTACAATAAAGTATGATTCCAACAGGGAACCTTGATTCTTATCCCCCATGTTCTATTCTTAAGTAATCACTTTATATTTCATTTATTTGTTTTTTCTGGTGCTCTCTGAGGCAGGTTTCAGGGTTTGGCAACGCAACATGAAAGATCAGGAAAAAGTATTAAAGTGTGGGTAGAAAGCTGGTTAATCTAAGAGTGAAATTTAAGGAAAGATATTTGAACTTGGAATTGACTAGGAGGCCAAAGATTTAAAGCAAAAGATTAAAAAAAAAAAAAAAGAAGTAGATTTTTCTCAAGACATGAATAAGTTGTATATTATTGTAGTGCATTTTTATACATAGCAGATATTTGTAAATGACATTGAATTCTAGGTGAATCCTCAGTTCTGACAATCACTGTCAAATGGATCAAGCTGCAAATATTTATGTTTTAAAATTAAATTATAAAGCTAGTTAAACCTTTCTAACAACTAGATTTAATGTTCATGAGGACATCTTATATTAAAACGCTACCTTTTCCACATTACATATGAGAATATTCATATTAAGTACAAATTGGAGACTAGGAATCAGTCAGGATTCTTAGATGCTTCAAAAGAAAAAATAATTTGAATTCAGGAGAACTGGACTAATTTTCTTACCTAGATTTTAAGACTAGAATGCCAAAAACAAAAATACGAAAGAAATTAAAACTCCTTCTTACTAAGTGATCTATGAAAACATTGTTACTGGACAATGAAAGAACTTGAGGCCTTTCCTCCAGAAAACAAGGACTTGATTGTCAGGCTTTTATTAGGTTCCGAACCTTAATGCTATATGTTTGTTCTTATTAAAAAATCATTTCATTGAAAAGTGCATTAGTAATATGAACTTCTGGTCTAGTTGAGAGTTCTTCCATTTAAAAAATGTGCTATTTGCATGGGACTATTTGAATCTTCCCCCCCTCCACCCCTCAGTTTCCCTTCCATTGGATAGGACTGAAGCTAGATTTTTCCCTTTCCATAAAGGTATAAAAAGTAAATATGTTGTTTGTAAATTGATGTTTAGTATTAGAGTGAAAGTTGAAATACTTAGGATACATTATAGGCCTAATCCTAGGTAACTTTGTAAAATATATCTCTATCTTCTGAACCTATGTTCATATTGCTTTTCAAGATATCTTAAGTTATGTCTTTTTCCTCTTTTCAGAGCTGCTTCTTTGAGGCTTTTTCAAAAAAAAACTGAGGTATAATTCATAAACGGCTACTTTTTTGGGGTAAGGCTTCTTTTAACTATTGCCGGATGTTTTGCTCTAGTCCTCTAAATAGGGCCATTTTATTTTTCAGAGTCACTTCTAAAATCACAGGATCTTTAACCCTGGAGACTCTGGTGTCTAAGTGGTAATTCAGATTTAAGCTTGAGTAATCTCATTGCTTCTCACCCCATGATAATGGAAGAAATACTTTGCTGTAGTTCTAGAACTAAAAAGCTGGGTAAGAAACTCCATTTTCTTTTTTGCACAAAAAACAAGCTATTGTGCAGAGTTTTTCCTTGTTGACTTCAGCAAATGAACTGAACTGATAAGTGTTAACTAAGATTTAAGAAATTATCTGAATCTTGGTTTGAGTAGATCTGAGATCTACATGTAACATTAACTAGATAAGATAGCTTTCATATTTTCACATGTATACATAGGCTTTCTCCACCCCTGTCAACACCCATTCATTATTAAACTTGGTAAAATGGCACTAAAACATTACAATAATGTTCTGTTGTGCCAGTTTTACAAACTTTTACAGTGCACTACACATTATTTTTCAGAGACAAACAAAAGTTTTATTTCTCAAGGTTCTTGCTTGGAGGATCTTTTACATACACTTTTAATAGATGGAAAACCAGACTGCAAATCCTTTTTTCTTTTTAAGCAAACCATGTACCAGGTTTTTGGTACAAATTGTGTAAGATGAGTTAAACTGCATTCTATTAACCCATATGAGTGTATTTCTGTGAGCACAGTTATGCTGAAATAAAGTTTTAAAAAGCAAAAAAAAAAGTGTATATATATATTTATAGAAGTTACATTGCTAAACATTTGCATTGTTTGCCACCCTACTCCTGCATTTAAACATGGCCTTTAAAAATATTTAGCAATCAGTATGGCTTGGAAACCAGTTAACCAGCACAGATGGTAGTGTAGCCCTGGAGCAACACCCCAGATTGCCCCATCACATTAGGGCATTTCCCCATTAGTTGCTGGATTGTGGTGAAACATGGGAGGAGGGTGTCCTATGGGAAGACTGGCCAAGGCAGTGCCAAGGGACACTCAAGGGATGGGGGGAAGCTTTTTTTTTAACCAACCAGAAGTGTTTTTATAGTTTAACAACTAGCCCTACTTCATGACAGCTCAGTCGGTAAAGAATCCGCCTGCAATGCAGCAGAGTTGGGTTTGATCCCTGTGTCGAAAAGATCCCCTGGAGAAGGAAATGGCAACCCACTCCAGTATCCTTGCCTGAAGAATCCCATAGACAGAGGAGCCTAGTGGGCCACAGTCCATGGGGTTGCAAGAGTCAGACATGACTTAGTACCTAAACAACCAGCACCATATCCACTAGCTGAACATCCGTCTTGCTAGGCCTGTCATTATCAGGATAATACAGTACATGCTTATAGCAGATACCACCTCCAGCTGGCCCAGGCTTTGCCTGCCCAGTAACAGACTGGTAAGTCAAAACCATAATCGGAAATGTGAGGGAGTTCCAAGAAGACCTAGTGGGTTCAAGTCGTGGCTGTATCGCCGATTAGCTGGGTGTCACTGTACGGGTTATCTGTGAAATGCTCTTAAGATTTCTCATGGGGCTTTGCAAGGATCAAATGAAATGTCACATAATCTTTTAAACTCTAATGCAGTGATGAAGCACTGCATGTGCTCTTATCAGGATCCGGTCAACACACATTCCAACAAGCCATTCAGATTTTAACAAGCATAGGTCCAGGTGGGGAACAAATGCTGAAGCCATCAGGAATCCAACATTGGGCTTAAGGCGGTCAGCTCTAGCTGTTGAAAAGATTCCAGCAAGCCCACCATCTGAGAAGCCTATAATATCAGATGATAGGATATAGTTTGTGATAGAAAGTCATGAAGAACAGTCAGTCACGCCTCCAGAATTAGCCATCATCACTGAAACAATGCTGGGCAAGCCACTGCAGTAGGAACTGATCCTCTACCTAGGTGAAAAGAGGAAAGTATAAAATTCTTTACAGCATCATTGCCTTTAAGAGCAAAAGTTTAGAATATACTGGAATATCCAGATTGGTTCAGTGAATCATGGCTCATCCTTAAAAATGAACACCATGTAGACATTAAAAATACTGAAGAAATTCTTTACTTACATCAAACAAGCTCCAAAACACACCAAGAAAAAAAAAAAGGTTCAGAAGAATACATGTGGCATGCTATCACATGTAAAAAAAAATATAAATCCTTTCACAGCTGTCTTCAAATTTATAAACAAATACAAACATATACAATAAGCTAGTAAAACAACAGTTGCCTCCAAGAAGAACAGGATGACTAGAAACCAGAAGTGCAAGCGTGACTGTTTTTAGTTTTTATATTTGTCTACCACGTGACTACATTACTATTCAAAGATAAATTTAAACTGTAATTTAAAAAATGGCATTGGTTGATGGACACGGGGTCATTAAAAGCCTTGCAGAGAAAATGACAGAGATAGATGATCATGGAAGTCAAAAATCAGTGCCCAGAAATCATGAAAAGGCAAACCTCGTAATTGCATAAGACAAGCTTACACGTGCTGTCTTTCTGTAGGCAGCTGCAGGCAAGCAAGAGTCAGAGACTGACTTTCACAGCCCATTCCAGAGGCATGACAACACATCAATAAAGAAGCATATAGACCCAGACCTACTGTGTACCAGGCACTGGGCTGGCCATCTGGGCATTTCAATACAGTGCAAATTTATTGTAATGGACAGAGGTGGAAATACACTGAAGAGGGACACAGTTTTTCTAGGCAGGAGCCCATAGAGTCTCCTTTTCTGCCAAGCAAAGTAATAAAGCTACCCCTTTCTACTCCTCCAAAAAAAGAAGAAAAAGAAATACACTGAAGAGAGGAAATCCAACCAGCTGAGAGGGTGGGCAAGCCTTCCACCACACCACAGTCAAGTGAGGCGCAGAATAAAATGCAATGACATCAGAGAGGGGAACTCCCTCCTTGGCTGTAAAAGTCCAGGAAACTGACGGCATTCAGGGAGACATCTCAGCTATGGAGAAACAATACAAAACGCTCACCCCTCACATCTTTCGTTAGAAGGGAATGAATGTGCCCCATTCAAGGGCATCTCTATACACAAGGCTTCAGTGCGGTGAGTACCTTTGATAAATAGCTGCAGGGTTCAGTAAAAGGCTTTGTCTTAGATGCTGTGGACACTGCTCTACCCCACCCACAGCAGTCACCTGTCTCAGGGAGGGGTGGGAGTGAGTCACAGCCTGAGTCAGCACCTCACCTTTCATTTAAAGCAAGGGGGTGGGGATCCACTCCGAGAACACACAATCACTTCTGCTTGTTCAGCCACAAGCCCAGGCCGGGTTCCTCACAGAGACATCGTTATTTCAGGAACTCAGGGTGGCAACTTTTTTTAGCTAAGTACAGATTTTCGAAGAAATCTGGTAGAACTTGAACAGCTAAAGCTTCTTTCCAGTGACACTTTTATAAAAACAAGACACACTGACTAGATCGATCACTGCTGGGCTGGGCAGGGGAAGCAGAGGACAGGGATTCAAGTCAGGAGAGACCTCTGGACACAAGGCGGAAGAGAGGTGGAGGGGCAGCTCTGTTAGGAGCTGGCTGCATGACCAACAAAATATCTTAGGCCTCCAATTCTCGATCTATTAAAAAAAAAAAAGACATGGGCTACCTTTCTAGATCACTCCCTGGGTTCCTTTCTAACTTCTGCAGGTGGTAAGTCATTTCAGTGGTAAAGAAATCTGCAAAAGCATTGGTGGGTTATGTGACTACTCTCTGTACAGCTGAAAATACCTATGGGTTTGCGTGTGGAGGTCAGATTTCTTTTTAAAGCACATTCTTGTTTTATTTTTGACGAATGACACATGTCAGGCTCCACGTTAAAGCTCTAAGCAAACAGATAAATCAGACCCAAGCCACCTTCAGAGGGCCCACAATTCAGAACAGGTGGTAAACTCTTTTGACAGCTCCCAAAGAGCTTACCAGAAACTTCCTAATGAAAATATCATTAAGAACAAAGAAAGCCTATTAAATTCAACAGGTTTCTTGGCAATAGAAAAATTAGTCATTAGAAAACCAAAGAGAAAAAAGATAAAGCTGTTCCCAAGTATTAGAAAACAGGGATCTAGAGGAAGTGGGTTGGGGTGGGAGGGTGGTATGAACAAGGAAAGTGCATGACACGCCAAAGCTGGCCTGACCAACAGGGTCAGTTGTCAGTCTGAGGGTGTGACATCCTGAACACACACTTCCTCTTGAGCATCAACCACAAATGTGCCACCGACACACCAAACCTCTGCTCCACCTGAATTCAGTGTGCCACTAAAACTGGTTTCATTTTAAAGCTACTAAGAGGTAGTTAAGGAAAAGTAGCAAGACAAAAGGAACAGCCAAGTTTGGGGGTTTTTTAAAATAATCTGCTGCAATTCTCTCAAAACTCAGCGAAAGACTTTAATTACCTGGGTTTCTCAAGGAACATGCAAGTGGAGCCAGGGGCATAACGGTTGAAATCAATTAGGAGCCATCCTTTACCAGATTGGAAAACACATACTAAGCCAGGAGATTGAATTTTTAACACCATATATTTGTTAAACTTTTAATTCCATTGCCACTAACCTATGTTAGAATATCACATCAGATGATATAATTAAGCATAATTCTATGTTTAAGTAAGTTTGGTTTATCAATATTTGATGGTCTCATAACAGGGCCATCCTGATTTCTGAGCACTATAATAGTCTATGGGGTACTAGGATTTCGCAACCATGTGGATATACTTAACATACTGAACTGGACACTTTAATTGGTTCAGATGATAAATCTCATGTGTATTTCACCACAGTTTTTTTTTTTTTTATTAAGTAGTAGTAGTATTAGTACCAGTACCATGATATAAAGGATCATTCTAAAGAAACTGTCATCTTACTTTCTATTTTCCACAAGGCTTCCATGTACTTTCAAAGAACTTAACAAATGCCTTTTGGGTGCCATTTCTGTCTATCAGATTGGAACCAAAAATGGACAAGCCATCAGCCTTGCCCATAAGCTCACAAACCAGGAGGAATAATGTCCCTCCAACGGACATGAAGAAAGTATCTTCCACACGTACAGGATTTGGCCAGGCCATGAGGGCAACTAAGATGCTATGCTGTCTTATGTGCAAACACCCACACCTACATCAGTTAACTAACGCTGGCCTGGAGACGCAGCTGGAAGAAGTGCTGTGGTTGTGTGGAGTGTCCCCAGTTAGCAGGTGGAAGGGCAACAGCAGCTGTGTATTTGCTATTGCTGTAGCAGGCCATTATGGGAGAAGAACATGTCAAAAATGCAAGATACTATTCCATTAAGAGCAAGATCAGGCAGTACAGATTTAATTCCAGGAATTGGCTACCAAGATGTTGACGTGTATGGCATAGCACTGAGTGGACTGGGCACTGAGCAGGTGGGTTTCAGGACTCACACTGCCACTACTATCCAGCTGTCACTCAGCTTTCCTGGGGATCAGTCATATCTCTGTAGGAAAAGGGTTGGGCCAGTCAGTCTGAGAATCATCTTCACAGAAGTCCTGAATGAGGGAGGAGATGACCGAGTTTGGGAGCACAGCCCAAGGTGGCCACCAAAAGCTTCAACTGTCTTTAAAGTCTTATACTTTATATTTAAAAACTTACTCATATTTCAATATGCACTACACTGAAACAACTTTTTAAGTAACTCATCACCATACCACCTCCATAAGATGTTCCCTAATGAGTCTGTGGCACACACCAGGACAGGACAAGGGTTCAAAGGTCCTGTGAGTCACACTCTTGTGTAACTGCAGAGATACTTTCTTTCCTTTCGGATTCAGAATTACCTTGTCACCTCTTTAGCCAATACCACTAATCTTGAAAGAAGACCGAAAATTGACAGTACTTTAGAATCCCCAGGGCCATTCAGTTTTCTCCATCCCTGACAACTCAACAAGGCCATATGTCATCCTTCTTCAACACGCACATGGTGAAATGCTGTGCTCATTGAGGATGATCAGAGAGACCATTGATGAGGCAGGGAACAGGGAACCAGAAGCCAGGCTCTGGCACCCTGCGGGGCACCTGCCTATGTCCTGCCCCCAGCATGTCCACCTGGCCTGCAGGACACACGGATGCCGTGCTGTCTGAGATGGAACTAGATGTGGGAGCTGCAGATACTCCCATATGGGAAACCTCCATCCAACACATAAAGTGAGCTCTGTAAGAGGTTAACAAAATATCCAGTTGGCCAGAAAGTTCGCTCAGGTTTTCCTGCAACATCCAACAAAAAAAATCGAATGAACTTTTTGGCCAACCCAATAAGACGCTGTGGTTCTCTGTAGCTCACATATGGCCTAAGAAACTGGAGATCCTTACAGAATTTGCCTTTGTTGTCATGTTTTCGTCCTTCTTTCAAGCTCCCCTCTTTAAGGCAATATGATAGCTCCCATCCATTTGTGAACTTCCCCCCAACTCTGGGGGTAACTTAACCTTGGAACTGACCCCCAAGGGTAAATTCCACTGTCTGCCAGACTATAAAAACAGCTATAGAACTCCCCCATGTGAGGGGATCCCAACTACTATTTTGTTTTCAGGGGCCTGCGACAGTAATGGCTGGTGTTTATTGGAAGTACTGGGCACGGTGCTCAGGGCTTCCCACTAACTACCATTTCATCTTCACAGTTCTATGAAGCGGTTTCCATTAGTGCCTCAGATTTCACTGCTGAGGACAAGCAACTCGCCCAAGATCAAGTCAACAGAATGTGAAGCAGCTGGAATTGAAACCCCACATCCCTTTGCCTCTAGAACAAAGTTCTTACTTCTATAAGGCAAACGTCTCTACAAGTATTGAGTAACTTATGTTTGTTGCTGAGTCCCTAAGTCATGTCTGGCTCTTCTGCAACCCCAGGCTCCTCTGTGCATGGGATTTTCTAGGCATTAATACTGGAGTAGGTTGCCATGCCCTCCTCCAGGGGATCTTTGCAACCCAGGGATCAAATTAATGTCTCCCACATTGCCGGTGGATTCTTAATCTTTGAGCCATCATAATGATATATTATTATTTACTGGGAAATTACAAACAACCAAAACACACTCACAGTCTCCCACCATGATAACTACCCACCGACCTGCATGTGTGCCCCTTTACTCCGCGGCTGACCAGTTACCTGTTCTTCAGTAACCAGGTTACCATCCCCACAATGTGTCCCTCTCACCACGCAGAGATATCACAGCAAGTCTCCCCGCTCCTGTGTTCACTTCTCCCTTTCTGTTGAACTCTCCTTATCAACAAACCCCCTCACTGTCACTTTCGCCCATTTAAAATAAAATTCCCTCTTGACTCCAGTTTCCCCTCCAGCTCTTGCTCTGCTCCCCTCTTTAGGACCTCCAATTCATCTTCTAGTCTCTCACCTGGTGTTGGAGAAGACTCTTGAGAGTCCCTTGGTCTGCAAGGAGATCCAACCAGTCCATCATAAATAGATGATCCCAAAGGAAATCAGTCCTGAATATTCATTGGAAGGACTGATGCTGAAGCTGAAACTCAAACACTATGGCCACCTGATGTGAAGAACAGACTCACTGGAAAAGACCCTGATGCTGGGAAAGACTGAAGGCGGGAGGAGAAGGGGATGACAGAGGATGAGATGGTTGGATGGCATCACCAACTCAATGGACATGAGTTTGAGTAAACTCTGGGAGTTGGTGATGGACAGGGAGGCCTGGCGTGCTGCAGTCCATGGGGTCGCAAAGAGTTGGACACGACTGAGCGACTGAACTGAACTGAGTCTCTCACCAACCTATACCAACCAGGCACTGCTCCTGCTCCACTCCACAAGAGTTCTGATAAGGTCACCCATGGCCTCCATATTGCTGTGCCAGGGATCAAATCCCAGTGTTATTTGACACAACTGACTGATTACTCCCTCTCTAAGCCACCTTCATCATGTGGATTCCAGGGCAGCATGTTGCCTGGCTCCCTACTTTACTGGCCATTCCTCTTCATGCCTGGTGCTGGGTCCTGCATCTCCCCTCTCTATGAAAGAATACCCTGCAGGTCCTTAGTCTCCATCCTCTCCTCCTTGGTGGTCTCATTCATTCTATCCACAGCTCCAAAAACAACCTAGAACTATGGCTCTGCTATTTGTATCTCCAATCCAAATCTTTCCATTCAAACTTCACACTCATTCAACTGCTTATTCAACAACTCCACTTGCTATCTGGACATCTCAAAACTATGATCTCCAAAATTAAACTCTTGCTCTTCTCAAATCTATTTTTTATAGTCCACTCTAAACCACTGTATGATAACTTTATCCTTCTAGCTTTTGTCTCTTTAACTGGTCCATAGGAAATCCTATTCACTCTGCTTTCAAAACATATCTAGAATGCATCCACTTCTCACTATCTTCACTACTACCTTGGGCCAAACCACAATCATCTCTTACCTATTATTTCAAAGGACTTTCATCATTAAGATCACTACATCTGTACTTAAGTGTTCTTCATAATGTAGTAGCTAGAGAAGGGCAGGACAACCCACTCCAGTATTCCTGCCTGGAAAATCCCATGGACAGAGGAGCCTGGCAGGCTGTAGTCCATGGGGTCACAAAGAGACAGCACTGAAGTGACATCACGGTAGCTAGAGAATCCACGCAAAACCTAAGTCAGAACATGTCATACTCTTCTCAGCGTCCTCCAATAGCTTCCCATCTCATTCAAGAGTAAAAGCCAGCCTTCCAATAACCTGTAAGGCTTTCCACAATCTGGCTCCAAGGAGACTACAGGCTTCTTTGCGTCTCCTGAACATGCTTCTGCCCCAGGGCCTTTCCACCTGCTGTTCTCACTGTCAGAAATACTTTCCCCTCAATACTGACATGGCTTGTGCCTGCTCCATGAAATCTTCCTGGAGCATTTCCTACCCCAGCTAAGCTGAGGGGACCCTCATCTCTTAGGATCATCCTGTGAGCAAGGGTCCCACGGATGCCCCTCTACGCCGCCACACCCCTTCTCAGCCTTGGGCCCTATTGCAGCCTTGGGCCCTTTCTGGATACAAGGCTTAGAAAGTACTTTTCTTTCTAAAGTTGGCTGATCTGATATGGAATCTGAAAAGACTTTACTATGTGCTGGGCAGTCAAACACTTCTCTAGCTGGCCCCCAAAGTCCTCCCTTGAGGTTTAGACCATCTAGTTCAGGGGCTTCTCCAGCAGTTCTCCCCAGGACTCTATGCTTGAGCCTCTAGAAGATCCAACAGAGTCCAGATCCACCTCCTTTTGCACTTGCGGGTTTCCATAAGACTCTTCATCACCGGATCTGAAAGCCAGCTCTCAACTTTTCAGAGTACTGTTCTAAGTTGGCCTGGGGGCCTACTCTCACTAGTCACCACAAGGCCTCTAGATTTCTGAAGCCCGAGCAACAGGTTTTCAGCACTGCACATTTGCTCCAGGTATTTTAAATATCTTCTCCTATCTATCTCCAATCTCTCTGGGCCTTGTAGAATTCGAAACATTTCTATTTTCCTTCGTACTCAAGGGACAGATGGAACTACATTGTCAGGAAGTGGAGTGGGAGGGAGGGATCATATCAATGGGAAGGGAACCCAGGAAAAAAATTTTTTCACTTTCCTCAGCAAAGAGAGGAAATACAAAACTTCAAATTCCCTGTGCTACCCAGTGGGCCATTCAGACTAAGGAACTACCATTCCACACATACACCACAGTTCCTGTGGATGGGATCCTCCAGTTAACTTTACATCATGTTGCTTTATCAGGACTACAAAAGACTGACCCCTTGATCGATGGCAGTATACCCTGAAGACAAGGACTCTGATTCTGCAACAGAACAGGTTATTTGGTTCAGGAGACCTACAGTTCAGTGACATTCTACTCTCTGGGTCTGAAACATTTATTATGATGTGTATCTCTCTCTCTCTCTCTTTCTCTCAGACACAAATACATGATTAAAATAACCTCAGTACAAATGAATTTCTTTTCAAAATGAAGAAACTGGAGCAACATTGATATCACCAAGCAGAGCAAGCACAGACCAAGGATAAAGAGGCATTACCCTGTGCTCCGTTTATTCTACGTATCACCAGTATGCCCCTTGCAAATTATACCAAAGTTTATTTTTATTTCTATACTCCCAAGCTTATAAAGCCTATTTCTCTAAAAGGTTTTCTCATATCTGAAAGACTTTTCAAAAAAGTAACTTCGGATTGTATGACATGCAAAACATATCCAGCTGTTGGCAAATAAACATGCAAGCAGACGACCATGGCTTCATGTCCCTTGTTTTTGCCTTCTGCACTTTCTTTCATGGTACTTTCCCCATTCTGGCTAATTCAGAACAGTCGTCCTTACCACTTAATTGGTTTTCAATCCTTACCACTTAATTGGTTTTCAAGACTTAAAAGTTTCTACAGTCTTTTCGCCAATTTGGGATTAGATGAAGTGACAGCAGTATCCAACAGGAGAACCCAACACATGTAGATGTGGCTGTGTGGCGTGGGCAAGGGCAGCGGCTACACTGTGGCCTAAGGAAGGCGTCATTCCGCCAACACATCAACCAGGCAACAGGTGAGCTGATTCAGAATTGTCTTGCCCTGTTGACTGAAATGGAAAAGCCAGACAGCATGCATTTAGATGGTGATCATTCCACCCTGTTAAGAGACTAACAGGGACCAACACTGGTGAAGTTCACAACTAATTAACAATTAGCCTCTTAATTTAGTTCCAAGAAATCTGTGCAATTCTAAATACCAGTTTAATATACAAAAATTTGCTAAAACATGACTTCCACACTTTGTCCATGCATCTCTTCACTTTAGGCAGCTTCATCATTGACAAATCAGATCCAGCTTTGCACAGGCTCCTTCCTATCATACATTAATGCCAAACAAAGGACTAAGAAAAATAAATTATCACCAGCCCAGCCCTGAGCGGAGTGTACACTACCCAGCCTGCCAGGAATGGGAGAGGAGGAGTGCGACTTTCCAAGTCACAGAGGTCTGAGAAGATCTGGAAACCAGACATTTGGTATTCCTTATGAATAACTCCAGCCTGAATGTGCACAAGCCACCCTCTATACGTACGCTATGCCCAAAGTCCCTGCCCATCTATAACCTCATCATTTCTGCACCAGTCTGCCCATTCATCTCCACTGCTTGTGGAAACCCTGCTGGCATTCATCTACTGCGCCACAGCTACCAAAAGATCACAAGGTATGGTTCTTCTGAGACGTACTTTCCAAACATGGTAACTGTAGAATGGAGGCAGAGGGAGGATGGACACTTGAACGTCATCACAGTCGATGCCCCAGAGAGAAAGTACACCCACACAAACCAGGCGGCGTGGAAGCTGCGGACTGAGAACCAACTCGCCCAACACGTCATCGGCACTTCACCTCTCATTGTCTTGATGTCCACATTTATTTAACACGCACAAAGTGCTTGCTCTGAGTCAGGACCAGTCTAAGGTACAATTATCCTCATTTTACAGCTGAGGAAAGAGACCTAGAGGGTGAGGTGTTGTGATTTATAATAATGTATGTTTGGTTTTCATCTACTGTTCCTGGCACAGAGCTCCTAAAACCCTTGGAATTTGCCAAGTAAGGAGAGCGACAAAGGTGTCTTTTGTTACGTTAAAGAGGTGGCTCCGACTGCACCCAAGGAGGGGCGCTGATTGCCAGGAGAACCAGGCACGTTATTAGAGGGTTGGAACTTTCAGTCCCACCCTCCTGACCTCCAGGGAGGGAGGAAGGGCTGGAGGTTGAGTTCAATCAGCAATGGCTAATCATTTAATCAATTGTGCCTAATGTATCAAAGGCTCCATAAAAATCTCAAAAGGATGGAGTTTAGAGAACTCGGGGGGTTGGAAACCACATGGAAATTTGGGGGTGGGGGTGGCATGTTGGAAGAGAGCAAGCAAACTCTAAACCCTTCCTCCATACCTTGCCTTATGCATCTCTCCCACTTGGCTGTTCCTGAGTTATATCTTTTTATAATACACTGGTAATCTAGCAAAAGAAAAAAAGAAGCAGCAGCAGCTTCTCCAAGTTCTGTGAGCCACTACAACAAATTAATCAAACCCCAGGCAGGGATCGTGGGAAACTCCAAACTATAGCCAGTCTGTCAGAAGCCCAGGAAACAACTTGGACTTGACACAGGCATCTGAAGTGGGGGAGGCAGTCATGTAGCACTGAGCCCTTAATCTGTGGGATCTGATGCTATCTCCAGGGAGAGTGACAGAACTAAGTTGACTGGTATCTGAGGGTGGTTTGATGGTGTGTGGGGGAAACCCCTACACACTGGCATGGGGAGCAGAATGTTAAGTATTCTGCACAACGTACAGCAGGAAATGGTAGAGAAGGACTTGATCCCATCCACTAGAATCCAGACTCCAGCTCTAGAATCTGCTCTGATGCATTATATTAATGTTCCTTCTGGGTAAAAATGGAAAGCTCATCTAGCTCAAACTTATAAAATGTTATGAACAGATTCTTAGATCACACCTATAGAAACTGGTATAATAGATCTGGCTTGAGCTCAAATTTGGAAAAGAAAATGGCAACCTACTCCAGTATTCTTGCCTGGAGAATCCCATGGACAGAGGAGCCTGAAAGGCTACAGTCCATAGGGTCATAAGAGTTGGACATGACTTAGCAAGCCTCAAATTATATTTTTACAAAGAGATTCTCCAAGTTACCTTGATGACCAGCCAGGTTTGAGAACCCAGAAAGTTCCTTGTAGATAAAATCATTTGATTCTAAACTTGTACCCAAACACAGGAGGGGGCTGGCCCTGCTCCCAGGGCCCATTACCGCAGGGCTCAACCTTGACCACTCTCTCAAAAGGCCGTCAGAACTCTGGTTCTGGTAGAGTTAGTTCTGGTTCCGTTAGGACTCTACCATACAGCTGTCACTGGAGGGGGTTAGCAGCTACCCCACCACTGTACTTAAAGAGCTACATGTATCCAAGACCCCCTTACTGACCATGAGTAACTAATGTTTAGCCATCAATTCACATGTGCCCTCACATGCTTACTTCCATTTGACCCCCACACCCTTGTCAAGTAACTTCAGGACCTTAGTCTACAGCCACCCTTCTCTATGTAGTCTTGATTTAACAACTAGCAGATCTTAGTACCCAGTGTAGTATAGGTCAGTGTGTATTTCTGGGGTTAAGTTATAAAGTGTGCCTTTAAGGCAAAAGTCAAGTGTAATTAAAAATAGCTCATAAAAATCCCTTAGCAGGGCCCTAGGCCCTTGAGAACTCAAAAAACCAAGAGTTAACCTCTTTGAGCAAAGAGTCGAACACGACTGACTGACTGAACTGAACTGAACCTCTTTGATGTCTCTTTACATTACCACTACAGCTCCCCTTTCCCTGGAGGAAGCAGAGACCAGTGTCTACGTAAGTTAGAGAAGCACAGACCATTAAATAAAGGGATTTCTCCCTCTCTACCCTGAGCTCGAAAAGTTGATTGCACAAGTTAAATTGAGTGTATGTTATGACTCCATGGTATCTGCAAGGCATATTCAAGGTGCTATCAGGCAAACAAATGAACATAAGACCCCTGCCCTCACATAACCTATTATCCACCAGGGTGGGATTAGCCCATCCTCTGAAAATGGCAGACAACAGTTAAATATTACATAATTAAATAATACAAAACCATGAGAGCTGTCAGGCACATGACACGAAGGACTACAGACATTCAAAGACATGTATGTAGTATGGGTTGGGCTCAAAGGCTTTCATGGAGAAAGGTAAACTGGTTCTTCCAACATGATGATGTTCTTCAGGATGGACTGACTCGGAACTAACCAGCATTCCAGGTAAAACTGACCCTGTCATCTAAGCACAGGACAGCATGTTCTATTATGTCTCCAGTATCTATCTTGAAAGGGCCAGGTCATTCACCGGTCACTCTCTCCCTATGCCGAGTCAAGGTCTAAGGGAATCCATGCATCACACACAGTTCCAGTACTATTTGGTGACAAAGCTTAAATCCTGATATTACTGATAGTACCACCAACTCAATGGACATGAATTTGAGCAAATTCCAACAGTTGAGAACAGAGGAGCCTGGTGTGCTGTAGTGCACAGAGTCACAGAGTTGATAAGACTTAGAGCTGCTGAACAACAATATTGTTATGCTAAAATATGGAATTATACAACTAAGAACATAGTAACTACTTCTTTAAAATACTGTAAAGCTTTTCTACATGAGCATTTCACCTGACTTTCCTGACATTATTATTCATATCACACAAATAGTGACTTTTTTTTGTAAACCCTAAGTCATGACCTGGATGGACTCATGAGACCAGCCTGTGTTAAAATTAAACTTGTCTATTTCTGCTTTCTTGCAGAGTCCTAAGATCTTTTAAGTCTCCCTGCCCATTTTGGCTCTTTCCCCACTCTCAGGACTCAAGGTGACCGAGACAGTCCCTGGATGATGGCCCTGGGCCACATGGCATGCCAAATGAATGCAAGGAAGCGAGCGCTTAGATACACATCCTGGACATAGTTCTGATCCTGGGCTGGCTCTTCACTGGGCATTTTCAGAAGGGGAAGGAATGACAGGCAAAGAAGGAAGGACCCAGAAGCTGATCCAAGGCCAGCTGGAATAAGTGTCCATAGGAAGAGAGTTCAGGCACAGATATTTAAATAGACAGCACTGACCCACGTGGGGAGCGGTTTAATAAATCATCCTAACATAGTACATTTCCCAAACTCAATTTCTCCAGGTCTGAAGGACATGTCTGACTTTTCCTTTTAGAGGTGAAATGAGCATGAGTCAGAAATGCCAAGTTCAAATCCAGATTCTGTTAAGATTCTGCTTAAGCACTCATGAGACTATAGACATTTCTTTAACTTTCAGCTTTAGTTTCTTCATCTATAAAGGGAGCTAGCTAGACTAGATAATCTCTAGCTCAGTGAACATGATTTTAAGAGCAAGAGCATCACAAGTGTGAGGAAAAACCAAGAGCAAACATTATAGAGTCAAAACAGAAGCGACAGTGGGCCTGGCAGGCCTTAGGAAGACAGTGAAGATCAGGAAGTTCCCAAAAAGAAAATGTCAGTTGGGATAAGCCCAGCATCCAAGACATAACTTAAAGATCTATTCCTTCTGGATTCTGTCCTGCAATCACACACAGACTCAGCTCCTCCAAGAAAAGTAAAGAGGGCTGACTCACAGGATGGACATACCCACAGATGCCATCCCATACTTTCTACCTAGTTGGGGTAACTCAACCTTAGATCCTGACCTCAGTAACTCAGCCAAACTTCTTTAATATCTAGCCTAAAAAGCCCAGTGAACTTTTATGATCTCTATTTCAGTTTTACAGTCCCCAAAGTTTTAGGAATAGCAGTGGCTCAGACGTAAAGAATCTCCCTGTCAAGCAGGAGACATGGGTTCAATCAGCAGGTCAGAAAGATCCCCTGGAGAAGGAAATGGCAACCCACTCCAGTATTCTTGCCTGGAAAATCTTAAGGACAGAGAAAGAGTCGGATACGACTTAGTAATTAAACAACAACAACAAATATGTTTTAAGGCTCTCAGATACAATATTACTCTCTTATAAAATCTCAGAGTTTAAGATATGAAATATGTAAACAACACTCTAGAAAGTTTAACCCACAAAAATCTATGGTGTGTTCCCACAATGCTGCATTCATCTGATATGCTCATACTTCTTTGATATTTTACTTCTCCTGCCTCAATGAAATCCCTTGTTTGAGAAATTTACTTTTGTTGTAAGTCTAAGATTAATTAAAGTTAAAATGCTTTGAAAATGGGGTTCATAAATGTGATTGAGTTTAACTTACCCAATGCCAATAACCTTTGACTTCACTCTTTGGCAGAGTGAGACTCATAGGATGTTTAACATCTGCAGAGTCGCAGGCACACAGGAGGAATTCAGTTACTGCTTCTAAATGCATCACCATTAACAACTACCATTTAATCAGCAAATACCCATGCCAGGCAGGAATTAGGCACTTTACATGTTATCATCTCTTATTCCTCACAACAAGCCTATTGAGCAGTAATATCTCCATTTTACAGATAAAAACATCAAGGCTCAAAGTAACAGCTGCAAAATATCAAGAAGGAATTTTGAGCTTAGTTCTCTCTCACCAGCGCCCTGAAATACTCCCAGTAAGTGCAGAGTTTAGGAAGCTGGCCCATAAGCTGTGGGATCTCAACCTCACTGGCTGTTACTTTACACCCACATCCTTTACTGACACAGGTGATCACTAACATGGGTATGGCCTGTGTGTACTGGTTCTCCTGGGTGAGGCCAGTGCTGCTAGATTACTTTACCAAAAGAAGGTGGGGGTGTGGCCCCTGACATAAATCACAGCCCCTAGAGTGGGCTACTGCCACACTCCCAGTTCCAGAGAAAGATACAGTTCCCTTAACGTGGGCCACTCCTCTCCATCAGTCCCTAAGAAGAGCGTATCTAGAAGGCATCAGCCCCCAAACACAGGCTTCTTCTTACATACCTGCAGCAGGTCTAACAGCAGAGAAGCCCACCAGAGAGAACAAGTTCAAGCAAGCACACCGCTAACCTTGGTGACAACAGAGATCCTGGCTGAAACTACCTTTTGCAAATCTCCACCCCCACAGAGAACTTTCCGCCCCGGTACTTCCCCTTCACAATGTTTGCTTGAACCAGTATTTCAAGGAAAACCACCAGCTTCAGCAGAGGACTGGTGCAGAGAATGCCAAGAAGAATATATTCCCTCTGCTGGCCCTTGGTCATTTCTGCACTAACAAGTTCATTCTCCATATGGGTGAACGCTCGTCTACGCATTCAAGTACTCAGAGACACCAACCACCACCATCCATTCACTAAGTTTACAGAAACCACCTTTCATTTCAAATTTACAGCATCATAATTATTTCTGCTGAGAGAAAACAGAGTATAAGCAGCTGCTCAGGCCTGCAGATCACCCCTCGGCCTTCCCACCCCCTACTAATTTCTTTGCTTCACTGGTAGGTGTCATCAGAAAAATCTGAGTTTAAGATTCAGGCACCTACAACCTTCACCAATTCCTAAGTTCTTAATTACTGAAATCAAGATTTTTCCCTGTGGCCCTAAGACCCCATTCCCCTCTCATAAAGTCCTCTCCTCTGTGGCTGTACTTTGCATTCTTCGGTCTGTTGGTCCTGGAAGGACCTCAGCTCAACCAAAGGGCAGTGGGGGTGGTACCTTTTGTGAGTTTATTTTTCGGTAGCCCAGATCAAGAATGCGGCCCCACAGCGATTAAGGCCACACTAAGCTCCCAAATACCCTCTCCTGCCTAAACAGTTTGATCATGTGGGAACCAAACACTGTCTAAGAAAGAAAAGGAGAAGCTACGAGTGCCGGTCTCCACTTTCTCCCAGGAGGAGCACCGCTGGGCCATGGTGTTGCGGGGTGGGGGGAGGGCAGGGTCGGGGTTGTCACTTGCAGACCTCATCTGCAAAGCCCCTAACCTAGATCGGACATTTTGCTTTAACCCCTCGGCAGGGCCTCCCAGGGCTGGGGCCCACCGGGTCTCGGGTGGCGCCGGACGCTTTGTGGCTTGTGCGGGCTGGGGTGGGGGGCCGGCCACACCACTAACAGGGTCTTGTTTTCTCAGCTGATCTAGTTCTGCGGAACAGGTGCTTGGTTGGTTCCATCTTTTAAAAAGCGGGGGAGGCGTGCAGAAGTCTCGCCTGCCGGGGAACCCGCCCTTCGGGGAAAGCCTTTCAGGACAGGATGAAAGGTGGCTTTCCAACTTCTGCGAGGCGCGCGAGTCTGCGGGGGGGGGGGGGGGGTGTCCTCGGTGAGTTTGGGAAAGGCCTGGACCTCCCTAACGACCCTCTCAGTCATCTCCCCGCAGGGAAACAGCGACCCCCGCCACCCCAAGTCACCCCCCGCGCAACACGCACGTGAAGCTCAGCAAAGCGTGCCACCTGCCGGGTTCCCAGCAAACATGCCCGGAGGGAAGGATCGCCGGAAAGCACTTTGTGTTTTTTTTTGTTTTTTTTTAAAGTAAACTCTCTCGGTTCCGAGGACAGCTCCGCCTGGCACCGGGGCCGCGGTGCGCAGAGTCTGCCCCCGGGTTCTCTTTCCGGGGCTGAACTGGGGAAGGCGCCGCGCCAGGCGGGGCCGGAGGGAGCGCGCGGGGCGCCGGAGCGGGCCGGGCCGGCCGGCGGGAACGCGGGGAGCCTCGGACGCGGCCCGCGCGTGGGCCGGGACCCGGGTGGGGTGGGCAGAGACGGGAACTCACAGCCGCTTGTCCTCAGGCTGCAGCTGCCAGTGCATTGCCAGCGAGAAGCCGAAGAGGCTCCCGGAGTCCCCGGTTTTCTCGATCACATTGTCCTCGCGGGTGTCCAAGTTGAAGGCGGCGCCGAGCCGCGGCAGGAGCCCCACCGACAGGTAAAGCAGCCACAGCCGCCCCGCGGCCGCCATGGGCCGGCGCACCGGGAGGGGAGCGCGAACGTGCGCGGCCGCCCCGCGCGCCGGGCCGGAGTCGGGGCTGCAGCGCCGCCGCCGCCGCCTCGGTCTCCCCTCGCCGCCGCGCCCGGCCCCACCCCCGGGACGAGTCGCGCTCTCCGCCCGGCCGCTCCCCCTCGCGGGCAGCTCCCGACCACTGAATGAGCCCGTTGTTCTCTGGAGACTCGCAGGCGTTTTATCAAGTGACGAGCGCGCCGGCCCCGCCCCGGCCCTGCCCACCCCCTGGCCCCTCCTCGCGCGCCCGCCGCCGGCACCTTTGCGGCCCGCCCGGCCGCGGGGCGACCCAGCGAAGCCCCTCCGCGCCGCCCCCGCCACCCCCACACCTGGCCGGGAAGCCGCGGGGGAGACCCGGAGGCGAGCTGCGGGCCGGGAAGCCCCAGCCTGCGGGTCCTCCTGGAGGAAAGCGCTTGAATTGCGGTTGCCGTTCGGCACAGAGCCGGAAAGGCGTTTACTACCTGTTCGGAAAACTAGTGGTGGGGATGCGCCGGCCCTGATGGCCGGGAGCCCCTGGTGCTCGCCGACCCTCGAGCAAAGGCTGCGTTCATTCATTCCTCAAGTGTTTACGGAGCGCTTAACGCGGGCCGGGTACTTGGGGACTGGAGCTGTAGAGATTGTCCTCGGTCTTCAAGACCTAACGTCAAAAAACGATAACAGCACAGATTTTAAGAGGGCTGTGCAATTGACAACGCACAGCTATTATCTCATTTCATGCTCCTGGCAATCCTATGAAGTGGGTATTTTCTTTTGGCAGATGAGAAAACTGAAGCTCAGCCTTGCCCCAGTGCCTCCAGGGATCTGCTTCCAGGTGGAAAGGAGAGTTTGTAGGAAGAGTCACACCGGTGTAGGCAACTTAAAACTTGATTTCCATGTAATCCCAGGCTGAGAAGGTCCTCATCAGTGAATGAAGAGTTATTTAAAGTGGCACCCAGGCGTTCAGAGCCCTTCCTTCCTGCCCCAAATTCCCAGAACTACTTGGGAGGAGAATTTCCCTGCCTAGAGACTGCTCTGAGATCAGCGTGGGTGGCCTAAAGGCTCCAGCCTCCAGCACAAGGGGTGGGGCCTTTAGTGAGGTGTTGACCCCTGGGGCGACTTTATCCCGCAGGCCTTCTTAACCCAGGAGGAGAGAGTATTCAGGTTACTCTGAATTTGGATGACAACAAAATTTACATTTTAATTTTCACTAATCCTTTAATATTTAGTATTTCCTTCCTAATATTTAGCATTGGTTTCCTTTATATTCCTATGTATTTTATGCATTTAAAAACCTTGTTCTGGGGGGGAGGGAGGAGGGAGGGGGGGTCCGGAGGGGAAGCATATGTAAACCCATGGTGATATCATGACAATGTATGGCAAAAACAATTAAAAAAATAATAAAAAGAAAAAAAAATAAATAAAGTAAATGGGTTATTAAGAGATTAAAAAAAAAAAAAAAACCTTGTTCTGTAAAGGAGTCCATGGCCTTCAGCAGTCTGCAGAAAGCGCTAGCCCAAAGACTCCTGGAATGTTTTGGGGAGCCTGTCTTGATCTTACATCCCTACTTTGGAAATAGAAGCTGAGTCAGTCCCAGGGAAGAACGGGAGCTCTGAATATGCATGTGGGGAGAAGGCAGCAGGGTCACGTGCCATGTGGCCTCAAGGGGTATTTGTACCAAGGGAGCAGCCTGTACCACACAGAAAAGCCACCTGAACATGACAAGGGTCCACAGGCAACAGCTGCCAGAAGTGGGGTATGTCCCACTTCTCTCCCAATCAGTTGCTGTTTGGTTGTTAAGTTGTGTCCAACTCTCTGGGACCCCATGGACTGTAGCACACCAGGCTCCTCTGTCCTTCACTGTCTCCCAGAGTTTAGTCAGATTCATGTCCATTGAGTCAGTGATGCTATCTAATCATCCCATCCTCTTCTGCCCACTTCTCCTCCTGCCCTCAATCTTTCCCAGCATTAGGGTCTTTTCCAGTGAGTCAGCTCTTTACATCAGGTGGCCAAAGCATTGGCGCTTCAGCTTCAGCAACAATCCTTCCAATGAATATTCACAGTTGATTTCCTTTAAGATCGACTGGTTTGATCTCCTTGCAGTCCAAGGGACTCTCAAGAGTCTTCTCCAGCACCACAGTTCAAAAGCATCAATTCTTCTTCCAATCAATACCTTCAGTCAAATATAGTCAAGTTCAGTAGATAGTCTTGAAGGTCATACTGTTTTAACCTGTACGTGGTAACTGTGATAAGATTGAGAAACTATTGCAGATTATAATCTAGCAAGCTAAGAAACAGCTGCAATATGATTTTTCACGTAAATTAAACTTTCTTTTTCATGTTAAACACATACTATTCCAGAGGGTCCCAGCTATTATAGCTAGAGCACAACCTCAGCGCAGGCTGGTACTCAGTGGGAGCCACTGATGGGGCTGTAATGGTTGCTGAAATACTCCTGAACTGGTAGATAAAAGGTATGCCCTGAGCTCCCCAAATTTAATCAGCCCCACCCTGGCCACTTTCTTGTGATCTGCCAACTTTCCCACAATTCAGCAACTAATAGGTTTGAGCCTTTAAGCCCTGCCTGGCATTACAAGGGCATCTTCTACTTGGGTGTGCCCATGTCATAACAGCTGTTAACTATACCGAATATCACTCCCTGCTTCCCAGAGTAACCTTGCTTCCTCCCCAAGATACATTTAGTGGATGATGTTTGAATAGCCAGAGTTAGCTAGTTGATCCCAAATATCAATTGAGCTCAAACTGAAATTTTATATAATGTTAAATTTAAATATAGTGATGTGTGCTCGGTTGCTCAGTCACATCCGATTCTGACCCGTGGGCTGTAGCCCACCAGGCTCCTCTGTCCATGGAGTATTCTCAGCAAGAATACTGGAATGGGCTGCCATTCCCTTCTCCAGAGGATCTTCCCAACCTAGAGCTCGAACCTACGTCTCCTGTATCTCCTGCCCTGCAGGCGATTCCTTACCACTGAGCCACCTGGGAAGCCAAAAATATAGTGCTACTAATGAATAATACTTGTGTAGGAGAAGTGAGGGATAAAGGAAAACAAGGATGGGAGTCTTGTTCTGGAGTGTGCCACGTGCCCCTCACATACGACTTTTGCTCCTGCCTTCCATCTACCTCTGGCTGTGATGCCAAACAAACTTGAAGTTGAGTCACACTTGGGCTCTTAATAATAATCCCTTTGAAGATTATCCCCTCTTCTTGATTAACTGTAACAGTCGTGTTTTGTGAATTAGTTGTCATTTCTGTGGTAAATAGAGGTAAGAGTGAAATAAGAAGTGTTTCAGAAAAGGGAGACTTAGAAGTCCTTCAGGATCTGCTGAGGACACTGTCAGCCTATAGGGCCAAAGGAATGAAAGAATCAGGAAATCTGAGGAGGGAGGTACATAAGTATAAGGAAAAAGAAACAATCTGGAAAAAGAGGAAACTTGTCTGGAACCAAAGGGAGAAAGATAGCTTGATAATAAAGGTTTGCTGACCATCAGATGGCATGCACACACACACACACACACACACACACACACACACACACACACACACACACACACACACACTCTCTCTCTCTCTCTCTCTCTCTCTCTCTCTCTCTTATGGATAAGAAATCTGAAGGGCACTACACACACACACACACACACACACACACACACACACACACTTATGGATAAGAAATCTGAAGGGCACTACAAATCCAGTTATGACAAAATTGTGTCATAGGCCTTTTGTGATGATACCATAGAAGAAATTTTATGAAATGAAAACTTTATAAGTAAAAAAACAGTGAAAACAATGAACAGAGGCATTTGCTCAGTTGACAGCTTTTGAATTCTTATATTTACCAATACACTTTACAAAAGAAATTTTGTTGTTCTATATCCCACTTTTGGTAGAGGAGCTTGCAATAATTTTAAACTATGGGTTACCCTTGTAGATTCTGAGGAATTCACGTCATGTCTGATATATTTTCCATTTCCTGGAACCTACTTTAATCAATTTTGCTCTCAGGTTCCCTGTTCTATTGACTTCATCATCACCAATAGCAAGGATATCATATTTGCTGCATTTAGGCAACATAGAAACTAATAAAATATCTCTTTATTCTTCTGTGGTTGTGTTCTATATCAACAGCTTAACATATTCCCTGCAGCCCTTTAAAGAAGGCCATTTGTCAGAGTGATAAGCACGTGGTCTGTGGAACCCAAGTCCTTCAAATCCCATCTCTGCTCCACACCAGTCAGGTGACCTTAAACAAATCATTGAATCTCTCTCCACTTCAGCTTCCCCACCTACTTACAAAGTAGAGAGGATAGCATCCCTCTCCCCACACAGTCACCTCACCTTCAGTTCATTTTAGTTGCTCAGTTGTGTCCAGCTCTTTGCAATCGCACGGACTGCAGCATGCCAGCCCTCCCTGTCCATCACCAGCTCCCAGAGTTTGCTCAAATTCATGTCCATTGAGTTGGTGATACCATCCAACCATCTCATCCTCTGTCATCCCTTTCTCCTCCTGCCTTCAATCTTTCCCAGCATCAAGTCTTCCAGTGAGCCAGTTCTTCGCATCAGGTGGCCAAAGTATTTGAGTTTCAGCTTCAGCATCAGTCCTTCCAATGAATATTCAGAGACTGGTCTCCTTTAGGACGGACTGGCTAGATTTCCTTGCAGTCCAAGAGACTCTCAAGAGTCTTCTCCAATACCACAGTTCAAAAGCATCAGTTCTTCGGCACTGAGATTTCTTTATAGTCCAACTCTCACATCCATACATGACTACTGGAAAAACCATAGCTTTGACTGCTGCTGCTAAGTCGCTTCAGTCGTGTCCGACTCTGTGACCCCTTAGACGGCAGCCCACCAGGCTCCAGTGTTCCTGGGATTCTCCAGACAAGAACATTGGAGTGGGTTGCCATTTCCTTCTCCAATGCATGAAAGTGAAAAGTGAAAGAGAAGTTGCTCAGTTGTGTCCGACTCTTTGCGACCCCATGGACTGCAACCTACCAGGTTCCTCTGTCCATGGGATTTTCCAGGCAAGAGTACTGGAGTGGGCTGCTATTGCCTTCTCTAGACAGACTTTTGTTGGTAAAGTAATGCCTTGCCTTGGGGATGAACAAAGTTAGCATGCCACAAGATCCAGTGCAGCCAAATAAATAAATAAAAATAAATATTAGAAAAAGAGTGTTATGTCCAAACCAGAACTTTTACCCATGTACGAGCTTTAAAAATTTGGCTTTTACAAGTTAGGCACTGAGCTGTGGTATACCTTTAGTTTTGAAAACTAGTTTATATAGTTTCTATTTAATATATAATTTATATTTATTTATATATAAATATAATAAACATGTATTTATTATATACTTATAATTATACATTTATATATATTGTATGTTATATATGAAAATACATTTATGTTATTTATATATATATATATATATATTGCAAACAGTTCCAAATTTGGATTTAAACTGTTCAGTGGTAGATTATTTTTTGTTTCAGAAAAAAAAAGTTTTTCCTCAATTGCTTTGTCTCTGTATATGTGTTCAGGGGTTTTCCTTCTACACTAAACCTTGATGCTTTTCATTTTGGCTTTGTTTTTTGCTCTAAGTCACAGCACATTTTATAGGAGCCAATCTGCCTTTGGTTGGGATCAAGAGAATCCAAATTTCCAGCTCTACTTTAACACCCAGATTCATTTTATTCATTTCTCCAGTTTTATTAAGATACAATTGGCATAGAACATTGTATACATTTAAGGTATACAATGATTTAGTATATGTATATATTATGAAATAATCACAGTAAGCTTATTAACATGCATCACCTTACAGAGTTACAATTTTTTTTCTTGTGAGGAGAGCTTAAAGATTTATTATCTTAGCAACTTTCAGACTGCAAAGAAATCCAACCAGTCCATCCTAAAGGAGATCAGTCCTGGGTGTTCATTGGAAGGACTGATGTTGAAACTCCAGTACTTTGGCCATCTGATGCAAAGAGCTGACTCATTGGAAAAGACCCTGATGCTGGGAAAGATTGAGGGCAGGGGGAGAAGGGGACGACAGAGGATGAGATGGCTGGATGGCATCACTGACTCAATGGACATGGGTTTGGGTGGACTCAGGGAGCTAGTGATGGACAGGGAGGCCTGGCTTGCTGCAGTTCATGGGGTCGCAAAGAGTTGGACAGGACTGAGTGACTGAACTGAACCGAACATATTTACCTTATGAACTGCAAGTTTGTTTCTTTTGACCACTTGCGCCCATTTCCCTCACCACCCACCTCTGGTAATCTTCAATCTGTTCTTCGTTTCTCTGAGGTTTTTTTTTCAGGTTCCACATATAAGTGACATCCTACAGTATTTGTCTTTGTCTGATTTATTTCATTTAGCACAATGCCCTCAAAGGCCATCCATGGTTGTCTCAAACAGCAGCATTTCTTTCTTTTTTATAACTGGTTAATATTCCATTGTGATATATATATGTGTGTGTGTATATATATAAATGAAATATATATCACATTTTCTTTATCCATTCATACATCAATAGACCCTTAAGTTCACCAGATCTATTTTAAAGTAAATTTAAGTTGAATGTTTCTCATTCCCTTATTATTAACTCATTAAATGTTGTACAGTGTTTCACATTGCCACTTTAGGTGGGATTCTTTTTTCAAATTTGTTTTGAGGGAATTTTTCTAAGCCAAGAAGCCACATTTTGCTAGCCAGCCAGAAATAAACTCAGACTTTAAATGAATCAAGTTAAATTTAAAATTGAGCTCCCAATACTGAGCTGAAACCCTCACTGGAAAATTTTGGCTTTCCATCCCTACCATCATCTGAAACAAACATGAAGCTATGTGTATCTCATACCACACAAATGCAGTCTTGACAGGCTGAACTTAGAGGAGACATTTAAAAAAATGTTTCTTGCTTTCTATAAAAAATATCTTCACCGGGGGAAAAAAAGAAAAAAGACAAGCTGATTCTGAGTTAGAACTTAACCCAGTGTTCTCTGGAGTATATTAATTCAGGTCAAAGCAAGCACTCAAGAGAAACAGTTTAGCCTCACCCACTTCCCAGGAGAAGGCCTGGAGCAGGTCCTTCTACTTCACTAGGACTCAATTTTCTAATCTGTAAAATGGCCAGAAATCTTACTTCACCAGATTGTTGTAAGAATTGAATGAGATTACATGTGTGAGACATTGTGAGAGCATGATGTTTACTATTAAATATGGGCTGAGTAGAATAGTAGCTGTGAAAATGAAGAAGAAAATATACTAGAATATAAAAAAAGAGAGGGCTTCGGGTCAGAGATACATAGGAAGAGGAGGCATGTGAATGAGGTCACCTGCACCCCACATTCACTTGATGTAAGTGGTCAGGATAAGCCATTCCTTCTTATCATAGTTTGGCAAATAATCTCTGTCATATCATAGTTTCTCAGTGCCTGAGGTTTGGATGGAAGCAAGTTTGTGCTTAACCCTGACTCTGGACCACTTCCATCTCCTGCCAGTCTTTGCAGGAGCAACAGTGGGTTCTACACTTAATATCGTAAGTCTGAAAGAGAAAAATTTCAGAGGACTTTTTCTCTAGCCATCCAGGAATCCGGTAGTAGAAAGAGATGAAAGCTGGACATTTCCAAACATATCCTTATCCTTTTATTTCCACAATCTGGTTGACCAGGGGAAGTTAGTGCTAAGGATTATCAAAAGTCATAGCCAACATAAAAATCATTGTTATTTTTTTAGCTTTATCTTATCAAACATATCTTGCTGTTAATATTAAAGCAGCTTCTACCACTTGAAATGAATCATCAGACACTTCATAAGGAAATCAGATCCTGAGCTTCAAAATTTCTTCAAAATGTTTGAATCTGGAAAGCAAGCCATTTGCACACAAATAATTTAGTACTTACTACATTCAACAACACACTTGAAGGCAATGTAATACATTCTGTCCTAAGAATAAAGAACAAATACAAAAAAAGAACCACTATAAAGAACAAATAACAAGGAAATGAGAAAAAGCATGAAGAAATGCGGACCATCTAACAGCAATGGCAACCTGGAAAATTCCATGGATGGAGGAGCCTGGTAGGCTGCAGTCCATGGGGTCACTAGGAGTCGGACACGACTGAGCGGCTTCACTTTCACTTTTCACTTTCATGCATCGGAGAAGGAAATGGCAACCCACTCCAGTGTTCTTGCCTGGAGAATCCCTGGGATGGGGGAGCCTAGTGGGCTGCCGTCTAAGGGGTCGCACAGAATTGGACACGACTGAAGTGACTTAGCAGCAGCAGCAACAGCCAAGAATGTTTCTCTAACAATAGCTTTGCTGTCCCAGATCACATGATCCAGACTAAGAGGCTAACCAGTCCTGCATTATACAAGGTATTTCCAGATACTCCCCGGTGAAAAACAGAAAAGTGGACTCACTGATACTTACACCACATTTCATTTTCAAAACCTACAGAAGATCAATGCATCTCCACAAAACAAAAGGCATTGTTCTATTTCATGTCTGGAGACATCTAAGCAGGGACTTTTCATAAGAGAGAAGGTCAGGATCTCCACCAAATTAAGACTCAGGATATCCCGACTTCTGACTTCATAGCTGAGACCACACCTTCATACCTTTTTTCAGCCTTGGCTGATGAATAGTCCACCAAGACCAAATTTCCTGCCTCCCAAACAAGGAATTGTAGTAGCTCATGAAACATAATCTCAATCAAAGCTGTTCTCTGGCAGGAAAAGACTAGCAGTCACACTTTATCAGATAGGTTGGGGTGTCCATACATGAACACATGCTTATTATTCCTGCTGCTCGTAGGAGGATGGAAGCATAGAAAGGCTAACCAGGGGGATTCGTGCTCTACCAAGTGGAATGAGGCACGGTGAAGTTTTCAGCCTTGGATCCTAGTAGGAAATAGAGTCTCCACCCCATTGCTCCAGAAAGCGTTTACTTTCCTCATGTAGCCAACCCAACCCTAGTTGCTGTTGGTTACAGAAATCTTCAGGTAAATGCCACATTGGTTGAGAAGGAGGTAAGAGAGTATGGGAGACAGTCAGCTCTTTGATTTTGAAGGCCTATTAGAATTTCCTAATTTACACTCTGTAAACAACCAAAATTCGGACATCTATTTCTCTGAGACTTTCTTTATGTGTTGACCACAGTCATCTAGCAATGTCTTTAGGGGTTATAAACAGTTTTCAATCTGTATTTTTTAAATGATTCAAATTCAGGAAAAACAGTTTCAGGGTTATGTGTATTTTTAAAATATATTCCAAAGTTGAAATATCAAATGTTAATTGAAAATTACACACACACACACACACACACACACACACACACACACACACATATATATATACTCCAGTCATCAGCCACTTAGGATAAATATTCAAAGAGAATAGTAGCATTAAGTAGACAACCTATCCATCTGCCCAGGCACTCCCTTTTCAGACTCTATCAACACCCTGCACATACCTCTCTTCTACTTCATATTGAGTAATGTTATGATTTATCTGCTTATGCAACTATCTATTAAACTGTTAGTTCCTTCACAGTAGGTTCCATGCTTTATTCATCTTTGTATCCTCAGTACCAACAACGAAGCCTGAAACACGGAAGCTACTGAAAAATGACTGACTTATAACTCAGTTGGTAAAGAATCTGTCTACAATGCAGGAGGCCTGGGTTCAATTCCTGGATTGGGAAGATCTCCTGAGAAGGAAGTGGCAACCCACTCCAGTATTCTTGCCTGGAGAATCCCATGGACAATGGAGCCAGGCAGGCTATAGTCCATGGGGTCGCAAGAATCAGACATGACTTAGCAACTACACCACCACCAGGGTATCTAAGGGTTTTTACCAATCATAACTTTTATGCCAGAAGACTTCTTTGAACTTGGAGGGGTTTTAAAGCAAGTGTGTCATACTTACAATAGGAACTTTAAAAGAAGCATACCCAATAATGCACATTATTCAAAGGGCATACCCTCTCCACCCAGATTCCTCTAAAGATCAGTAATTCTCATGGAAATGGAAAACCCCGGAATCAACTCAGCCACTTAACAAGGTGCCGTTTTTGGATTCAAACTCTTTAAGACTATAATCCTGCCAGCAATTCTAAGATAGCTAGAAAAAGTGAAAGTGGGTGATGTTTTCTTTGAACAAAGAAAGCAGCCACGTTCTAAAAAGGCTAGGTTCCCAAAATTGGAAACTCCGTTTCTTTCACTCTTTGGTTTACTGTCCCAAAATGCTAGCAATGTTGTCACTTTCAGTCTACCTTGTCCTTTAACTCACCAAACAAAGGAAAGACACGGTGGCACGAAGTAGGAAAGATTCAGGTGGTAGCTTTCTGTAACCTCCCCCTCCACCACCTAATCCACTCAGTAGTATACAACAGTACATAACTGGGCCAGCTCTGCCCCCTGCCCTCTTCCCCTGACACCTGGACATGCCTACATGGGAGGATGCTTAATGCCAGCTAGGCCTTCTCAGGAAAAGGTTTCTGAGACAAGCATGCATGGAGTATCCTAGCAGACACAGCTGAGGTTTCTGAACTTGAGGCAATACTACAGATGTGATATTTTTTACTGTGATGAAAATTAAAACACTGAAGGAAATGGATTTCTGTTTGCATCTGTAGAGATGATATGATATGGTTTCAAGGCACAATTATAGTTTAAGTAGAATTCTGGAGATACGGGCAATGCATGAGGGAATATGGTTATAGCAATAAGATAGAAGGCTACAAGGCAAACAATAGGCAAACAATGTGTAAGTCCCAGTTTAATACATACAGACTATATTGTTTTATCAGTTCTCTGTGATTTATTCAAGGTTGATAGTAAAATTGTCAGCCAAGTGCTATCTACTTGAAATCTGTGCAGTTACTCTCAGTCATATATTTCACTGAACAGATCTCTCAATTGTTACTGAATATTATTAAGCACTCAATGAATACGAGGGTTTACTAAATAGTAAGCACTCAGTGCATACTCAGTATGTGTGTATGAGTTTCTTAAGAATTTTCCTTTACTATTCCCCCTTATTGAGTAAGGGATTTGAGAAATGACTTATAATACTGAATTCCATCACAAGAAAGTGTTTGAAGCAAACTTGAGATGACCATAGAAATTTTTGACATTTCACTCATTGACAGGTGGGGTCTATTTCTCTTACCTTTGAATCTGAATTGGCCTCTGTTACTTTTTTAACCAATAAAAATTGGTCAAGAAAGCAGATATGACCTTCTGGGACTTTCCAGGCTAAAGCATAATGAACCATATAGCTCATTCCTTCCTGGGATTCTTGAAACATTCCTTCTTGGACACTGAGCCACCATGTAAGAAGTCCACCTTCCATGATGGAACAGCCATAAAAGAACATGGAGCAGGGCAGAGGAGGGGTGGCTGATAGAGCTCAGCTTTTTACCCATCTGTGCCGAAGTGCCAGGTGTGGGAGTGGGCCCTTCAACTATCTTTGGCCCTACAAACCTATCCAGCCACCAGCTGGAAACCAAGTAATCCCTACTGAGACCATATGAAACAGAAGAATCACCCATCCAAGCCCTACCTGAGTTCCAGACCCATAGATATTAATAAAGCGATGACTGTTTCAGGCCACTGTGTTTCAGGATGGTTTGTGATGAAGCAATAGATAATCTAAACAGATGTAGTAGAGAGTTCCTGTGTGGGGTTCCTCTGAAGGTGGGAATTAACTGCCACTCAGCTGACCCATCCTCTGCCATCTTTCTCAGTGGAAGCAAGTCCACAGTGCCGGGATGTGGTTGACCAATCTATTGAGTCATGCACTTCGAGAAATGAGATCAATTATACTTGCTGAAAAGGTGATTAGAAGGAATTTGGGAGTGATTTCATGGCTCCATGACTAATGCCCAATCACTCAATAATAGGTCCAAAGCATTTGCGAATACAGTGGGCTTTCTTTGGTTCTCACAGCTCCTAGTATGTGGAGAAGGGAAGAACAAAAAGCAGCTCTGTCTGCCATTGTGTGGTTGGAGATGGCTTCCACTGATCCACATGATGCTCCCTGACCCACTTCATCTTAAAGAGTCTTTTACAGTTCCCATCAGCATTATACATATCCTTCATCACAATGAATCTGCAAATGGCAGCAGAGACTTTCTGTTAAGCAGGAGGGCAAATTGCAGAGTGTCATTCCAACACCAAGTAGAACAGTCTCAGCACAAAGGAGGCCTCCTAGAAACGTAAAAGCTCTCTCACCAAAGTCTCTCAGCCTCCCTCTTCATTAAAGGCTTTGTTTTTTCTCTCTCTCTCCAGCTCTAGTTTCATTTTGTGAAAAGGTTCACTGCCTTATGTGCCATGAGCAGACAAGCTTATCGAATGAACTGTAAATCTAATCAGTTTGGCATCGGGGGTTTCGTGGGAGCCATGTAAACAATAGCTGGAGTTGTGTTAAGCTTCAGTGACTCCAACTGATTCCCAGTTTGGTTCATTTGTGCAGAACAGTTGGAGATACAAAGCCAAGCCCATTAATTTCCAGAGAGCAGTTCTAACAGAGGAACGAGCTGTCAGTCCCCAGGAGGTTTTCAATCCAAGGTCTAACTACAGGATTTTATTTATGGCATAAGGTATGTCTTTGACTGACTCAATTTCTTTCCATTTCCTCAAATTTCTATATTTCTAAGAAGATCCTGGCAATTCTTATAGAAACTGGAATCCTGTGGAGAAATGAGCAGAGAAGGTCTCCAAGTTCCTCTGGCCCCTCAGGATAGTTATCAAAGTGGAGTCCTGAATCCCCATCCATGAGTGTTCTTAATGTGGTGATTACCTCTGAAAACTGGACTTAATGAGTGTCAGCAACCAATTCAGTTCTATTTCTCATCTGTATACTTTGACAGCACCACATTCATTCTGTAATGTGCATTACATTCTCACGATTGTAAAGTTTATGTAGTTACAGGGCCGAAGTCACACCAGTTTTCAATCTGCTAAATGGCATGTGCCTCGTTTCCAGATGGAAAAATGAATATTCACCACAGCTCCATCAGGAGTGCCAATTTCCCATCACTCCCCAGAGCTGGGCAATGCAGTTTAAGCACTGTGTTAATTTAAGACATTTTCTGCTCCTCCAAGCCTTGTATTTACATACTAGCTGAAACTGCAATGGAAATGAATGGGGGGAAATTGCCTTATCCCCATTTTTCTGTGAGAAGGAGAAAAACACTTATGCTTGAAACAAGCAGATGTGAAAACACTTCTCACTAATCAAAATGTTTCCCATGAGGTTAGAAGAGGCTCCCTGTTTAGAAGCAGTGAACCTGGTAGGTGTATTGAACAAGACTAGTGTATTTACTGTGACAGAACCTTGGAGCAGAACTTACACAGCTTAGCTCAAGATTAACAGCTCAGGATTGCTTATTAGGCTTCTCATAGTTCATGAATTTGGATTCAGGAGTGATTCTTGTGTCTTTTTCAGTGTAGACTTTCACACCAATATACTTACTCTCAGCTTCCGGTTACTATACCCAGAGGTAATACGGGGCGGGGTGGGGCATACTGCAAAGAGCAGTGTCTCTATAGGATTCAAAGAATTCGTTTTGTAAAACACTTAATATTAAAATAAGGAAAGTTGAATTGGAATAAATTACATACCTACTATTCTGGAAGGCAACAAAAAATCATGCAATTGCCTTCAATTTGATCCCAGGCATTTGAAAAGATTCATAACAGAAAATTCATAAAATAATATGCATGAAGATGACAGATGATTCTGTAAAAAGCTTTGCATAATCGGTGAGTCTAATTTCTTTCTATAATAAAATTACAGGCTCATAAACTAGTAGAAAGTGACAAGAAGTCTATGTGCATTTTCTTAAGACCACCAGAGTTGTAAAATTCACAGACTCCCACCTGAAACTAACTTAAGCAACACAATTAGTATTCAACAAAGTTTATGGAACTAGTTGTGACAATAATAACTAACCTTCATGGGATGTTTGCCCTGTACTAGGTACCATTTCCAGCAAACATTTTCATCGATTCATTCATTTAATCTTTGCAAAAACCTGTATCATTAATACCCTCAGTAATCCTGTTTAATACATGAGAAAAAATCATGAGCAGCAGGGTCACATAAGTCTCCCAGGTTGCATAAATCAGAAGTGTTGGAGCCAGATTTTGATCCCAGGTGGGCTGGCTCCAAAGCCAGCATGCATGACCCACATGCTCGACCAGTAACATGACTGTTTATCAACCAAGAAAAAGTGTGTTATCTTCTGATTTTATTTTGGTCTGAGTTTGAGTAGGGGCTTACAGATTGAACTCAGAAGGTAATAGTGTTCAGCAGAACAGTGTCCACCTGTGATGGTGTGGAGAAAGTCTCACGGGGTTCATTCTTAGAATCTATTTCATTGGATATCGGTATTTGGTAGAAAGAAGTTAGAATATATGCCCTCAATTTTTATATGATAATGACTTTAGTGAAATTAATATCAGGGAAAACAAAAGAAATTCAAACTAACTCTAAGAAAATGGGGGAAGTAGTTCTATAAGAACCATTTGGTTTAGATGTGTCAGATGTGCCAAGAGGTTTATCAATCACAGTGCCAAATCATCTACTCCCCACTGTGCTCCTTGGATTACCAGCTCCCATGCCCAGCACAGATGACTGGACACAGGTGAGCACCTGATCCAGGGTGTCGGGTCACCCTGGGGTCACAGTGAGTCCACAGGCTGGAGTGAAAAGATGAGCTGGGTTTATCAGATTCCCACTCCTGGGAGTTTGCTTTGGAATACGGAATGACCCAGTGGCAACAGTAACTCAAGGTGAGAAGTTGTGATGCAGGGAAAGAAAGGACCACTGTGGCCATGTCATGGGCAAGTCAGAGCTACTTGCACATGGAAGCGGGCTCTTGGAGTGAGCACAGCAAGGCAGTCAGTTTAGAGGGGAGAATGAGGCAGAAATGAAAGGGAGAGAGGATGTGTACACGGATGAACATGAGAAGCAGACAAGATAGCAGCTGGGATTTGAGCTGCTGTACTTTTCGGTGGCTCTCAGGCTCCACTGTGGTCTGCAGGTACTTGGACACACCCCGTGGACTTACATGACTCAAGATAGTCTGTTCCTTGCAAACAGAAAGACCTAATCTGAAAAGCATAAAAGTAGTTTGTTTTTAGACAAAATCCTACTTTAAACTAGACTAGGAAAATATTGATAAGAAACATTATGCATAATTAAGTATAATTTACCTCTGCGAAAGCATTGTTTAGAAATCCAATGATTAGGTCTAAATGAAAAGGAATGTATTATATAAATTGTGATTTTTAAAGAGGTAGGTTTTAAAAAAAACTTTTCGCTTTATTTTAACCAAATTTTTCTTAGTATACATGGTCATTTTAGCACCCTTTAAGAAAAGAAAAAGATACAGAGATCCTAGCAAGGGTTCCAAGAATAATTAAAATTATTAAAGTATGACTTACAAGAGAAGTAGCAAGAAATTGAGGATATTTGGCTTAGAGAAAAGAAAGCTAAGAGTGACTTTTTATTGTTTTAAGGAATATGGAAGGTTTATAGTCAGTTATGTCTCGTATTCATAGAAACAGAAATGACCTTCAGTCAAAGCTTTTCTAATAAACACAAGGGAAGAGTCTGTTGGATAGTTACAGAAGAAGGCCAAGGACTGTCTAGTCCTAGAGATGTTCAATAAGAAATTTAGAAAATACCTGGAAGTCATGGATGGTTGACAAACAGAGTTCAGTAGCATCTTTGAATCTGAGCTGCCAACAGAAACACACAATGCCTGTCCATGAGTACCATGGGAAGCTGTGAGTCAGATAAGAAGGAAGAAATAGAAAGAGAACGTGGTCAAGTTAGCATTCACCTATCAGATACTTCTGAAGGTCACTCTGACCTCTGTTATCTTGTACAATATAGAGTGTAATAGGGTTGTCATCATCAGATGCCATGCTTGTTTAGAAGGGACCCAAGTTGAGCATGACAAATAGAATAGCCAAGAGTTTCAGGCACCCACTCTGAAGGCAGTATCCCTCCCCCACTCTCCACAAGAGCTCCTTGGGGGACAGCTCAAACACCACAAGGGACAGGCCAAGACTGATTCACCGGCTCACTTCAGGAACCATCTGAGAGTGGCCCCCACCAGGGTGGGAACGCCTTGGCCAGAAGAATATCAATTATGGCGCCACCTTGTCCTGACTGTGCTACATACATCCATATTCTTGGAGCTTGAAGGAAAATGGGAGAGGTGGTCCCTACTTCTAAGAAGCTGTGCTGTTGAAGAGAGACTTGAAGGCAGCCTTGTCTCCAAGCTGGAGTATGGAGGCCTACATCCTAATCTCAAACCCATGTGTGTTGAATGAGAAACCGTGCGCACACCACTGCTCTCGGTTCTCCCATTGCCATTCCTAACAAGCAGATTAGACCAACTTTCCTCTGACTGACATGACATCCTACATAGGATACATAACAGACATATCTGACTGAGTTGCTGTGTTTTGTTAAAGTTGGGGTTAGGGACTTCCCTGGTGGTCCAATAGGAATGTGCCTGCCAATGCAGGAGACATGGGTTCAACTCCTAGTCCCAGAAGATCACACATGCTGTGGAGCAACTAAGCCAATGCAGTATAGCCCCTGAGCCCTCATGCCCGAGAGCCCACGAGCCACAGCTACTGAGCCCATGCGCCTAAAACCTGTACTCTGCAACAACAGAAACCACTGTAAGGAGAATCCACACAACAAGGAAGAGTAGCCCCTGCTTGCCACAACTAGAGAAAAGCCTGCACAGCAACAAAGACCCAACACAGCCAAAAAAAGAAGTTGGGCTTAAAATGAAAAAGGATGAGAGAGGAACTATGTACTCAGAACTCTTGGTTTATGGACCACGATGGAGGCCATAAAGTTTTTATGCAAAAATAGACCTCGAGCAGCATGTAAAATTCAATCTTCTCATGCGTGTGGAGCTGAGAAACCTGAGGCCCATAAAGGATTAGGGGAAGCAGAGGATAGAATCAGGAGTCCCCCAAATCTCACCAAGTATTTTCCCCAGCAGACCAGATCAGTGACATGTTCTTTTTCTCAAAAACAACCCAACACACTAGAATTCAGCGGGTTGTGTAGTAGAATACAACCGTGGAGGTTCTATTTGCCCAGAAACCCTAAAGTGGTAGAGGCTGAGGAGATTCTGTGACTACGTCCTGACATCATGTTCCAATGGGGCTGGGTCCTGTCTACTTTCAACAGAACATGGTGAACACCAGTCACTGCACCCAGGACCCACACAAGGGCTTGTGGTCTTCTTAGTTTTATACTACTTTTAATCCGGAGGCTTAGATTAGAAAAACACTGAGCGAAGGCAACCCTCCTGTTCACAGCAGAGACTCAACCCTGGAATATATCCGTTCCTTCTAAAGTCAATCAATTCAAATCTACTTACTCCAATACGCCTTGAATCATACTTGTTCCTGGCATGAGTGTGAAGCCAGTTTAGTTTTTCACAACTGAATGAAGTTATGCTAAATAAAAACAATGTTTTTAAAAAGTTAAAATATGAGTCATTATTAAACAAAGACACTTAGACAATAGAAATGTAAGAAACAGAAAGTGACATTTTCCACTCTGTCCAATACCACTCCCCTGAGACAATCACTGTTAACAGTTTGGTTTACATCCTCCCTTTTAAACATGTAGGAACATGTTTATAAATATTTGGCTTTCAAACTTTGACTAACTCAAGAAGCTCCTTATTAAAGATCATAGGTCAAATCTCTCTTCTTAATGTATTAAGCCTATTGTGGGGATATTCAAGACAAAAAAAAATAATGTAATATGGAAGAGGGCAACCTGCCTTGCTGTGACAAGCTTCAGAAGGATACCCCAGACATGAAAATAAATCAAATCTGGTAATTAAAAATAGGACTCCAGCTCTTATTAGAATTAAGAATAAGAACTGTAGAACCGAAATTATTTTCTGATACTATTCTGCTGAATTGCAGATAGGTTTCTACAGAAGAAAGCTCTATTGATAACTTCTTTAACACTTATTGGAAATCTCCTTGGCACAGTCTCTCTGATGTTCTATGTTCTCTGCTGATTTCTTTTGGTTAAAAGAGTATCTATGGCTAGGGTGACTTCCCAAGTGGCAAGAATGGTAAAGAAGAACCCACCTGCCAGTGCAGGAGCTGTAAGAGACGTGGGTTCAATCCCTGGGTCGGGAAAATCCCCTGGAGGAGGGCAACCCACTCCAGGATTCTTGCCTGGACAATCCCATGGACAGAGTAGCCTGGCAGGCTACAGTTCATGGGGTTGCAAAGAGTCGGAAATGACTGAGTGAGGACACAACAATAAACATTATGGGAATCATCACCAACTTACCCTCAAATGATTCAGGAAAAAAAAAATATGTATGCGAAGATGGAGAGAGAGATTTCGAGAGAGGGAAGCAACGATAAAGCAAATGGGCAAAATTTTACCACGCATGGCTAGCGTGATGTTACCCTGACATCTGGAGAGGTGTTATAACTTGGTCTGATTTGAAGAAACATTCTCTCCAGTCTGACTGTAAGGCAAGTCCACGCCCAAATACCTGAGGGTTGTGCCCATACACGTTGTGATTGAGGCAACATAACTTCAGGGGTGCTATTTATCTGAAGGGCTCCCAAGCCGCTGAGCTCCTGGCAGCTGCTCAAGGAGAAACGTCTGTACTTGGGAAGGACTAGCAGCTCCTGTTAAACTCGGGACCTGTAACTAGGTCTCAGACAAGCGATTAGCTTTCATTCAGTCCTTTGTAACTGAATAGGACACGAGGGCATGAGACCCAGGGAGCGTGTACTTAGCACAAGCACTAGATGAGGCTCTGTGCACTGTGGTTTAAGATACCAATGAGTCCTTTCTAGGCAGAAGGAGATGGGTACAGCTTAAGTGACTGTCAGCACCTGCCAAGGCTGAGCAATTTGTGTGATTACTCTTCATTTTCCCTCTCAATCTGGACACAGCTCTGACCTCTAATCTAAATTTCACCACAATGGTCTCTGTGGCCTTGCTGTGCTGGGCGCTGCCTGACTTTCTTCATCTGCAGAATAGAGTTCTCAGTGCCCATCTCCAAAGGAGGAACAGCTGGTTCAAGCCCAAGATGAGTGTTGAAAATATGGATCAATGGTCACAGAATATCATTACGGCAATCACAGAAAATTACCCAATGCCTTCTGTTACCCTGGATTTAAAAAAAAAAAATCAATTACAACTTGAAATACATTCGGGCAATATTTCTCAAACTGAGATTCACAAGTTCTGAAAGAATTTTTTGATTTGGGGTTTTTCTTAAGGGTATGATCTAAGAAAAATTATAAGAATGTTCTGCACTATTGGGATGACCACCTTGTAACCAAATACTGTGTAGAGTTCAACATGGGTATTTGTGCCTCCAAGGGACCCAGCACCAAACAGAGCTGTATACAACACTGTACACACACTGCATACAAGGCAATGTACTAAACTGACTGGGCGACCAATATAAGGATCAATGGATAGAATCGCAATCGTAAAAACTAAAAAGAACATTTTTGTCAAGTTTTCCCTAAAATTTCATTGGCATTTTTTATTAGGAATGTGTTAGTAATCAAAGCTTAACTGAGGAGACTGACTTATTAATAATATTTTGTCTTCAGTGGTAGAAATCTAGAACATGTTTCTCCATGTATTCAAATCCTCCTTTCTGTATGTCAAAAGGAAATAGGTTTTTTTCTAAATATAGGTCTAGAATATTTCTGTTCTCATGTATTATATATTTGTGTATGTCTGTCTTATTGTGAATGTGATCTGTTTTTTATTACATTTTTCCATTAATTGCCTGCATACAGAACAGTATTGATCTGCATAATTATTTATAGCTGATCCCTCTAAATGCTTATTAGTTCTGATAATTGAGTAATCCTAAATCATTTCACCCAAATGCCCTGAATGGCAGATACCATTTTAACGGATGTTATTAACTGAAATTTTTTAGAATATCTTCTTCTATCATCACTTTCATTTGATTCCTTAATATTGTATTTGTCGTAATATACAATTTGGAGACACAGTTTTATTATAAATTTGTTTTCTAGGATGACATGTCCTTCATATTTCCCAGTATGTTCATTCCAATTTGACAAACACAGGTTTTCAGTTGCTTCCCTTGCTTTTTAGACAATCTTCTGAATTATTTATTTTGGCCATGCCGTGCAGCTTACAGGATCTTAGTTTCCTGACCTGGGACTGAACCTGAGCCATAGAAGTGAAGTGCTGAGTCCTAACCACTGGCCCACCAGGGAACTTCTAAGACAATCTTCTAATTTTAAAATTAGAATTATTTCATCTCCTTTTAGATATATAAGTCTCATAAGATATTTTATTGTAAACCAGCAATGTAACAGGTTCTAAATATTTATGCTACACTTTCTTTAGTCAGATGCCTTATGTTAAATTTACCGATAACACATTGCTTCAGATTTCCAAACAGTGACAAGTCAGAAGCAAAAATCTGGTTGCTATCGGCGGCCCCTGTACCATGTCAAACTCTGGTTTCAAGCAGCAGAATTTGGCATTTTCGTTCTTTTCTCTCACTGCCTTGGCCCAAGGAAATGACTTGGATGAGTGCCCTTCTTTTTTATTCAGAGATGCCATAGATTAATTGTAAAGACTTCCTTTCATCTACATAACAGAATGGGTTCAGATGATAGCCTTTTAAGCTATTATCTGCAGTTTGGAACTTTGTGCTGGAAAGTCAGCAGTTATACAAAAGGGGTCTGTTAGAAACACTGAACAATGAGAGCTTGACATTTTTCTCCTTCTGCCTCCAGAAAAGAACCAAAGCAACTATTTGATTACATTTATGTATTTCATAAAAGAATGTGGGGATATATTCATATGCCAGCAAACCTCATGGAAAGGACAAAACTGTGCAGCTTGTTTAAGGGGACTCTCTCATTAACACTTCACTCCCACTGAGCTGGTGGAAGGAGAGTGGCAGCAAATTTTTCCGTGTGGTCTACTAAGCACCCAAACTGTGTGCTTTCTTAAATGTAAGAAAAATAAGAAGCCATGCAGAATCTAGGATGAACTCAGCCTTACATTGTAAGGAAGAACAGTGAGGGAGGGGGGGAAGAGTAAATAGTGTGCAACACACTTAGGATTTTGGCTGAAATAAAGCAATGTGTACAAATACTTTAAACAGAAATCAAACCAAAAAAAATGTCTTTTGTCCTTCTTTGTAAGTACTTCTTGGTTACATCAGTGGTTTTTCCTCTCTTGACTTCATTGATTTTGTGTGAGCCTGCATGTGTGCACATTCTTTGAATATAAATTGTTTTAATTAAAAACCACCTGAGCCAGAGAACTCAGCTTAACAGGGTGAAGATTTAGTAGAAGGGCTTTCACATCCCAGCTGCCCTTCCAAAAGAGCTGAGGTTTTCCAGGACAATCTCTTCTTTGAACCTAACATGAAAACACATTAGAGCTCTTTTTGGAACAAAGAAATATACATAGGAAATAAAGACATTGTTTTTATCAGATTTTCTTCTTTTACTCTGACGTAAGCTGGCTAAGAAAGAAAGTGTCTCCTTCCCGAGAGGCAAGTGGATCATCAAGTCTCTTTTCTCAGTATCTAATCCTGCTCCCCGTGATGGGTATTATAAAAATGCAGAATTGAGGTTTCCCATCTTCTCTTCCCTGGAGTTTCATCCCAGTGTCCCTTCATTTATCCAGCACAGGCTGTGAGCCCACAACTATTGAGCCACTGTGAATCATGGGCTGGATAACCAGGGCTAGGTCTGAGCTCCTTTATCTGGACCCTTCTGATACATTATTTATCATATTTACGTAAGCTAGTTCAGCCTCATTCTGGGACAAGGAAGAGTTTTTGGCTCTCAGAGACTGGGCTGCTCAGAACACAGAAGAGAAAAACAAACCCATCTTTCCTCCAGCACATCACACCCCAAAGGCTGCCAGGCTAAGACCAATTCAGGGTAAACTCATCATTCCATCTATACCATGTCCTCTGACATACGTGGTATGTTTGTGGTGGCCCTTAAGCTTGCTGCTGCATAAAGCCAAGAGGTCAACTTCTTCCGGCTCTTTCAGAGCTCACCCATGGCCCCCAGACAATCCCTCTCCACCCACAGACCCAACTGTAGGTTTGCAGAGACGAGGTCTTAGCTGCATTTCATTGCCTCTGAAGTCTTTCCAGTACCTTCTTTTGGGGGGTCTCTCTAGCTCCTGCTCCCTTTGGCTCCTCTATTTGCAAACCAGTTCTTGTTGTCCGTCTACCCACGTGGACTTGATCCCACCCCACCTTCAGTTTTGGATACAAACTCCAGTCCGTTTACATCCAGTACCAGCCTGAGGTCTTGGAATCCAGTTCAAAAACTTAAGTCCCATCTGCAAGATGCCTAATAAAGACAAATTTCAGGACATGGGATGCACGGAACGTCCAGCCTGTGCTCACTGTCTCTCTGAGTTTGTTGTCATCATAATAGCAAGAAGAACCAAAGTCTAGTCATGCTACTCAACAGTCTGGTATCTGAGAGCATCTAAGGAACATCCAAACCAAGTGCTAACAAAAATCACATGGTTCACCTCATATGAAACTAGCCAAGCACTTCAGTAGCTATAAAAACAAAAAGATATGTAATAAACTGCCACTTTGAAACTTTTTAGAGTTTAAAATATTTTTTTTCTTAAAAAGTTAAATAAAATATTTTTTCTAAAAAAAATAAAATAAAATATTTTTTTTCTAAAAAAATAAAATAAAATATTTTTTTCTACCTTATTTAGCTCCTATTATATATGGCAGCTGGCAGACTCAGTGGCAGATAATAAATGTGAATGAAGACATAGTGGGTTATGAGATGCATAAACAAATAGCAGTGATACTATATAACAAGTGTGAGCCCTGAGGACAGTGGGGACCTAAGGCAGAGCTTAAGAGACCCTTAGTGGAGGGGTTAGGTCATTCTCCAGAAATTTATCAAAGGGCCTAGTTTGTCCCCAACACTACGAATAGAGTTAAAAAACAGTCCTGGTTTTCAAGTTGCTCACTATCTACCAGGAGAGCAAGATAGATGAATACAGAACAGCATAATACACGACATAATAGGGGGATTCAAGATATATAACTGACCAATCCAAACTGACTCCAGTCATAAACTGTTGGCTCCATAAGTGGCTATACCAGCCGAGAGGAGAGAACTTTGTCCCTAGCCCAGTCTGGATGGGCAGAGGGCTCCCTGAACGAAGCAATGTCTGCTTAGACGCTTGAAGGACAGGTAGAAATTAGCCAGGCAAGATCATTTCAGACAGAGATGACAGTACTAATGCTTGGTGGAGTGAGAGCACACTGCATATCTAGGCGAAGGGGCGTAACTTCACCACACAGTCTGGGTGAGCATACCGGGGGGCTTGTCAGAAGCAGGCTCTGTGAATTGAGACAGAAACCATCTAGAAGGCATCAGAAGTGACATCTGAAGATAATCAGGACAGAAACAAAACACACACAAGCACTATTGCTGTTTATAGCCAGAAGCCCGAGATACACCCTGGATAATGAAGCCCAGCCCTGAGCTAAGGACTAAAAGGGGGAGATATTGGTAAATAAAGGGAAGCAGACCAAGGATGAAGAGTGGGAAACAAGAAAACAAACTACCTCAGGAAAGGCCTGAAAACATTTACCAAAGGAAACAAAAAAAGGTAAAGACCAAACCACAAAAAGGATCCAATTATAATTGAATTCACAACTTAAATAAAGATAATTAGACTGAATGAAACTTGGAAAAATTAATGGAAAATGAGTATACCCAGTGTAACAAGTGTAGCAAGCATCTGTTGCTTCTGCCAGCCCAGACCCATCCCCATCGCCTCCCAGGCCGTGCAGTTCAAGTGGACCTGATCGCCTGGCCCGCCCTTAGCCACAGGTGTGAGAATATGACCCAAGCCTGTCCAAGGTAGCCCATCCCTCGGGCCCCAGGGATGGGTTCTCTGGTGAGCATGTGATCTGGGCTCAGCCAGGCAGTCTCTGCCAGCACTTTCCTGGTGGAGCTCTTCCTCACTGGAAGTTGAAAGCAGGTTGCATGTGAACCTTGAGATACTGAAAACCATCTTCATCAGTGAGAGATGGGGTTTTAATTACATCATTTCAGAGTCTGCACCCCTGTTATTTGTACTAATTCCTGTTTTAGCTAATTTCAACTGGAGTCTGTTGCTTGCAACTGAAAAGTTCCCGATTAACTCAAAAAAATTTTCAGTCACTAAAATAATGGTCTTCAGTGACAGGCATTCTGGACAGTTCTAAGAACATCCCTAAATGGCTAGATCCTACATATACTGAGCTCTCCAAAATGGCAATACTGAAAGTGAGAGCCAGAGAGAGCATTCACAGAAAGCACTCAGTTCTGATTTATTATAGAATTTCTGGAGCCAAAAATTTTTACAAAATTTACTCAAAAACTTCTGAGTCAGAAACATGGCCTAAATTTTTTTTTTTTTTCCAGTTCAGGATGGCAGAGTAGAAGGATGTGCACTCATCTCCTCCTTCAAGAGCACCAAAATTACAACTAGCTGTTGAACAACCATCAACAGGAGAACACTGGAACCCACCAAAAAAAGGTACTACACGTCCAAAGACAAAGAAGCTTCAGAGAGACAGTAGGAGGGGCACAATCATGATAAAATCAAATCCCATACAGGTCGGATGGGTGACCTACCAACTGGAGAACAATAATACAAATACAGAAACACGACCAAATGATGCCTTCACTCCACAAACACTTATTGAGCTGGTCCAGGGCCAGCACTGTGCTGGGTGCTGGGAGGAAATAACATCCACACAGAAAGAGACACACAGTCTAGAGAGACAGACATGTGAACACGTGCAGTTAGAGCTGTCATTTAGGGAGAACAAAGTGCTGTGGGAGCTCAAAGGAAGAAGCAGCTTCCTTCCCTCCGAAGTAAAGACAACCCTTCCGTTTCAGTGGAGAATAGATCACAGACATGCTCAACTACCACATTCACTTGAAGCGTGTTCGTTATGACTCAGGCTTTGAGATGCTTCCACACTCAAGCGAAAGAAGGGGAAGCTGTACTTGTCGAGTTCCCACCCTGCGCCAGGCATGGTTACACCTCTGTGTTAACTCAGGTGACAAGCTGCTCTGTGACATGATGGAAGTATCAGGGCCTTGACATACTCTGAGATCCTCAAGAAAACAGTTCAACAGCTAACCAGTCTGACAGTCCTGGTGATTTAAATACTACTGACTCAGTCAAAATGTAAGGAGGGTGGGGAACAAATAAGCCAGTAATCAAGGCAATTATAATTTTAATGCAAAAAAAAATCCAGAATGAACAAAATATCCACATTTTAAGTAAAGATGAGATCAGACCCTGCACTGGAATGACTCAGCCTCACTCACCTCCCTCTAACTCCAGCCTTGCTCCGGAGATGGGGTTTCTGTGCATCTTGTAAGCTTTGTCATCTCCTGTCTGTCTTCCTGTCCAAATAGCAAAATTGTCCTCAAAATGGTTGTGACTCATGTGCCCATATTTGGGGACAACAGGATCATGTGAAGTCAGAAACCGCACCTACACACTGTACCTCCTATGGAGAGGAGGAGGAAGGAAGTGAAGTTCCCCCTGCACCTACACGGGCTGGCACAGAGAGTGGAGCCCAGCCTCACTATTGAGATATGGAGGAGGCTTGGGTGGAGGGTGAGGAGACTGTGTGTCCTGTGAGAAGACCTCACTCACCAGGATTATTAAAAACAACACCAGGGACTTCCCTGGTGGTCCAGTGGTTGGGAATCTGCCTTGCAGCGCAGGGGCCATGGGTACCATACCTGGTCAGGAAACTGGGACCCCACGTGTGTGTGTGTTAGTCTCTTAGTCAGGTCCAAGTCTTTGTGACCTCGTGGACTGTAGCCTGCCAGGCTCCTCTGTCCATGGAATTCTCCAGGCAAGAGTACCAGAGTGGTTTGCTATTTCCTTCTCCAGGGGATCTTTCTGACCCAGGGATTGAACCCAGGTCTCCTGCATTGCAGGCAGAGTCTTTACCATCTGAGCTACCAGGGACTCTTACATGCCTTGGGACAAGTAAGCCCCTGGCGCCACAGTGAAAGATTCTTGCATGACCCAGTAAAGACCTGGTATGCTGCAACTAAGGCCTGATGCAGCCAAATAAATAAATAAATATTTTTTTTTAATAAAAACAACACTAGACCCTCCTGAGCGGTGATGACCCTCTCTAGTTCCCTGATGGAATTAGCCGAAACCTCTCAGGAGTTTTGAAGACACCAGTAAGTAACGAAATTCCCCAGTTCCCTCCATGTCTCCTCTCTCCTCAGTCCTTTACTCCAACCCCATTTTCTAGGAGCCTTTGGAGCCAAGAACGCCATGAACAGAATTGTCCTCACCAGGTTCCATGCAAAGCAAAGGGAATGATGCAGAACAGAGGATGAGATGGCTGGATGGCATCACTGATTCAATGAACATGAACCTGAGCAAACTTTGGGATATAGTGAAGCCTGGCGTGCTACACCTCATGGGGTCACAAAGAGTCAGATGCGACTTAGCAACTGAACAACAATAATAAGCTACCAGCTCAGAGGTCCCTGGAGAGAGATTGGGACCCGAGATCTAGCCAAATTCTTCTCCTAAATCATCCATCTTTTTTTCATCTACAAATTGAAGATAATATTTGTTGCCTTGCTATATCAAAGTGTTCCTAAAGAAAAAAAGGCTACAAAACAGAAAGAGCTTCAGATAAAAGAAATTATTCCATATGTTTAGCTACAGAATTTTCCAAAAGTTATTTTTAACAAAACATAAGGGTGGGGAAGTTCTTGGCATTAGCTGTGATTTGTACTGAATGGGGAAGCATGACACTTCATTATCCACAATAAAATAACCAAAATAGCTGACATTTATGTGCCACACATCATAGTAGGTTTGTGTATATTATCTCATTTAAAGGTAGGGTTTTTTTTAATAATGGAGGCCAAAGAAAATTAAAGGGAATTTATGTATCTTCTGTTTATTAAGAGACTCATTCATTCATTTGACAAAAACTTATGAATGGATAAACAAAGATACAGTCTCTTTACATCTACATGTTTAAGGCCTCGTGGGATTTCATGTTATCTTAAAAGATTTTGGAGTCATTTATGAAAAAAACAATTTAACCAATAGTTGGCTTATACTGACATCAAAAGTTATCTCAGGCTCTGAACTCAAGAGTCAAATGTTATTTCCCCTGCTGCTGCTGCTAAGTCTCTTCAGTCGTGTCTGACTCTGTGCGACCCCACAGACGGCAGCCCACCAGGCTCCCCCGTCCCTGGGATTCTCCAGGCAAGAACACTGGAGTGGGTTGCCATTACTGATACCTTAAAACCCAATGCAGCTTTTTACATTTTGACTTTTGATGGTCTCCACTCTTCCTGGAAATCATCATAATGCCCTCATGTAGTTCATACAAAGCAGCCATTCAAAAACATTTAGTTAACACCTACCATGTTCTAAGAACCTTGTGTTGTTAGTTGCTGAATCAATGGGAATAAATATAGCCCAGCTCTGGTCTATGAAGAGATCATTGTTAAATGAAGACACACACAATTGGGCTTCCCAGGTGGCTCAGTGGTAAAGAATCCGTCTGCCAATGCAGGAGACACAGGTTGGATCCTTGAGTCAGGAAGATCCCCTGGAAAAGGAAATGGCAACCCACTCCAGTATTCTTGCCTGGGAAATCCCATGAACAGAGGAGCCTGGTGGGCTATAGTTCATGGGGTGGCAAAAGAGTTGGACACATCTTAGCGACTAAACACCACCACCACAAACAATTACAATTCCTTCTGATATGTGGCAACAGAGAGGAACACACAAAATGGGCAGGAAGGATCCAAACCACAGATTATGAATTCTTCACATTCTAGGGAAAAAGAATACAAGGCTCACTTTGTAACACCAAATGATGTTTTCAGATGATCAAGAGAAAGATCTACAACTAAGTGAAAAAAAAAACTGAAGCTGGTGCTCGAAAACCTCATCAGGAAGTGTGGATTAACACACTCTTGAGAGATGTCCCTCTCACCCCAGCTTGCAAGGCTTTTGGAGTCAGATGGTGAGATCAATCATTGAAGCATCGGATTTCGGAGCCAGCTGGGAAGAACTGGCTGGACTCCAGCTCTGTGGAATGGCCTGGGAGGGGTAGCCCTCTGGATAGGCATCCTGCACTGTTTGTTTAAAGCCCTTATAGCATGTGCTGTGGGCAGCAGCTGACCCATCTAGGACATCCCCGCCCCCATGCCTTTCCCAGGTGTTCTGGTAAAAACTGGGGAAAAGAGAAGGGAGAGAGAAACAGAGCACTCATTTCTAACTCAAATGAGTTAGAAAAATGAACTCTCTAGCTCACTAAGCCACAGAGGATCCATTTAAAACAACAAGGCAACAACCAAGGAGCTACAAATCCTCCCCAACTCCCCCTTTATTTTGGCCTTGGCTTCACGAAGTAAATAACTGACACCCAAACTATTCAAGTCACTTGGAAATAGCCCCTTCCTATTCTTGCCAATACTTGTAATTATTTTCCCACCCATGATTTGAGGACTGTTGACCGTCCATGCCTTATCCAATGAACACTCTGCCTAATCGTACAAATCTTGTTGCTAGAACAGGTGGCTATCCACATGTAAGAAATCCGAGGCCCAGGCCAATCAGCTGAATTGTCGCACAGGAAGTTGGTGGTAGAAGGCCTAGAAGACCACGGCCTAGTGCTGGACTCCTCACCGAGGGCTTCGGTCAAAAGGTACAAAATACTGAAGGAGAAAGAATGATAGAGTTTAACTTGTGAAAGGTTTTCTATATATTAACAGGTTTCATGTACCTTTTTTTTTTCTCTTGGCAAGGCTGGGGTCATCCGCTCAATCTCTGACTGCGCCTCAGATTCTTTGATTCTGGGAGAACAGCCTTAAGCCTCTGCCTGAGAACCTTGCATACACTCCCTGGTCTCCTCCCCTCCACTACGGAAGGTTTGCCTGGAAGCCACCCAGGCCAAATTGGGGAGCTTCCCGCCCAAGCTCCCCAGGGAAGGGAGAGGATCCCACCCGAAGAGCTCAGGGATCTCCCGCCACCTCCAGTGCGCATGTGCACCCCAGTTCTGGCAGAGACCATCGCTGGAATTTAGCAAGAAGCCTGCAGAATAATCACTATTGCTGTGGGGCTGACAGCTGTTAAGGGCTCATTAGGGAGTGTCAGTTTTCCACAGGCAACTGCATTTCTGAGAAAAGGATCTGAACATAAGGGTAAAAAAAAAAAAAACCCACAAACCGAGCAGCTCTTTCTATTTCAAGAGAACAAGTTGTTGAACCTGAAGTGGCAAGAGAGTTTGCCAACCCCTTGATCTCCCACTTCTGGCACGTTCCAGCCACTCTGGGCTAAGATGTGGGTCTGGACTATAAAATAAGCACTTCCCCTGCCCGCCTCCAAAACACATACTGAGAACATGGGGAACTGCCTTAGGAATTCTTCACAGTCAAGGAGGAAGTCAGGGAGACTTGGGTTTGAAAGATGTGGCCAGCCATTTATGGCGCATGCTTGGATATCCGTTTATCACCTTGTATTTGGGAATGTTAGCAAGTACATGTACAGTGACTGGTGTTTTGAAAGAAACAAAGGAGGCATGAGATGTAACCCATGCCCTAAAGGAGCATACAATCTGGAATGAGGGCTAACCCTTTGGATTCAAAGACCAAAACAAGAGTCAGTATTACACATAATTCAGAGATGGCATCCCACGGCACTCAGAGAGCTTAGGAAGCAGAAGATCACCGGAGAATGGAGAGTGGCCCTAAGTCTCCCTTTCTTCAGGCCCTCTGTAGATGCTGTCCTCCCAGGAGTCTATCCCAACCCTCTTGCTCAGTCTGACTCTTCAGGTTCAGTGGTTCCTAAGAACCCAATTTAGGACTCTCTCAGGTGCTACTGACATGTCCACAACTTGAATGAGTATTAAGAGAGTGGGTCTCATAGAGAATATATTTGTGGCTGTTAAGAAGGATGTGGGGATAGCAGAAGGATGGAGCGGGAGTTTGGGGCTAACAGAGGCAAACTATTATATACAGAGTGGATAATAATGAGGTCCTACTGTACAACACAAAGAGCTTTACTCAATATGTGATAAACCATAATGGAAAAAATATAGACATATATGTGTGTGTGTGTGTGTGTGTGTGTACAGAGGATGAGATGGTTAGATGGCATCACTGACTCAATGAACATGAGTTTGGGTAAACTCCAGGAGTTGGTGATGGAGAGGGAGGCCTGGCGTGCTGCAGTTCATGGGGTCACAAAGAGTCGGACATGACTGGGCGACTGAACTGAACTGATCTGTGTACAAACATATGTATGAAGATGTATATATATCACTGAATCACTTTGTTGTACAGCAGAAATTAACACAATAATGTAAATCAACTATGATTTTAAAAAGTTAAAAAAAAAAAAACCCTGGGTCTCCATCCTGGCAGCATATCAGAATCACTTGGGGACCTTTAGAAATGACCTTTGCCCAAGTTCCATCCCAGGTGACAGGCCCAACATCAGATTTCAAAGCGCAGCCAGCTGGAGAACCACTGGTTTAAGCGACAGAGGGTAATTCGCAGGCTCACCTAGGAAACCACAGGAAAGGCCCAGAGGAGCTGCCCATAGGCACGACTGGAACAAGGACACTGAACACAGATTTCTGCTCCCCTGCTCACTTTGCCACCTGTCTGCTGCATCTTCTCAGGGCACTGCCTCGGCAAAGTGGGACTCACTGCCAGTAGCGGCTCCAGCTCATGCTTTAGCAAATAGAGAGGACAGGGCTCCCTTTCCTTGGGTCTATATTGAATCCCCAAACTTCAATTTTTAAAAAGGGCAAAACTCTGATTGGCTCATGTGCTACCCCTTGACCTGTGCTGAGATATTCTTTGGTCTAGCTTGGTTCATGTTCATGTGGCTCCCTCTGAGGAGGAGTGCTGGGGAGATTAAAATAAAGCCTTGCTGTTCCAAGTGTGGTCCGTGGGCCAGCCATGTAGCCATCACCCGTGAGCTTGTTACACATGCAAATTCTCAGGCCCCATCTCAGACCTGCGGACTTGGAACCTGCCTTCTAGCAAGATCCCCAGGTGACCTGTATGCACGTTAAAGTTTGAGAAGGACTATCAGTTTCTCAGGTTAGTGAGAATATAGGTATTCCTTTTTCTTGGTTTTATGTCAAAGCCTTAGAAAAAAGATGTCACGATTTCCCCTCTGCCGCTCCTGCCAGCAGCAGTACCAACAGCAGGTCTCACCCGGTTGGTAAGAAAATCAATCAAGCTCCTGGCGCTATGTCTCTTTCTCCTTCTTAAAAGCCGGCTCTGATCAGCAGACTGGGGTCTGTGGTTTTGTTGCAGTAGCTGATATGGAAGAGGATGTGGCACTCTGGGCCAAATAGGATCCAGCAGCTGGCGCTTATCAGTCCCACCCCACGACACACACAGATGCGTCCACGCTGACCTTCCTGGCCAAGGACATGTGGGAACTCAGAGCTTCCCATGGGAATGGATGACGGAGCAAGGAAGCAAGGTTAATGTAGGTGTGATGGCATCCTGCCCATTGCTTCTGAGTGCAAAGCCCCAGCATCATCTCAGCCAGTCAGCAAGGGGGATTTGCCTCTGAAACCCGGAAGCCCATAGGAAGCACAAACACACAGTTGAGGCCTTTGGTCACTCTGTTTGCTCAGTGATGCTTTACGCCCCGCTGGAGGACACCATTCTCACGTTCAGTGCACTCCAGAGGCCTCAAGCCCACCTTCTGTGACTTGAAGGTCAGCCAGATTTTTCCCCTTACCTTTCCCTCCCCCTATCCATTTCCTTTCCCACTCCAAGAGGAAAGGGTAAAAATTAGTGGGCATTCAGTAAATATTAGTTGAAGAAATAAATAGATGAATAAATAAACAAATGAAAGTTTTCATATTTTTTGAGCAAAGGGAGTTGACCTTGGCTTTCATCTGCTTTGACGGATAAATAGCTTTACTTCTGGGAAACTACATAGAATGACCATATAAAAAAATCATCACTTCATTTTTGTTAATATCTTTCCCACATCTCCACCCTCCACAAATAAGAAATCCTCTATATATTTGTATTCTAGAGCCTCAAATTTTTATTCTCCTTACAGAAAGAGCCTACCTTTGGTCTCAATGGTTTCTTACGAACAATGCCCCTAAAGGATGAGGATAATTTCCCCACAATTATTTGAGTACTTTCCCCCCAAGCAGAAATATATTTCTATTCACTTATTCCAGAACACACTTAGCACTACTTCGTCTTACAGAGGAGGCAACTGAACTTCAGGGAGGGACTGGATGTGTCCATGACCCTACAGCTATTCATAGTAAGAGGCAAACTGGGAGTCTCCTGAGTTCTGATCTAGTTTTTTCTTTAATTCCACAGGGCAGCCTGTTGACTGCCCTGGTATTTGCCCTTAACTCAGGGGCAATGGTGTGGCCACTTTCCTCTGAAAAGAAGCAGCCTATGAAAGGGCCCCTCAAGTAAGTGTTCAGTCCAGCAGCTCCACCTCTAATGGGGGGCTGGGGGAGGATGGAGCATGCAGAATTCCAGTGGCCACTTCCGCACCAGCCCCAAAGTTACTGATCTGATGTTCCAAAAGCTCTTTTTTCCCTCTCTCTCTCTCCCTTACCCAGCCTAAGCAGTAATAGAGAGAACTTTGCTCAAACTTTCCAAGATAACTTCCCTTTGGGCTGACACCAAGCATGTGCAGCTTCAGGCCAAAGGAATATTGGGAAGTTTATGAGCCACTAAAAATAGACAGTTACAACAGAAACTCCCTCCGACTTCTGCCATTTTCCCTGTTGGCTACACAAATTCGGAGGCAGACTCTAACCATGGGAGATAGAAAAAAGCATCACTATAGCTCCAAGCTACGGTATAATCTGAGCGAAAATAAGCTTTAGAAACAACATTGCCATTTCAGGAATGACGAGGACCCACTGGGTCATCACCTGGCGCTGAACCCTTCCTCCCATAGCCAAGGAAGGAATGGCAAGAAAAACGCACAGCCACAGGAGCAAACCTAGCATAGGCCATAGCTCGTTTGCAGGTTCTCATGTCTTTGGGGGATGAAAGCCAAGTTTAACCATGGTATGGGTCCAAGAACATTTCAGAAGATCTCCAGTAGGACAATTGGCTTCTCTGAAGTACATTGGGGCTGGTTATATGGACTGTCTTTTGCTTTCTGTCTGGTCTAGGTCTGTACCTGGCTGTTTTAAAGGTTCTGTTTCATTTTAGTTACTTTATAGAGCCTGGAAAATAGCCAAGTTAAGTACGGTCTTTAGGTCTCAGTGTACCTGGTTTCCTGCCAGCCACATACCAGGAGTCCCTGAAATACACTCCAGTAAGGTCAGAGCTATAATTTGGTGACTTCGGTTAACCCAGTGTCCGCGAGGCCTGCGCAGCACTCCACGCAGAGGTAGGAAGAAAATAGAGAATCCCACCAAGAAATGAGGATCCACCCAAGTGCTTCAGAGAAACCAGTTGTGTGTTTGGTTGGTCCTAAAGCAAGTACTTTCATGTCCTTCAGGCTGTATAGGTGTGAAACATCTGAAATTACACAAAGTAAGGAAAAAAGAATAACAGAAGCAGGTCTGCCGAAGAGAAAGTGTCTCTTTTCCATCCATTTCGTCCAGAAGGTTACTGGGGCCCTGATGTACTTCTCCACGTTCTGGTTCTCCTCCAGAGGAATACTATAGAGTTGTACATGTTCCAAGCACCACCTGGACATTCCTTGTACCTGAATTCTGCTTGGCTCCTCTGCACTGACCACTGACCCAATGTAAGATGGCTCTCTTCTTCCTATTTTTAAAAACTCCCAGAGGAGAAGCAGCAGAACCTTCTTTCACTGGCCGTTTTAGTATTTTAACAGCTCTAATTTAGAGAAAATCAAATCATTCTTATTCCTAACCTAACCCCCTCATGCTGCAATTTAAATCCATTTCTGCTTGTTTGACCTTGGTAAATATAGGAAACGCCTGGAGCCACTCCTGTGTTTACTGCACAACTGTCTCAAGTTTCCCATTTCATTATTTTTTTTACCTTCTTATCCACCTCTTATGAGTCCTCTTCAAATTCTTTATCCTCCTTTTTTATTATGGAAGATAAGTTGTTATAATAATATGTAGTCCCCATGTAGGAAAGATATGTGTATATATGTGTGTGTGTATAAGTATATACAATTATGCGATGTAAATAATATTATATATGTATCTATAATGCAAATAATATTATATAATACAACTATATGCATTAGCTCATTTGAGCCTTTAAACCACCATTTTGTGTGATGAGTGAAGCACTATTATTGTTTCTGTTTTGCAGGCTAGAAAACTCCGGGAGTTGAAGTGAATTGCTCAGGGTCACAAATCTAGTTAAGCAGCTGGACATGGAGCCAGCAGACCTAAGTTTCCTAATGCCCAGGGCAGGACTCTTTCATGATACCCTCTCATCTGTGTTTCGTGGTAAATCCTGCATCAAGTAGGACTATGTAGACCAGGCCCCAGACCTAAGAGCCACTATTCCTCTGCACTCTGTTCACACTTGAGTCAGAGCAGGCCAAACACTGGTTCCAATTGTTTTGTATTCCTGGAGAGTAAAGACCCAGTCCTGCTCACTTTGTGTCTTTGCACCTTACTGAGTAGCTTGGCTGCCATAGGTGCTCAACAGGTGTTAAGGAGAATGGATGAATAATGAATGGTTTAAACAGAGTGAATAAATGAATGACAAAAGCATCGCAGGAGGGCACAGAGGAAGGTGTTAATGCAATCAACCCTACTACCACAAACAGGCTTAATAAAATGAAAGTACAATTACACAACTACTTTAGAGCGTTAAACGAAGCTTCTAACTTGATACTTTTCATGAAATAGGCTTTACTAGGCAGAGCACATTATCCAATATTTTACCATTCAAATCACAAGCAGGTCATGGCTATAAAATATTAAAATGTATACAATACTAATGTTAAATATTAAATCACTTGTTTTAAGTAACTTCAAATCCTGGAAATTCTTTTCACTTGTTAATGGACAGTCATATTCTCCATGGTCAAATGACTTCTACTTTCTTTTCAAGAACATTTCCAAATAGTAAATGCCTAATCTATCACTAAGTACATGGCAAATATTTATTGTTACCATTGACAGGTCATATTTTTATTCCTGACTTCCCCTAGAAAGCTATATAGGATAATTCAGCTTAATGTGTATGGAGCCTTGCCAATACTTTTCTTCCCATTAAAAATTACAGTATATAAGAAAGCTCAACCTCTGTTTAGAGAGTGACCTGGCTTTTAACTTCTTCATGGCTTGGGAGAAGTTAAAGTTTAGATAATTAAAACTAAATATCAGAGCTCGAGTCTACATCTAAACGCATCATTTTAATGTAAGCAGTTCATATATTTGGAAATGTGTGTTCCCAATGGCATACTGTAAAAATGGTCTTATTCTCTGCTTAGGGAAAATCTGTATTCAGTTGTGTAGTCATGCAGGGTTAGCAAATCAAGAGTCAGCAATGCATCCATAACAGGGTCTTCTCACAACTAATGAAAGTCTTAAAGACCAAATACTTATAATATTTGAATTCTCTTCCTATCTTTATCCATTGTGAAAACTGAAGAGGAAGAGTGGTATTTGATGTTTTTGCTGAAGTACCATTATAGGATTAAAAGAAAAAAGGCAAAGGCTGAGTAATTGTTTATCTAATTATTTATGGCTTCTTATCTAAGATCAAATTTTTTTAGGTTCTCCCAAAGAAGAAGGGAAGCAGTTGTTTCCTATACACAAAACTTGCTTTGTCACAATCAACAATTTGGAGACTATAATTAGCAGTGTAGGACCTGATGGTTTCTTCATTAGAAAGTGCTCCTGAAAGACTTGAACTGAGCTCTTTGATCTTGACAAGCTCGAAGTTCCCTTGCTGGCACCCACCACTATGCTCAACACTGCACGAAGGGAAGAAATTGCTAGCATTGGCAAATTCTCACAACCTGGAGATCCTCCTTGACTATGTTTGATGTGAAGAAAAGAGGATAGAACATTTCCTACAAATGAAAGACCAGACTTTAACCTAAAATGTCATGAGCTGAACTACAATTTGGTACCAAACACATCTTAGCAAACTAGAGAGAGAGCACCATAATTTTTTTAAATATTTATTTATTTTAATTGAAGGCTAATTACTTTACAATATTGGGATGGTTTTTGCCATACATTGACATGAATCAGCCATGGGTGTACATGTGTTCCCCATCCTGAATCCCTCTCCCCGCTCCCTCCCCATCCCATCCCTCAGGGTCATCCCAGCCCTGAGCACCCTGTCTCATACATTGAACCTGGACCAGCGATCTGTTTCACATATGATAATATACATCTTTCAGTGCTATTCTCTCAAATCATCCCACTCTAGCCTTCTCCCACAGAGTCCAGAAAACTGCTCTATACATCTGTGTCTCTTTTGTTGTCTCACATATAGGGTCATTGTTACCATCTTTTAAAATTCCATATACATGCATTAATATACTGTATTGGTGTTTTTCTTTGTGACTTACTTCACTCTGTATCATAGGTTCCAGTTTCATCCGCCTCCTTAGAACTGATTCAAATGTATTCTTTTTAATAGCTGAGTAATATTCCATTGTGTATATGTACCACGGCTTTCTTATCCATTCGTCTGCTGATGGACATCTAGTTTGCTTCCTTGTCCTAGTTATTGTAAACAGTGCTGCGATGAACACTGGGGTACACGTATCTCTTTCAATTCTGGTTTCCTTGGTGTGTATGTCCAGCAGTGGGATTGCTAGGTCACATGGCAGCTCTATTTCCATTTTTTTAAGGAATCTCCACACTGTTCTCCATAGTGGCTGTACTAGTTTGCATTCCCACCAACAGTGTAAGAGGGCTCCCTTTTCTCCACACCCTCTCTAGCATTTATTGTTTGTAAACTTTTTGATAGCAGCCATTCTGATGGGCATGAGATGGTACCTCCTTGTGGTTTTGATTTGCATTTCTCTGATCATGAGTGATGTTCAGCATCTTTTCATGTGTTTGTTAGCCATCTGTATGTCTTCTTTGGAGAAATGTCTGTTTAGCTCTTTAGCCCATTTTTTGATTGGGTCATTTATTTTTCTGGAATTGAACTGCAGGAGCTTCTTGTATATTTTTGAGATTAATTATTTTCAGTTGCTTCATTTGCTATTATTTTCTCCCATTCTGAAGGTTTTCTTTTCACCTTGCTTATAGTTTCTTTCGTTGTACAAAAGCTTGTAAGTTTAATTAGGTCTCATTTGTTTATTTTTGCTTTTATTTCCATTACTCTGGGAGGTGGGTCATAGAGGATCCTGCTGTGATTTATGTCAGAGAGTGTTTTGCCTATGTTTTCCTCTAGGAGTTTTATAGTTTCTGGTCTTACATTTAGATCTTTAATCCATTTTGCGTTTATTTTTGTGTATGGTATTAGAAAGTGTTCTAGTTTCATTCTTTTACAAGTGGTTGGCCAGTTTTCCCAGCACCACTCATTAAAGAGATTGTCTTTTCTCCATTGCATATTCTTGCCTCCTTTGTCAAAGATAAGGTGTCCATAGGTGCATGGATTTACCTCTGGGCTTTCTATTTTGTTCCATTGATCTATATTTTTGTCTTTGTGCCAGTACCGTACTGTCTGGATGACTGTAGTTTTGTAGTATAGCCTAAAGTCAGGCAGGTTGATTTTTCCAGTTCCATTTTTCTTTCTCAAGATTGCTTTGGCTATTCAAGATTTTTTGTATTTCCATACAAATTTGAAATTATTTGTTCTAGTTCTGTGAAAAATATCATTGGTAGCTTGATAGGGATTGCATTGAATCTATAGATTGCTCTCAGTAGTATACTCATTTTCACTATATTGATTCTTCTGATCCAAGAACATGGTATATTTCTCCATCTATTTGTATCATCTTTAATTTCTTTCATCAGTGTTTTATAGTTTTATATATATAGGTCTTTTGTTTCTTTAGGTCTATTTATTCCTAAGTATTTTATTCTTTTCATTGCAATGGTGAATGGAATTGTTTCCTTAATTTCTCTTTCTGTTTTCTCATCGTTAGTGTAATGGCAGCCCACTCCAGTACTCTTGCCTGGAGAGTTCCATGGACGGAGGAGCCTGGTGGCTGCAGTCCATGGGGTCACTAAGAGTCAGGCATGACTGAGCGACTTCACTTTCACTTTTCACTTTCATGCATTGGAGAAGGAAATGGCAACCCACTCCAGTGTTCTTGCCTGGAGAATCCCAGGGACGGGGGAGCCTGGTGGGCTGCCATCTGTGGGGTCGCACAGAGTCTGACACAACTGAAACAACTTAGCAGAGCAGGAATTTAAGGGATTTCTGTGTGTTAATTTCATACCCTGCAACTTTGCTATATTCACTGATTAGCTCTAGTAATTTTCTGGTGGAGTCTTTAGGGTTTTCTATGTAGAGGATCATGTCATCTGCAAATAGTGAGAGTTTTACTTTTTCTTTTCCAATCTGGATTCCTTTTATTTCTTTTTCTTCTCTGATTGCTGTGGCTAAAACTTCCAAAACTATGTTGAATAGTAGTGGTGAGAGTGGGCACCCTTGTCTTGTTCCTGACTTTAGGGGAAATGCTTTCAATTTCCACCCTTGAGGAAAATGTTTGCTGTGGGTTTGTCATATATGACTTTTATTATGTTGAGGTATGTTCCTTCTGTGCCTGATTTCTGGAGGGTTTTTTTTTTTTATCATAAATGGATGTTGAATTTTGTCAAAGGCTTTCTCTGCATCTATTGAGATAATCATATGGTTTTTATCTTTCAATTTGTTATGTGGTGTATCACATTGATTGATTTGCAAATACTGAAGAATCCCTGCTTTATCCTGAGATAAAGCCCACTTAGTCATGATGTATGATCTTTTTAATATGTTGTTGGATTCTGTTTGCTAGAATTTTGTTAAGGATTTTTGCATCTATGTTCATCAGTGATATTGGCCTGTAGTTTTCTTTTTTTGTGGCATCTTTGTCTGGTTTTGGTATTAGGGTGATGGTGGCCTCATAGAATGAGTTTGGAAGTTTACCTTCCTCTGCAATTTTCTGGAAGAATTTGAGTAGGATAGGTGTTAGCTCTTCTCTAAATTTTTGGTAGAATTCAGCTGTGAAGCTGTCTGGTCCTGGGCTTTTGTTTGCTGGAATATTTCTGATTACAGTTTTGATTTCTGCGCTTGTGATGGGTCTGTTAAGATTTTCTATTTCTTCCTGGTACAGTTTTGGAAAGTTATACTTTTCTAAGAATTTGTCCATTTCTTCCAAGTTGTCCATTTTATTGGCATATAGTTGCTGATAGTAATCTCTTATGATCCTTTGTATTTCTGTGTTGTCGTGATTTCTCCATTTTCATTTCTAATTTTGTTGATTTGATTCTTCTCCCTTTTTTGCTTGATGAGTCTGGCTAATGGTTTATCTATTTTATTTATCTTCTCAAAGACCAGCTTTCAGCTTTGTTGATTTTTGCTATGGTCGCCTTTGTTTCTTTTTCATTTATTTCTGCCCTAATTTTTATGACTTCTTTCCTTCTACTAACCCTGGGGTTCTTAATTTCTTCTTTGTCTAGTTGCTTTAGATGTAGAGTTAGTTTATTTATATGATTTTTCTCTTGTTTCTTGAGATAAGCTTGAATTGCTATGAACCTTCCCCTTAGCACTACTTTTACTGAATCCCATAGGTTTTGAGGTTGTTGTGTTTTCATTTTCATTCACTTCTATGCATATTTTTATTTCTTCTGTGATTTGTTGGTTATTCAGAAGCAAGCACCATAATTGTTAAGGGTTAGGGTTAGGGTTAGGGTGGCTCAGCCAGTAAGTAGTCTGCCTGCAGTGCAGGAGACCCGGGTTTGATTCCTGGGTCGGGAAGATCCCTTGGAGAAGGCAATGGCAACCCACTCCAGTATTTTTGCCTGGAAAATCCCGTGGACAGAGGAGCCTGACAGGCTACAGTTCATGGGGTCACAAAGAGTCAGACACGACTGAGCGACTTCACTTCTCTTCACTTCCGACTGAAACCAAAAGCTGTGTTCCTAAGCGGGCTGCCCCTTCTTGCTGTAAGGTGCTGAGCATTTAGAAGATCGCTGCATTAGTCCATTGCAACATTCTTGTCTGAAGACTCAACTAAGAAACCAAATAAGAGTCAGAAAACGAGGTCATGGCCAGCAGATGTTCAGCACTCAGTTTAAATAAATCAAGTGCCAGGGGTCAGGAATCTGGAAAGTTGAAGAGTATACACAGACTTCCAAAGAAAGCAAATGCACAGGTGAGCTAACTAGATTCAATGTCTGGTCTTTCAGACTGAGTCAGGTGGGAAGCAGGTTCTGAGAATGTGGTTGGGTCAAAGTTGAGCAGCGCTGAGAAGACAGGCAGGGATAGTTGGTGCCCTCACAGGCTTGAAGTTCAGAGTTTGGGAGGCACTGCCCAGGGCCAGAGCACTGGTTGAGGATGTCAGACTGTCAAGGAGGAGTAGGCAGGAGGCAGCCCTTCATCTTAAACCAAATGCTCCAGCCACACTGAACACCTTGCAAATTTTCTGAAGAAGCTGAACTTTGCCTTGCTTCTGGGGCTTCACCTGTGTTGCTGCCTCTGCCCAGAAGATACGTAATCACCTGACCACACCCTACACACACTCAGGAATCACTTTTAATGGAAAGCCTTCCCTGATCCACGTCATACCCTAGGACTGGTTTAGGGGTCCTTCCCCATGCACCCCCATGGCCCTCTTAGAAATGCCACCACAGGATAGGGATTGTAAGTCTCAAAGGGTTTCCGTCTTATTTCTAATTTCTTCAAATCTTAACTCAGAACCTAAGGCGGAACCTCAGAGCAGGTGTCTGAGGAAGTGGAGGCAGGAGAAGGAGGGAGACCCAAGGCCTGCCTACCTGGCTCCACTGCTTACTCAAGGAGGTCACCTGGAGAAATTTCCAAGGGAAGGCCAAAGGGACTCAGAAGATGCTTTTCAAATCCCAGAACTAATTTATACAATTGATTATACATAAAATACATGCATTATTCATTCAAAACTATCCAGTGAAGTACTTATTTATATTAACACTATTAATCACTGAAATGGTTCCAATCTGTATGGCATGGACACCAGCTAATCAGAAATATACCAACTATTAGCCAACATGTAGCTGTCCCACTGCATACTAGATAAATGCAAGTGCTAAGCACCTGCAAAATCCATCCACTAGAAAGCTTCCACTAGTGTTTATGTTCTCCAGACTATGAGTCACGAGCACTCATCTATACTCCCCTGAGCTAAACAATCACTTTTTAACCTGATTGTGTGACCTTCCTTCCTGCCCATCATTTTGCATGATGGTGAACACCCCTCATGGACAATGACATATGAAATGGTGGAACTGGGCCTCCCAAGAAGCAATGGGAATGATGCATGTAGGATCATTCCCATTGGAATGCAAGTTTCAGAGTGCCTCAAGTCACCTCCAAAGAAGTGGTTGTGGAAACAAGGAAGTATCCAGATAAGCAGACAGTTAGGGACTGGCGCACATCATACACAATATAGTAGCCTGGGAGCAATAGCCCACAGCTGTGAGAATGAGAGTTGAAAGAATGAGTGTGTTTGCCAGTGTGCCAGGAGTGGGATGGAGCCCCGGGGGCCCTGCTAGTGTGACTGTACACTAACTGCTTCAGCCAGAGGCCCCATGTCCAGAAGGCATCCACCATATTCCCGCCTCACCATGACCCCTGGGTGTGCACGGTATCCCTGAAAGGATGTTAACTAATTGGTTGAAGTTAGTGGGGAAGGGAACTGGGGCTCTGCATTGCAGGAGTGGGCATGAAATGTTTCACTGTAAATTCTTCATATAATGTGACTTTTATATATCCACGTGTAAAATCACTGGCCTTTTCATTTGTCTGCCTGGTCCATGAAACGATGAGTCCCTTAAAGGCAGAAACTATGTCCTATTCACCTCCATATCTGTGGCACCAAATATAGCGTGTGGTATGTAGTAGGAAGGCAATAAATGGATGGATGGATGGATGAGTAGGTGACTTTATAGATGAGCAGATGGATAAACTCACAGTTATCATCAGACCAGCAGTTTTAGCACCAAAGAGGTCTGACCCAGGGACCGAGGGCAAAGAGCCAGGAAAGGAAAAGCTCACAGAATCAAAAAAGTGAGGCTTAAAATCTAACTGCAGAGTGCTGGGCAGCAGCTGCAGAAGGGTATGATGGTAAGAATGACCCCTGCTAAATGCTGTCTCCCCCACAGCCCCAGAGCTGGGTGCCGTCCAGGGCACAGGCTGGGAGTAAATTGGACTCTGGTGTGCACAGTAAGATTTTCAGCAAAGTCACCAGAGGGACATTCAAAGCCTGATGTTCAGGGCTTATAAGATACTTATCTGTCTGGACTTGAGTGGCTTTCCAGCCCCTAGAAAGAAAATGAGCATTATGAAAGGCCCTTAATTGGCCTGGCTAGTGCCAACAGTAACATAAGTTACCATGGTAGCGAATACATACACTTCCTTCTCAATAAACAATACCTCCTTATCTGCTTTCTAAATGAAGAATGAACGAAAGAAGAAGAAAAGAAAGTAAAGCCACATCTTCTGCAAAAGATGCCTATTTCCTTCTACTTTTCCTTTTCAGAATTCTAGCTGTTGCCTGAGATACTGCCCTGTGATTATTTGGATCTCAAAGAGCAAACCACCATTACTTCATAACAGATGCAGTAAAGCCGCACAAAGCACATTTTGCTCCATTTGGCGGCTGTAAGGTGAAGGGCCTGTCGAAGCACCAGAGGGAATCTGGAGCATTATTCAGAGTCCACTCACCATGACATTTGAAGTAATTATGGAAGGAGCAATGGAAACATGAACAGCTCTTGGAAATGAATTCTCTCTTCAAAGTGGAAAGGATGATCTTACAGTATTTTAGGATGACATGATGTGTGGACGCTTTTAAAACTTCTTTGGTGAAGACAATCTGGAATCAGAACCCAACTGAAGATTAAAGGGCTTGGGGGCGGGATGGGGTATGAACTTACTTCTTTGTTTCATTGGTTCAGCTCCACTCTTCCTCCTTCATAGAAACCAGACACAGGAAAAAAAGAAAAAGAAAAACCCTCTGAGGTCATCTTATGGATGCCCTGCAGGGTTAGTGCCAGCCTATTCTCCTTATTTCTGAGTAAAGTGCTTTATTCAGGCAATTTTGAAAGGATTTAAGTAATGCAGTTGCCACCACTTCCTTTGGCAAATTTTAGTATTCATAGCCTTGAGCAAAGGTTTGGGAGGGCGTTTTTGTTTTTTTTTCTTTTGCTTTTAGAAAATGGCAAGCTGCTTTCAGGCCAGCAACCTACAGGCTCTGCTGTTGGCAGAAATGCCAGAGATGTTCTGGGAACCTCTCTGCTAAGAGCAGGCTCTCACAATGCCTCAGTATCAGGGGTACTTTCGGGTTGTTTTAGAATCAGAAAAAATCTCATTTTCAGCCTTTTCACATCTTGTCCTACATTCTGGAGGAAACTGTCAAGTGCCGCAAGCCAGCCTTTCGCTGGGAATCCCTCACTGACATCCCCTCCCCACCCCCACCCCTCCTTGCTAAGAAACAGGCAAGTCACAGAAGTCATTGCATGGCCCAGCATGAAAGCCTCTGCCCAGAGGATTGTCGGTGACACACCCAGGGCCGGTTACAGTCAGTCTCTTGGAGCATCTTGACAATGAGACCTAAGAGCACTGATTGGCAGTTGGCAGTGAGAGTCCACAAGTTAAGCAACGTTCGGGGTTAACTGAAGTCACGAGTACCCCTGAAGTGGGACTAGCAGAAGTCCCTAGGGTAGAAAAAAGATGTAGAGGCTGGAAAAAGATACAGGTGGTAGGGAGATGCTGGGAAAATCCAAGGAAAGACAGGAAGAGTGCCACCTCTGCGATTCCTTGTGGATTCAAAATGTCATCCTGAGGGAGCAACAAAACAGACCCCAGAGAAATCTTAGCTCTTTCCAGTTCCCGAACTCTATTCCTTCTTCCATGAGGACCCTCTGTCCTCTAGCCTGGGCTCCTGTGGGACCTCCATCTCTGCATCACTGGTGTGTCCTTACAATATCCCCCATTACCTGGGGCAGCCTGAGAGCATCTCCAAACCAGGAAGAGACTCTCGCCCACATGGGGCATTCGGAGATGGACTTGGGCACAATCTTCCCCACAGCTCTGAATGGAAGCACCCTGGGACAGCGGGTGGAGTCGGGGCAGAGGCACAGATCTGCGCAGTCCTCATCACCTCTTCCCCTCAGGCAGCAAGGCTGGGAAGACACAGACCCAGGAGCCAGGGTGAATGGAGGCCTCAGAATTGTACAAGTCAGCCCTGCCTAGTAGCCCTTTAGGGGCCAGAAGTGGGAAAGCTGGTTCCCTCAGCATCTGCGGACCCTGAGCCCACCCCTCCCAATCCCTGTACCTCCAACCTGTGCTATCTCATTGTGCTTCCAACTTTCAAGCCCCAAAGTCACCTGGCTCAGTCCTCCTTTCCCTGCTCCCATGTTGCGGTAGTTTTTCAGTCACTAAGTCATGTCTGACTCTTTGCAACCCCATGGACTGCAGCAGGCCAAGCTTTCCTGTCCTTCACTATCTCCTGGAGTTTGCTTGAACTCATATCCATTGAGTCGGTGATGCCATCCAACCATTGCATTCTTTGTCACCCTCTTCTCCTCCTGCCCTCAATCTTAACCAGCATCAGGATCTTTTCCAGTGAATCTGCTCCCATGACAACCCCTGTTACTGTGATGTGCAGGACCCAGACCAATAGCATGAGCTGACCATGACTTTTGACTGCTAAGAAATGGCAAGTCTTCCTCCCTCTGAGTAAGGAGCCTGTGATCTTCTTAGGAGGGGGTAGGGGCAGCTACTCAGGTGCTCCTCTCCTATGTGGGTACCTAGTTTGCTCTCTTATCAGAAGAAGCTGGGGTGCTAAAGGAGGAAGATCAGTGCAGAGCAAGCACATCTATCACTAAATTTCTCTGCAGCAACTCATTACCAAAATAAAGAGAAAGAAACTCTTGTGACTGCATTTTGTGAAGCAAAAATGCACATTATTAGTGTGTTTGATTTTGTGTAGTCACAAAGGAGGAAGAGGCAACTGGCTTATTGGGTTTTATGTTCCAAATCTAGTACTTGTAAGTGGTTGGGAAAGGGAAATGTGTTTTAGATTTTTTTCCGATTAAGATTTTTAGAATAAGCTATTCCAGAAGTTTTATGGAATTTTTGGCCCAAAAAAGAAGGTGGGGCAAAAATCAGCTTTCCCCTCATAGCACTGTTGGTCTTTTATCTTAATACTGAATTCCTTAAATCTCTATATAATATAGTTTTTGTTCCCAACATGTAATTTTAAGTTTAGGACAGTCCATTGTCCAGATCCCATATGCTCAGACCTCTCTGTTGGCTGTGGACTCCCGTGGAGTCCTGGATCTGACTGTAACACCTCACAGGCCATCATGCAAGCTGGCGGGGGTGCTGGCCTGGAGGGCCACTCACAGGCAGGACGCATCCATGGAAAAAAAAGATAGAGGCAGACACATGCAGGCCTGTTTCCTCAAGAAATGCATCCCATGGGACTTTGTATTTAACTAACACACTCTGTTTCCCACCCTCAAATCCAGAGTGGATCCATCAAAAACTAGGGAAATGTCTACAAGATGCAAGAGGATCCTCTGGCACCAAAAGTTAGATCTAAAGAAAAGCTTTGAGTCCTCAGAGAATAAATGATGGTTACCACAGACAGAACACACAGAAGAACTGTACAAAAAAGATCTTCATGACTCAGATAATCACGATGGTGTGATCACTCACCCTCACCTAGAGCCAGACATCCTGGAATGTGAAGTCAAGTGGGCCTTAGAAAGCAACACTACAAACAAAGCTAGTGGAGGTGATGGAATTCTAGTTGAGCTGTTTCAAATCCTGAAAGATGATGCTGTGAAAGTGCTGCACTCAATATGCCAGCAAATTTGGAAAACTCAGCAGTGGCCACAGGACTGGAAAAGGTCAGTTTTCATTCCAATCCCAAAGAAAGGCAATGCCAAAGAATGCTCAAACTACCGCACAATTGCACTCATCTTACCCACGAGTAAAGTAATGCTCAAAATTCTCCAAGCCAGGCTTCAGCAATCCATGAACCATAAACTTCCAGATGTTTAAGCTGGATTTAGAAAAGGCAGAGGAACCAGAGAGCAAATTGCGAACATCTGATGTATCATCGAAAAAGCAAGAGAGTTCCAGAAAAACATCTATTTCTACTTTATTGACTATGCCAAAGCCTTTGACTGTGTGGATCACAATAAACTGTGGAAAATTCTGAAAGAGATGGGAATACCAGACCATCTGATCTGCCTCTTGAGAAACCTGTATTCACATCAGGAAGCAACAGTTAGAACTGGACATGGAACAACAGACTGGTTCCAAATAGGAAAAGGAGTACGTCAAGGCTGTATATTGTCGCCCTGCTTATTTAACTTATATGCAGAGTACATCATGAGAACGCTGGGCTGGAAGAAGCACAAGCTGGAATCAAGATTACCGGGAGAAATATGTTGTCAGATATGCGGACAACACCACCCTTATGGCAGAAAGTGAAGAGGAACTAAAAAAAAGCTTCTTGATGAAAGTGAAAGAGGAGAGTGAAAAAGTTGGCTTAAAGCTCAACATTCAGAAAACTAAGATTATGGCATCTGGTCCCATCACTTCATGGCAAATAGATGGGGAAACAGTGGAAACAGTGTCAGACTTTATTTTGAGGGCTCCAAAATCACTGCAGATGGTGACTGTAGCCATGAAATTAAAAGTCACTTACTCCTTGGAAGGAAAGTTATGACCAACCTAGATAGCATATTGAAAAGCAGAGCCATTACCTTGTCAACAAAGGTCCGTCTAGTCAAGGCTATGGTTTTACCAGTAGTCATGTATGGATGTGAGAGTTGGGTGGTGAAGAAAGCTGAGCACCGAAGAATTGATGTTTTTGAACTGTGGAGTTGGAGAAGACTCTTGAGAGTTCCTTGGACTGCAAGGAGATCCAACCAGTCCATCCTAAAGGAAATCAGTCCTGGGTGTTCATTGGAAGGACTAATGTTGAAGTTGAAACTCCAATACTTTGGCCACCTCACGTGAAAAGTTGACTCATTGGGAAAGACCCTGACGCTCGGAAGGATTGGGGGCAGGGGGAGAAGGGGACAACAGAGGATGAGATGGCTGAATGGCATCACCAACTTGATGAACATCGGTTTGGGTAGACTCTGGGATTTGGTGATGGACAGGGAGGCCTAGTGTGCTGCGATTCATGGGGTCGCAAAGAGTCAGACACGACTGAGCTACTGAAGTGAACTGAACCACAGACAGGGAGAAAAAGAATTCTTGCCTTTGTTCAAAATTTTTATTTTTTATTTATTTTTAAAATATTTACTTTTATTTATTTATTTGGATGCCCTAGATCTTAGTTGTGGCCTGTGGGATCTAGTTCCCTGACTGGGGATTGAACCCCAGCACCTTGCATTAGGAGCACAGAGTCTTAGCTACTGAACCACCAGGGAAGTCCCACTCAAAATCTTTAAATGCTTTCACCAGCTGGAATGGAGCTGGAATGACTGACAGCTGTGTGCTATTTTTTTCAGTTGAGACCTCTCCCCAGAGCGGAGCTTTTTCTAGTAGGGCTTTGCAATGCATGACTTTCTGTCCAGATGGTTCCCTTCCGTGCTTCTGACTTTCTGAAATTCTTTTGCAAAACAGTATGTCAAATCTCTTGCTCGTGAGTCTATCAAGACTCTATGTGAGATGATCATACTAAGTGGAATAAGTCAGACAGAGAAAGACCAATATGATATAATATTACTTACATGTGGAATCTTAAAAAATAATACAAATGAGCTTATTTACAAAACAGAAACAGACTCACAAACAAAACAAACCTATGGTTCCCAAAGGGGAAAGGAGGGGGAGAGGGATAAATTAGGTTTTAGAGTAACATATATACATTATAATAAATAAAATAGATAATCAACACGGATCTACAGTATAGCATAGGGAACTATTCTCAATATGTTATAATAACCTATATGGGAAAAGAATCTGAAGAAGTACATACATTTTACTTACATATACTTCACTTCACTGTACACCTGAAACTAACACAACATTGTAAATCAACTATATTTCAAAATAAGTAAACAGATAAACCGCAATGGTAAAAACAGACAAATAAAAAAAGATTCTCTGTGAGGATTTAGAACAAGGCTCAGCATTCACCAGAACGGCTCAGCCTTCTTTTCTTTCCTGTGATTGCTATGTTAATGAATCTGTTGGATGGTCAACCTCAGGATTCTAGCAGAGGGATCTGTGGCACTGGGAAAGGAAGAGGGGCCCTGGCCAGGCAGAGGGGGTCAGGGAGTTTAGGAAGGCTTCCAAGACTCAGACCATTGTGTGGAGATGTAAAAGATCACAGCTCTCTGGGCTGTTACCAGTGATAAATGGCTGGGCGGGCAGTTGTGCACAGGAATTGCTGAAATTGAGGAAGCCTCCTGGAATGAACAGCAATTGAGGAGGAAGCTAGAGGCCTATGGCAGAGTGACCTCAGTGGCAGAAAAGCCGAGTGTCACATTGCTGTAATAATTTACGACAAACATGTCTCTGTCTGGGATTTGCCTTTAAATAGAAATCACAGATGATGCAAGCTCAGGGGCATCACCTCTAGGCACAAAACCCGCCAGTGGGGAAAACTGCACGGAAGGCTTTCACGGGTTTTGGGGGCTGTGGCATGAAAGAGCCCAGCTGTTTGTGTTCCATCTGCTATTTTTTCAAGGCCAGTGGATATGGGAAAGTTGTAGCTGGGAATGAGCAGCTTTCACCTCACAGGCTCTTAGCAGACTCAGGTCTCTGCTCACTGTGGTGTCTGGATTGTCCTAAGCAGCTCAGCCCCCAGATCTGTCTCTTCCAGGCCCACCCATTTGGAGTTCATGAGCATCTCAGGACTCAGGGGAGGGCAGCGATGTCCACTGGTCTAGACAAAGGAGCTCATAGCCATGGAGACCCTCTGGGCCCATGTCAGCCACACAGATTTCCATTGGCTCCCACCCAAGGAGCCCGTAGTCTCAGGCCCAGCTCCTTCAAACTGCAGTTCTGCCTGGACCCCCCTAGCATTTATGGTTCATGAACTTGCCACCTCTTCCTCTTGGTCTCACTGAAAATTTCTACGCTTGTATTTTCTCACAGAGGACTGTCTCTTAGTTTGAGCCAAGGGTAGGGCTTGACTTGGTCGTCACAGCTTAAGTACTGTAGTCTTCCTGTGTCCACTCCCCATCCTCCTAGTCAAACAGGGCAACTCTGATGCTTATCAGGAAGCCTCTGAGAGCAAGGCATTCCACTCTCTAGGGCTCAAAGAGAGTCAACAAGGAAACAGAATCTATTCTTAAGCAAACACTGTCTTACAAGTTCTGTTACATGGAACATACCGATGGAATTTAACATGTAGAATATTTAAAACATAATGCCAAGGATTAATGCCTCAAAATAAACATGCAGGTGAAAGATCACAAAACATAGGTCACAATTCAAACACATAATACCATGTTCTGAAAGCAGAGATCCAGAAAAATGTCTGTTAAAAGCAAAACATGGTCAGAAACATGCTGATATCAGGACTTACACATATAAACATACAAGTGTAGGTTTGCGTGTACATGCATGTGTGTTTATAGGTACACACATATATGTGAACACACACACATACATTTATATGTATAAAGAGAGTGGTGGAGATGAGGAAAGATCTCTTGACCACCATTCTCTCTTCCATTTCCTATTTCTAAGCAGCAAACACATGGCCCTTAGGACTTAAGTTTTAGGTTAGAGGAAATCTCTGGGCCATTACAATCAGGGCATCAGAGCAGCTAATGGGAACTGCTTTTACTATCACATGACACCGTGTGACTCACCTTACTCAGGGCTCTGGTTACCAGCCCCTTTCCGCTCCTGTGCCTTCACTCACTCCCTTCCTTTAGGTTTCATGTCCCTGATCTCAGACATAGTACGGACTATCTTAGGGAATTATCTGCATGGAATCCTGTCAGTCTGGTTTATTGTACTGGATAGCAGGTAGATGAATTATTTTCTGGTCATCAGGCAGAAGAGAACAGCTGTGAGCCCGGATGCAAAGCTATGTTTGCCCAGGCAGCTGTTCCCACCTGTCTTTCCAGGTAAAGAGCAAAAGGTGATGTAAGCTGTCAGCAGCACTGAAAATCCCATGCTGACCTGGAACCAGGAGAGAAGGTTCTGGATAGGATTTAAGGCAGCAGAACTCTGTTTCACTGACCATGGGGATCCCTGTCATTTGGAGCTGAGTACTTTCTTCTTCTGGGAGCAAATAATCTTTGTCCTCAGTGCTGCTTTGCGTTTATCAAATGTAGGAAAATCTTCAGTGTGTCAGAGTTAGAATGCTTGACCTTTGCTGTTCTAAGATATGGACTGCTTCAGGGCTCCCAACATTCTTCCAGAAACCTCACAGGACAGTATGGAAATTTTTTAAAAAAGGAAAATCCTGGGGCTCACGGAAGACTGAGGTGAGGGAATTCATCCTTCCATTTACTCTTTATGACTGCTGTTACTAAGAATATGCTAAAATTGTTATGTATTTTTCAGGCATTTGGCCAAAGCACTAAGCCATTTTGACTGGAAGGAGAGTTATTCCCTCAAAATCACTACTTTGATAAATGTTTTTATTTTGTCCCCTGGATGGATTTAATTCAAAGTCATTTGATATTGCATTAAGAGATTCAATGGCAAAGATATTTAATTATGCCTAACCTTCATCCCATTAAGTAGATTAAAAGTCTAAAGCATTGGCTAGCCTCTTGTATATAGCTGGCTTGTTAGATATGTACGTTCAACTGCAGCTTGCAAACAAAGTAAGAAATTACATCAGCCTTAAAACAGTACTTATTCAGGATTTGGTTCTATTTTGAGCTGATGCTTGGCTTAATTTTACAAAGCAAGGAAATAATAGGACAGTGAAGGTACTGGATTCATAAATACATTTTTGTTAGTGAGAAAGGCCAAAAAAGTCATCCAATGTAAATTTATCCTCGGCTACTGAGTGATTACTCTTTCAAGGACTTGGGAAATTGGCAAGACTTCTGGTTCTGTGCCAGCAGTGTTCTTAAATGTGGTTTTATAACAGAAAAAAAAGCTACACTTAAGAGAGTAGATGCAGGAATCTTATTTGGGTGAGGCCTCTCTCAATGGAGGGCTTCCCTAGTGGCTCAGATGGTAAAGAATCCGCCTGCAATGCGGAAGACCTGGGTTTGATCCCTGGGTTGGGAAGATCCCCTGGAGGAGAGCATGCCAACCCACTCCAGTATTCTTTTTTTTTTTTTTCAATTTCTTCTTCTTTTTTTTAATTTTCTTTACTTTATTGTGTTGGTTTTGCCATACATTGACTTGAATCTGCCATGGTATACATGTGTTCCCCTTCCAGAACCCCCTTCCCACCTCTCTCCCGATTCCCTCCCCCTGGGTCATCTCGGTGCACCAGCCCCGAGCATCAAACCTGGGCTGGCGACTGATTTCACATATGATAATTATTATTATTATTACTATTTTGTTGTGCCTCAGATTATATCAGTAGCTTTTTTTTTTAATTTTCTTTACTTTATTGTGTTGGTTTTGCCATACGATGATATGAAACTGCCATGGGTTTACATATGCTCCCCCTCCAGAACCCCCCTCCCTCCTCCCTCCCGATTCCCTCCCCCTGGGACATCTCGGTGCACCAGCCCCGAGCATCAATCCTGGGCTGGCGATTGATTTCACATATGATAATTAACATGTTTCAATGCCATTCTCCCATATCATCCCACCCTTGCCCTCTTCGACAGAGTCCACGAGACTGTTCTATATATCTGTGTTTCTTTTGCTGTCTTGCATGCAGGGTTCTCGTTACCATCTTTCTAAATTCCATATATATGCATTAGTATACTGTATTGTTGTTTTTCCTTCTGGCTTACTTCACTCTGGATAATGGGCTCCAGTTCCGTCCACCTGAGTAGAACTGATTCAAATGAATTTTTTTTTAATGCTGAGTAATATTCCATTGTGTATATGTACCACAGCTTTCTTATCCATTCATCAGTTGATGGGCATCTAGGTTGCTTCCATGTCCTGGCTATTGTAAACAATGCGGCGATGAACATTGGGGTACACGTGTCTCTTTCAATTCTGGTTTCCTCGGTGTATATGCCCAGCAGTGGGATATTTTCAGTTTTTTAAGGAACCTCCACACTGTTTTCCATAGTGGCTGTACTAGTTTGCAATCCCACCAACAGTGTGAGAGAGTTCCCTTTTCTCCACATCCTCTCCAGCATTTATTGCTTGTAGATTTTTGGATTGCAGCCATTCTGACTGGTGTAAAGTGGTACCTCATTGTGGTTTTGATTTGCATTTCTCTGATCATGAGTGATGTTCAGCATCTTTTCATGTGTTTGCTAGCCATTTTTATGTCTTCTTTGGAGAAATGTCTGTTAAGTTCTTTGGCCCACTCTTTGATTGGGTCGTTTATTTTTCTAGAATGAGGCTGCAGGAGTTGCTTGTATATTTTTGAGATTAATTGTTTGTCCATTGCTTCATTGGCTATTATTTTCTCCCATTCTGAAGGCTGCCTTTTCACCTTGCTTATAGCTTCTTTTGTTGTGCAGAAGCTTTTAATTTTAATTAGGTCCCATTTGTTTATTTGTGGTTTTATTTCCAATATTCTGGGAGGTGGGTCATGGAGTATCCTGCTTTGGTTTATGTCGGAGAGTGTTTTGCCTATGTTATCCTCTAGGAGGTTTATAGTTTCTGGTCTTATTCTTAGATCTTTGATCCATTTTGAGTTTATCTTTGTGTATGGTGTTAGAAAGTGTTCTAGTTTCATTCTTTTACAAGTGGCTGTCCAGTTTTCCCAGCACCACTTGTTAAAGAGATTGTCTTTTCTCCATTGTATATTCTTGCCTCCTTTGTCAAAGATAAGGTGTCCATAGATGTGTGGATTTATCTCTGGGCTTTCTATTTTGTTCCATTGATCTATATTTCTGTCTTTGTGCCAGTACCATACTGTCTTGATGACTGTGGATTTGTAGTATAGCTTAAAGTCAGGTAGGTTGATTCCTCCAGTTCCATTCTTCTTTCTCAAGATTGCTTTGGCTATACGAGGTTTTTTGTATTTCCATACAAATTGTGAAATTATTTGTTCTAATTCTCTGAAAAAGACCTCTGGTAGCTTGACAGGAATTGCATTGAATCTGTAGATTGCTCTGGGTAGTATACTCATTTTCACTATATTGATTCTTCCAATCCATGAACACCCACTCCAGTATTCTTGCCTGGAGGACTCCATGGACAGAGAAGCCTGGCAGGCTACAGCTCATGGGGTCACAGAGTCAGAAATGACTGAGCTACTAAGAACAAATCTCTCAATGGAATCCCTAAAAGGGAGTTGAAGGAGAAATCTAAACACTGTGATGTCTAGTAGTTTCTCTACTTGCCTCAGTAAGCTGATAAGTATCTTGATAAAAAACTTCAATTGTGAATGATGCATATACCACATTATCTTGATGCATGACAAGGTTTTCCTTGACATGTGATGCTGAGACATAGGAGAAGTTATCTGTGCTAAAAAGCATAGGAAAAGTCCACACTGGGGGAGGATGTGTGTGTGTAGGTATGTGTGCGCACACGTGTGCACATTAGTATGCTGGTAAATGTTTAACAACCAACCCTTGGAAATAAAAAGCCCTAGTGTGTAGTATTTGCCTATTTCCATGATGTAAATACTCCCACCACAGCTGATTTCAAGCTCCCGATAAGACTTCACTGAGCACAGTTGGGAAGAGCACAGTAGGACGCTACTATATAGTATTCCCAGCACTCAGGTATCGTGTGTGTGTGTGTGTGTGTGTATGCATGCGCAGTCATATCTGACTCTTTGTGGCCCTATGGACTGTAGCCTGCCAAGCTCCTTTGTCCATGGGATTTTCCTGGCAAGAACAGGGGGTCTGGAGATGAGAGTTTGATCCCTGAATCAGGAAGATTCCCTGGAAGAGGAAATGGCAACCCACTCTAGTATTCTATATAAAATTACTGAGATTGAGGATGGATAGAAGGAAGGAAAGAAAGGAGAAAGGAAGGAAAGGAAAGAGGAAATAAGGGGGGAAACAACAAAAAGATAAATAAGGGAGAATCAAATTTAAATAAAATATTCATGTGTGGGAGGTAGTTGGAAGATCTGCCTAACAGATTCTCAGTAGTATGTGCTGCTTGCGTTCTAAGTTGTTTCGATCGTTTTCAACTCTTTTCGACCCTATGGACTGCTGTCCACCAGGCTCCTCTGTCCATGGGATTCTCCAAGCAAGAATACTGCAGTGGGTTGCCATGCCCTCCTCCAGGGGATCTTCCCAACTCAGGGACCAAAACTGCAGCTCCTGGGGCTCCTGCATTGCAGGCGGATTCTTTACTGCTGAATCACCAGGTAAGCCCTCTGGGTAATATATTTGTGACTAAATCTTTATGAATCCTTACCCCTCCAAAAATCATTATAAATATTCTTCTGAAACACTCAACCTTTCCAGATATTTTTTCATAAATCCTTTCTTAACACTAGTTTTGCATGTAAGGAATCAGGAGCAGAAGTGATTTGTTCATAGTGAGTTTATTCAGAGACTAGATAAGAGTACCCATCTAAATATCTGTTAATTCTGCCTTCCTCTCCTTCCCATCATTTGCCATGACCTTGAGTTGACTCCTCTTTATTTCCTGCCTGGACTGTTGTCATAGTCTTCTCTCTTTTCTTCGGAGTTCTGATGTCTTCTTTATTCATTCCCTTTTGCGTTATTATAGGAACTATCATCCCAAGTGGAAATCTAATCATGCAACATATAAGTCTAAATGTCTTGATATGGCCCATGACATCCCTGCCTCATTACCCACCATGCCCACCCCATACCCTAGCCAAATTTTCTGTTGTTTTCCAAACACACCAGGCTTTTTCTCACTGATGTTCTCCTGTTCATAATGTTCAAAAGTTTCCGGGATAACTTTTCCTCTTTTATCTTTTTGAAAAAAATACTGTTTCAGCGTCATCATGAAACTTTCCTAAAATTTTCCATGAAAAGAGCTTCCTTTCTGCACATTAATAACCCTTGAGTTCATATGCTTATGATTACAATTATTACAACAAAGAGGAATAATTTATACATTTCCCTACTATGTTGTGTGCTCCTTCAGGAAAGGAATAGTTTCCTGTATTATCACTACATTGCACTTTATTTGGTACATTTTGGATGCTTGGCATATGATTTGAATGAATTATTGCATAAGTGATCAAATTAATGATCAAATCAGACATTCTCTAAGCACCAATCCCATGAAGTAGATGCTACTATTACCATTTAACCCTGAGGAAATGAAAATGTAGAGGATTGAGTCACCCAAGAAAGGATGGTGAAACCGGATTTGACCCAGGTGGTCAGACTCCTGCTCTTACTAGACTGCTCACCTAGACTGAAAATCTTTTTGCTCCAGATATTTGGCCATTCCCTTTTTTGTTATCTGGGATCAGCAATCTACACAGCCAGCTTTTATGCTGAAAGCCATTGGTCATCCCATGAAAATTCAACCCACCATCCCTGTTATGCTCTTACTTGAGCTTGAAAGGAAGAAGGGCCTAAGTCCGTCCCTGAGACACCCGGGTGTAGGGCAGAAAAGTGCTTTCCCAAAGGGCTCTGCCCTGAGGGATGAGTAATCTTTTTCTGCCCTTTCAGGGTGGGGCTTTAAGATTTAGAGAGCTAGTCTTAATTAGAGCATTTCCTGGCTGAGTAAATATTAAACTTAAATTCAGCTACACCTGTGGTTAGCAGGTCAGGGCTTGAGACTTTGCTCCCATGATTCCTCTCAGGTTCTCCCTTTGAGAGTGGGGGTGGGGAGGCAAGGAGAGAATGCAGCCTAGGAAACAGGGAGACTCCAGGGACACTCAGCAGATCTGTTACTAAACCTCGTTTGCACAGTTACCATTCCAACTGGTTAAATATTAACCTGTGGCACTGTTCCTGCCATTGGGCATTAATTAGACATTGTTTAAATAAGTAATTCTGAGAGTCACCTGCCAGGAAGGCCGCCTTAGGTAAAGCAAGGGTTTCTCTCTATTCTAAGAAGCCAGACACTTGACAGTCACAAATGAAGAACAAAAGAAAGTTTTAAGGGGCAGTGGAGATGTCACCGGACTTAGTCCCAGTTTTCTTATTTTAACTGGAACGCTGGCCAGAGGACCTAAGTGAAGAGAGCTGCACCTGCAAACCACACGAGCCCCTTACCCTGTGCTCACAGTGCCGTGTCAGACCTCCTGATGACCTGAACGTGCTGAGAACTGAGGAGAGCGGGCAGGACCAGCTGAGCAGGCCCTTTAACAGAGCTGCTATTACTGCAGGAGCTATTTGTGAACCGATTTAGATCTCTTAGGAAGCATGGGATCTAACATAGAAAGGGTAGAGGCTCTGAAAAATAGAGAGTAAGGAACTGAGCCCAAGGGCACACCCCCCGCACGGCTGGTCAAGGAGGCTGGTATTTGGAGTACAGAGAGTAAGACTCCTCGCTAGTGTCCATACATCCTTCTGGAAACAGTACCCTGTTTTTACCTTAGTGAACTACCATCTGTCCTTGGTCAATCAAGGTGCCTTGCTCACCCCCAGCCAAGGACAGGTCTCTCATTCAGGCTGGGTTATTTATATGTTTTCTCTCAGGAATCTGACTTTTGAACAAAGTGACAAAATGACTGCCGCTGCTGCTAAGTCGCTCAGTCGTGTCCACCTCTGTGCGACCCCACAGACGGCAGCCCACCAGGCTCCCCCGTCCCTGGGATGCTCCAGGCAAGAACACTGGAGTGGGTTGCCACTTCCTTCTCCAGTGCATGAAAGTGAAAAGTGAAAGGGAAGATGCTCAGTCGTGTCTGACTCTTAGTGACCCCCATGGACTGCAGCCTACCAGGCTCCTCCGTCCATGGGATTTTCCAGGCAAGAGTACTAGAGTGGGTTGCCATTGCCTTCTCCAGACAAAATGACTGCTGGAGTTGATTTCTCCTAATAAGATAGCATCCATTAATTCTGCTGCTTAGGACACACTTCTGCTCAAACTTCACAATTTCTGAATGTTCTAAGTCTACTTTTTTAACTTTCCTTTCAGTTCTGTGAGTTACTCCACAGTCGTCACATAAATGCCTTTTCTGTTTCTTAGTCAGAATTTGTTTCTCTTGCTTGACAAATAAAAAACAGAGTTGATATGCTACAGAAATATGTATACCTTTAGATTCAGAGAAGAAAATGGCAACCCACTCCAGTATTCCTGCCTGGAGAATCCCATGGACAGAGGAGCCTGGCGGGCTCCCTGGGGCTGCAAAAGAGTCAGACACGACTGAGCGACTGAGCACACACATTCATCCCCAGTACAAATGGATTACCCATGCCCTGGCCAAACTTGATTTTGGATCAAGTTTGATAAATCTCAAATCATTCTAGTTAACAGATATTTTAATATACAAAAAATACACTTTAATTACTACACAATGATCTCCAGTAGCTAAAAGAAGTTATAAGATCAGTTGTCATAGGTGAGCAAAAAATACATAAAATTTGGCCACGGGGAGATTTCTGGATCCTTTGACATTCAAATTAACATAGACTCATGTTTATGTATCACTGGAGTCTATAGCTACAGCTTTATTTTAGTCCTGGAATATTGATAATAGTCATAGGTCAATTTATGAGCTCTTTAAAGAAATTGTTTCCTAGACCAAGCAATACAGATTGCTCAGTCACAGCCCTTACTCATCAATCATCCCTATAAAGAAGAAAACAATGGAGTCAGGACCAGGCCTGTCCGGTTAATTAAGTCCTGAATTGCCTTACAGGGTAACCTTCCCAGCAGAGCTCTAGGCAATATAACCTGGGGGGTAAGGAGAACAGAAATTCCATTTCCCACTGAGTCACTTACCGCAGCATCTTGAGTAACTTACTCAACCACCCTGGGCTCCACTTACCTGAGAGATAGAATGAGGATGAGGAAATAAGAATACCAAGTACATACATAATTTGAAAGAATGAAGGAGAGACCAGTGACACTATGACAAAGGATTAAAAGAAGCCACAATAACCTCTTCTGTCAGGGTTATTTACAATCATAAATGTAAATATGCTTCATATGAGTATTCACCCTTTCTACAAACCTTTCTCTCCCACAGAGACAATTAAGATTTTCATTACTCAAAAGACAGAAGACTGAGATTTTAACAACTTCATTTCATTGGTTCAGATACCTATTCATCCACATTTCAACATTTCTGAAATCTGGATGTGTCTTACAATTCTTATTTTCACATCACTGAAGTGATCTTACACCATAGCATCTTATAATTCATGGCATCTTAAATTTACTGACACATAGCATTTCTTTTTTTGCTTATACTAATAGATCTACATAGACTTAACTCCTTCCAGCAAATGGCTTGCTGAAGGGATTGTGGTGGCCCTGCTGGCTTTGGAACCTTGAACTTTTGTAAGAGGTTGACATTCAGAGGTAACCGGAAACACCCCTTATCCACTAGGACAGATTCATTTAGGACAGAGTTTGACTGGTGGGTGCTTTAATAAGAGGACACACAGAATTCTATGAGACCATCTAGCTGAATGTGGGTTGGAGGAAAGCTGTCAGGAAGACTTTGTGGAAGAAGTGATATCTTTGCTGAGAATGAAAAAGAGGGTCAGAGTCATCTAGAACAAAGCTACGCGAAGTATCTGCTAAGTCTATATGTTAACAGTCTTCCCTGGATAGTTACAGAAATTGAGAAGTTAAACATTTAGAAATCTTTATAACATTTGGGCAAAGTAATTTTATGTCTGTTGAATCTATTAATTAAAAATTGGAGAATGTACTTTGTTCTAAAAAGTTTAGTTTTCCTGGTAATTAATTTTATTGTATTTTATTTAAAATATCAGTCAGGACAGATTGGAAATTTAAAGAAACAAAGCTTAAAACCGCCTGGCTTTTCCTTATAGATCTTGGAGGAACACTGTGTTCAAGGAATTGATGAGGAAAGACTTCAGAGAGGTAAGCAGCATTTGTGAAATTCTGGATAAGAGAGAGGCTGAGATTAAGAGAGCAAGGTGGGCACAAGGGATGACCATTTGTGTAAAATTTCACATGAGAGTTAAGAGACTGGAAAAATACAGACCAAGAAAAATGTTACAAGCTGATTGTCTCTACATGGTAGTATTTCAAAGAATTTTCATATCCTTAATTTTAAACTTCACCACTACAGTGCATCTTGGACATGCTTTGATTTGACCTATGCAGCATCTGTTCTCCTTCCAGGGGGTATGGGACTTAGACTAGACCAGTGGGCCTCCCTCCCTGGGACTTGCAAAAACAGAAGTAAGTAGTATCAGCCCCCAAGAAGCCCACCCACTTTGTTCGATTCCCTCAGGAGCTGCAGAACTGTCAGAGGGGAGCCCACCCGTAGCACCGTCTGACAGCTGGGTTCTGAGAATTTCTTCCAAACGCTTAGAGCACGCATTGAGAGCAAGCATGTTTTTCTATCAATCTTTCTGGCTTAGCTGCAAAGCATATTATGTCACGGGGGAAGCTTTACAGAAAATCACATGAAGAGGGAACTTTTATGTAGAAAATAACGTGCTTATGTGAAGTGTGAGTGTGAATGTAGATCAGTCATGTCCGACTCTTTGGGACCCCATGGACTGTAGCCCACCAGGCTCCTTTATCCATGGTATTCTCCAGACAAGTATACTGGAGTGGGTTGCCGTTTCCTTCTCCAGGGGATATTCCCAACTCAGGGATAAAACCCAGGTCTCCCACATTGCAGGCAGATTCTTTACCAGCTGAGCCACCAGGGAAGCCCAAGAATACTGGAGCGGGTAGCCTACCCCTTCTCCAGGGGATCCTCCTGACCCAGGAATCAAACTGGGGTCTCCTGCACTGCAGGTGGATTCTTGACCAGCTGAGCTACCAGGGAAGCCCAAAGCACTTATAAGGAGTTTTGATTTTCCCTGTTTACTTACTTTGGCTGGCTTAGTGTACTGCAGGCTGGGTAGTTTTATAAGATTTCGAGAAGATGTGTTCAGGAATCCTGAGTGAAGATTGCATCTGGACTTCTTGCTGATGGTTTCAGATGTAAGACATCTGATTTATCAGACACTAAGTGAAGCAGACACATCACAACACCTGCCTGATCCAGGTCTTTCCATGTGGGGGCATCTGGGACTGGATTCTGCTGACACCACATAGATTTCATCTCCCTATAAAGCTCTCTTCCCCTGGAGAACACTTAAAAGGAATAAAGATCAGGAAGCCACCTAAAATAGGGACTCCAGCTTTCACTAGCCAGGCCTGGGAGAGGGAGAAAGCAGAGAGAGTCCAAAACAGAGAAAGCCCATACTTTTGGACTTGTCAGGAGACGGGACCGTTTACCTGGGCAATGGAATAAAGCGTCAGTCCATCCAGCTATTTGGGACATGATTCCCATACAACGAGTCCCTTTTTAACAGGATGTAATATGTTTCTACTGTCCAAGAATTAAGGGTGTTGAAATTATAACCCCCATTTCTTAGTTTAGGGATACTCTTTCAGCATCATTTAGTTTCTGCATCATAAACAGGAGCTACAGAGCTGGGGAGCAAGATCTGCATGCTTCCCAGAGTGGAAGCACATGTCCACTTCCAGGTTCCTAGGGGGACCGTCAGAATGGAGCAAGAGCACACTGTTAATTCTTATGAATTGTAAAACTGAAGCTTCAGTTCTAATTTTCTGTTAGAATCATAAAGAGGGCTTCCCTGGTGGCTCAGTGCTGAAGAATCTGCCTGCAGTGTAGGAGACCCTGGTTTGACCCCTGGGTTGGGAAGATCCCCTGAAGAAGAGAATGGCAACTCACTCCAGTATTCTTGCCAGAAGAATTCCATGGCCAGAGCCATGCTGTGGGCTACAGTCTATGGGGTCACAAATAGTCAGACATGACTAAGCACAATGATAGAGAATCATAAAGATCTGTCAAGATAGAAAACAAAATCAAGTATTGTTTAGTGAAAGAGTGCTAAATGATCAAGTGAGTCTCCTATAGTCCTGTTAATAAGACTATAAATAATCCATCCAGAAAATAAATATGTCTTAAAAGCATTGCCTGGGATTTTTATAAGAAATAACAAAAGTAACTTACAGGCCCAGATGATAAACTCCTTAAAGCATGCTGATGATATGAAGCTATGTCCTTCCTCCCAAAGAAAGGAGCTTTAGGAGGACATTCATTCATTCAGTCATTGTACAAATGATTGTTTAGTATATACTGCATTTCAGGCACCAATTAAGTGACGAGAATACAGCAGTGAATAAAAAAGACAAAAACCCCTGCACTTAAAGAGCCTATATTCTATGGGAGAAGGAGAGATAATAAATAAGTAAAAGTGCAGAGAAAATGAAGGTGCCAACAAATAACAAATGTTGGTGACAATATGAAGAAAAGAGAACCCTTATACCCTGGGAGGGGGATGTTAATTGGTGCATCCACTGTGGAAAACAGTACAGAGGTTTCTCCAAAAACTAAAGAGAGAACTACCATGAAAGTGAAGTAAAAGTGTGAGTTGCTCAGTCATGTCCGACTTTTTGTAGCCCCATGGACCATAGCCTGCCAGGCTCTCTGTCCATGGAATTCCCCAGGCAAGAATTCTGGAGTGGGTAGCCCATCCCTTCTCTAGAGGCTCTTCCCGACCCAGGGATTGAACCTCAGTCTCCAGAACTACCACATGACCCAATAAATCCACTTCTTGGCATATACCCCCAAAACCCCCACTAACTCAAAAAGGTACATGCACCCCAATGTTCATAGTGGCATTATTTACAATAGCCAAGATACAGAAGAAACATAAGTGTCCATCAACAGATGAATTGATAAAGATGAGGCACATATATACAACAGAATACTATATTTAGCAATTAACAATGCAATTTTGCCATTTGTGGCAACATAGACGGAAGAGATTATGCTAAGTGAAACAAGTCAGAGAAAGTCAAATAAGATATGATGTCTCTGATATTTAGAATCTAAAAATTACAGCAAACTAGTAAATATAACAAAAAAAAAGAAACAGATTCACAGATACAGAGAACAAACCAGAGCTTACCAATGGGGAGAGGGGTGGTTGGGGCAATATAGGAATAGAAGGAAAACAGATTATTATTGAATTAAATGAAATCATGTGTATGAAACTGTTGAAAATTAAAAGTACTATAGAATTTTTTTTCCCTTTTATTGTTTTTGCCATACAATGCCATGATATCACCATGGGTTTACATATGCTCCCCCTCCAGAACCCCCCTCCCTCCCCCCTCCCTCCTCCCTCCCCCTGGGACATCTCGGTGCACCAGCCCCGAGCATCAATCCTGGGCTGGCGATTGATTAGACCTATGATAATTAACATGTTTCAATGCCATTTTCCCATATCATCCCACCCTTACCCTCATCCACAGAGTCCACGAGTCTATTCTATACATCTGCGTTCCTTTTGCTGTCTCGCATGATGGGTTCTCGTTACCGTCTTTCTAAATTCCATATATATGTGTTAATATACTGTATTGTTGTTTTTGCTTCTGGCTTACTTCACTCTGGATAATGGGCTCCAGTTTCGTCCATCTGAGTAGAACTGCTTCAAATGAATTTTTTTTAATGCTGAGTAATATTCCATTGTGTATATGTACCACAGCTTTCTTATCCATTCATCAGTTGATGGGCATCTAGGTTGCTTCCATGTCCTGGCTATTGTAAACAATGCAGCGATGAATCATTTTTTTTAAAAATGCCATCATCTAGGTGGTGCTGTTAAAATCTCTGCAACTAGAGAATATTATGCTTAGTGAAATAAGTCAGATAAAGACAAATTCTGAATAGTATCAGTTATTCGTGGAATCTAAAAAACAAAACAAATGAATGTATATGCAAAACAGAAACAGAGACACAGACTCAGATGTAGAAAACAAGCCTGTGGTTATCAAAGGGAGAGGGGATAGAGGAGAAGTAAAATTACGAGTATGGAATTAAGAGATACAAGCTACTATGTGTAAAATACATAAGGAACAAGGAAATATTGTATAGCACAAGGAATTATAGCCATTATCTTACAGTAACTTTCAATGGAGTATAATATAAAAATACTAAATCACAATGCTGTACACCTGAAACTACTATTGTAAATAAACTACAATTTTTTTTTAAATGGAGGTGCCAAGGAGTTAGGAAGTATGGAATTCTCTGTGGCAATGACATTTGAACAAAGACCTAAGAACATGATGAAACAAATACATAGCAGCTGGGAGAGAGCATCTCAAAGAACGAGTCTGGAAAATCATCAATATTTAATCAAGCCCAAAGTGACCCTTTTGGTGTGAATCTCACAAATTTCCCTGGTGTTCAGCAGTGAAGAATCCACCTGCAATGCAGGAGATGCGGGTTCGATCCCTGGGTCAGGAAGATCCCCTCGTAAAGGAAATGACAACCCACTCCAGTATTCTTGTCTGGGAAATCCCATGGACAGAAGAGCTTGGCAGGCTACAGTTTATGGGGTCACGAGAGTTGGACACGACTTAGCGACTAAACAATCCACACCACCCTCACGGACTCTGTGACAGACATTCGCGTCTCTTCTCCACTCTCAGAGGCAGATAGCCCTGGAAGGGAGAGACTGGAATGTGTGGGGTAGGGCTCACTCTGCTCTCTCTAGGTTCATATTGACCACACGTGTCTTCACTAAGTTCCAAGCCCATGTGCCCCTCTCCGCCCCACTCGTGCTTCTACCTCATTCGTCTTTTTTTTTGTTTTAAGCAGCAAGGACAGATTTTAATTACTAATATACTAACACAACAGGAAAAAGAGTCCCATGTGACTCAGCCAAACAACTGCAGAAGTGACTGGGCTTTTTTTTTCTTTCTGCGGAGATATAATTCCTCTTTCTCTTTAAAGAAAAGCCACAGCCAAATTTTAATTGTTGTTTTTGGGTGGAAAGGTGATACTTTGGATCAGGGAAGGAAAAAGTTTTAAACAGAATGCACAAAACTGAGAGCTTCTGAACATACTGTCTTAAAGTAATCTCTTGAGATCTATTAACTGAATATACAGAAAGGAAATTAGGATTGGGAAGGTGGAGTTGGGTGCAGTTTCCCATGTCTTTTTATATATTCTAGATGGACTAGGTTGGCTAGTAAAATTCAAATGCTGCAAGGTTATTGCCTTTCAAGTCAATCCTAAGAAAACACACTGTCAGAACTGGTGTATTCCAGATGTGGAAGACAAGAGGAAGAAGTTGGGGAAGGGCGGCTCTACTTTCTGGATTCTGACCTGTTTGTAATCTATTGTTACGAGTTCTTCAGATTTGAATGAGTCTCTGGGCTCAGCACTCTGAATCACAGGTTTCTAGGTTCCCCTAGGGAAACAGCCTTATTTCTTGTGATGCTATTTGCCTAGTAATTTATAATTTTATTTGTATCTAGTAGGCAGCTGAAGTTCAGCACATTTTTATTCATTTTGTACAATAAAATGACTGTGAATGCCAGGCACCTAATCAGTTTAAGAAAACCTTCATGCTGGCAAAAAATGTACACTTTTCTGATATGCTGAATTTATCCATGATCGAATCTAAATGAGAAAGCCAATTCTTCCTTCTCTAACTTATCTCAGGGAACGAGGTGAAGCAGCCCAAGGCTTTCCGTGAAGGTCCTTCCTCATATGAGGTCTTATCAGATGTCCTCACCACCACCAACTTGGTCTTTTATACTGGGGCTGAGAGTAGGGAGAGAAGATGAAATTACAGAGGATTAAAATGAAAGTCCAATTTAGAGATCAGCTGACTCATGGTCAAATTTTGTTGTTGTTTAGCAGCAAATTTATATTTTGATAAGCCAGAGCTGGGCTCAGTTCTCAAGCAGGCTGGATGCAGACTGAAGCAGAATCACCATCTATACTGACTCTGCTGAGATGCTAAACCTTTAGTCAGCTTCCAGAGGAAAGTCAGATTCTAACTCCAAACTGTTGAATTCAGGTAACCAGATCACCTGGGACTGGCTTAAGTAGCTTCAACTCTTGCCCTGATGATACCTTGCAGGTGCACTTAGCAACTTGTCATGTCAGAAAAAACAGATCCAAGGCCACAAACATTAGTGACATCAATATTTCAATGAAGATTTCACAAGAAGACAAAAAAAGATTTCCATCTTATACCACACACTGAAACCTTCATGAAAGTCTTTTTTAAACAACTATAATTTTTCTCAAAACCTCTCTCAATAAGTCACCATTTCACTTTCCTTTCACTCTCTCTTTCCCAATATAGCTTCTCCAGGGGAAATCAGTTGTGACACTCAGTTTGCATATTCCACTTAGCAAAATAAACTCATGGTGATATTAGTCATATGATGAAATATTACTCAGTCATTAAAAAAAGAAAGCGGTACTGATACATGCTATAACATGGATAAATCTTGAAAGCATCATGCTGAGTGGAAAAAAAACAGACATGAAAGTCCATCAATGGCACGGTCCCACTTATATAAATATGCAGAGTAGGTAGATCCATAGAGACAGAAAGAGGATTGGTGGCTGCCAGCAGCTGAGGGAAGAGGGGAATGATCACTTAATAGACAGGAGTCTTCCTTTTAGGGTGAAAGTGTGTTGGAACTAGATAGAGGCGGTGGCCATACAACACTGTGGATGCACTAAGTACTCTTAAATTGTTCAATTTAATACGGTTAATTTTATGTTATATGAACTGCATCTCAATAAAAATAACTAAATAAAATCATGAAAGTCAGTTCCCCCAACACTTTTTCACCAAACGTCTCTAGTACTCAACCCTGTCTCTTGTCTCCCCTCTCTAGAGATTTTAATTTATGAAACCATAGTCTCAACAAAGCTGGTGAGCTGAGACTTCCCAGTGACTAAGAAAACAAGATCTTGTTTCTCCCATTCACCCAAGAAAGTATCCTAGACAGAGGATGTCTACACAGAGTGGGCTCTGTTGAAACCCGTTTGGGCTGGACCATGAGGCTCCAAGGGACTTGCCCAGATCTAGGAGAGGAAATGAGGAATGAGCCAGTCCACACTAGGATAAGTCCCTTCTGTGGGGAAGCCATGAATCGAGCCTCAGGATTGGAGAACTGGGCTTATCCTGAGCCATCAGCTGAGCCAAGGGCTCCTGCCATGATGGGTGAGGTAGTGAGAGAAAGGTCTGGAATGGGCCACTAAGCCACACCTCAGCCAAGCCAGTTTAGGGTCAGCCTTCCTACATTAAAATCACAATAGGTATTCTACACACTCATCTGTTTCTATGATTTTGTGTTTTGCTTTATCTTATTTTGCTCCTTAAAAAGTTTCTTTTGAAAATTTTTAATGTTTGTCTCAGATTTATGTCATACTGCCTATCTTTGGCTATGTTACTGCTGATGACAGATTCCACAGAGCAGCTGGCACTGTTCCATTCCTTGATCAGAATGTATGAAGGGAAGAGGTGTGGTGAAAAGTGCTAATAACACCAGCTCAGATTGTATAGCACATTCCCATATTTTATCACATTTAACCCTACAACACTTTAAAACAAATATTGTTTTCTTATCCAACATATATAAATAGCTCATACAACTCAACATCAAAAAGTCAAATTAAAAATGGGCAGAAGAGCTGAATAGACATTTTTCCAAAGAGGCAGATGGTCAACAGGCACATGAAAAGATGCTCAACATCACTAATTATCAGGAAAATTGAAATCAAAACCACATGAGGCATCACCTCACACCTTCAGAATGGCTATTATCAAAAAGAACACAGATAACAAATGTTGGCAAGGATGTGGAGAAAAGGGAGCCCTCGTACACTGTTTGTGGGAATGTACATTGGTACAGCCACTAAGGAAAACAGCATTGAGGGTTCTCAGAAAACTAAAAATAGAACCACCATATGACCCAGTAATTCCACTCTACATTAGTATAAACACTAATTCAAAAAGATATATGCACCCCATAGCAGCATTATTTACAATCCCAAGGTATGGAAGCAACCAACTTAAGTGTCCATCAACAGATGAATGGATAAAGAAGATATATGCAATACACACACATACACGCATGCACACACACACACACGCACACACACACACGCACACACACACACACACACACACTGGAATACTACTCAGTCATAGAAAAGAACAACATTTTGCCATCTGCAGCAACATGGATGGATTTGGAGGCTATTATGCTAAGTGAAACAAGTCAGATGAAGACAAATACTCTGTGATATCATGGATATGTAGAATCCTAAAAAATACAACAAACTAGTGAATATAACAAAAAGAAACAGATGCACAGATATAGGGAATAAACTAGTGATTACCAGTGGCAGGACAGGAACAATATAAAGGTGGGGGAGTGGAAGGTACAAACTATTAAGTTTGACTATAAGGATGTATTATACAACACAAGGAATACTGCCAATATTTTGTAATAACTGAAATGGAATGTAACCTTTAAAAACTGTATAAAGATATACATGGAAGAAAAACAAGTAACTTAAAAAATAGGAAACAACAAGAAGACGTTAACAGTACTCTCTGTGCTTTGGGCAAGCAGGCCTCTTAGATAGTTAGATGTATACTTCAGGAAGAATTTTAGTGAACCTAGATTCTTGCATCTTCCCATACATAGAAAGGAACTAAAATCATTAACTTGAGATATCTGTTCCTTGTGACTAGCAGTAATCTTTAACCATGAGATATGCTTGACTGCACATACCAGGCTTCTACGCTAGCCAAAAAAGAAAAAACAAATTCACATAAAAACTAGCTTCTTACCTCCCTCGTTCTCTCAGAGCTTTGCAGAGGCTGTTTCCCAGATTATAGTTTCCAATACGACCCTGACTAAAACTCATAGCAAAAAATAAACCAATTACCAATTTTTACATAAAAATTATTCCCATTTTAGAAAAGAGGAAAATAAATTTAGATTTAGAGAAATAAAATGACCCATAGATGCTAGGTAAAATCCAGGGACACTGGGTTTGATAATGAGGTGAAACATCAAAGGAGGTGTTATGAACTGAACCGTGTCCCCACCAAAAAAAAGATATGTGGGAGTCTTAACCTCAAGTACCTTATTTTGGAGATAGGGTCTTTACAAAGGTAATCAAGTTAAAGTGAGATCATTAAGGCAGCCCTAACCCAATACAACTGGTGTCCTTATGAAAAGGAAAAAGCTGGTCAGAGATAAATACTCATAGAGGGTAGACATATAAGATGACAACCATCTAAAAGGCAAAGAGAGAAACCTGGAACTAATCTTTCTTTCACAGCCCATGGGAGAAACTGACCCTGTGAACACCTTGATTTCAGATTTGAGACAATAAAATTTCTGTTGTTTAAGCCACTCAGTTTGTGGTACTTTGTTATGGAAGCAAGCCAACACATGAGGGAAGGAATTATGGGGCAGTGTGGATGTGGACTCCTTGCTAATGAGAACATCACTAAAGAAACTTCACAGTATACCAGTCACTCCATCCAGCTTTGGGCATTAGCTCACTGAGAGTTTGGAGTTTCCAGGTAAATGGAAGAGTCACTGTCCTGGAAGCAGACTCCAGTATAAGCGGCCCTGGAAGTCAGCTTCTACCAGGAAAGTGCTGGACGTTATGGGCACTACAAATATGAAATACAAAAAGAAGGGTACTGGTAGGGGTGGCCAGCATGAGAATTCATCTTGCCCCCTTTCTTGTGCTTCCACCCATCTCTCACTCTATCTGGAGTCACCTTCCAAATAAGCTAGCACAAATTTAGCTACTCTTAGTTGAGCTGTGTTATACATACAAAAACAGCACCACATTTTAAAGTTTGAAAAAAGAACATAAAGTACCTCCTCATATTTGTTTCCTAATACCACTGTAAAAAATTACCACATAATTTAAATGATGCTATTTCAAGGTCCTTGATTTAATTACATCTGCAAAGATCCTTTTTCCAGATAAGGTCATATCCGTGGGTCCCAGGGATTAGGATGTGAACCTAACTTTTGGGGCAACCACCTTACAACCCACTACACTCCTTCATTTTTACACTAGTGACATGGTGCATTAGTTTGTTAGGGCTGCCACAAGAAAATATCACAGACTAGGTGGCTTAAACAACAGAGATTATTTTCTTATTCTGGAGGCTAGAGGTCGAGGATCAAAGTGCCAGCAGAGTTTGTTTCCTCTGAGGCTTCTCACTCTGGTTCACAGAGGGCTGCCCTCTTGCCAACTCTACACATGGTCTTTTCTCTGTGCACATACACTCCTTCCATCTCTGTTGGGTGTGCAAATCCCTTCTTTTCATAAGGACAACAGTCAGGTGTCCTTGATCACCCACCTTGATGATTAGGCCCACTTTGATGACCTCATTTTACCTTGATTACCTCTGTAAAGACCCTATCTCCAAATATGGTCAATTCTGAGGTTAGGGTTTCAACATGAGTTTGGGGGAACACAATTCAGCTCATAATATATGGGGAAATATTTTGGTTGCTTTGGGTTAAATAAAATATAGTCCAAAAATTTAATTTAAAAGGAAATGTGGGGAACAACTTGGACAAACTTTGACTCCTCACAGATTTGCCCAGGGTCTGCCTTTGTCTCCCCATGCCATACTCTCCTCCACCAACCCTGGCCAGAACAAGGGCTGTTAATGAAATTCTAGACTCTGGATTCTCTCAGTAGTTTAAGGAGCACATAGTGAAAGGAGACCAGGAAGAAGGTCCTAGTGGTAGTGTTACTGAGGGACCTTCAAGAACAGAAAGAAGAGATCTATTAAATCTGTTTGACTACCTGTTCCATACGTGAACCACCCCCTATGCACAAGCATGCACACACACACACCATTTCTGCAAGTCTTGAGCAGAATCCACCACACCTCTAAATGTCTTGTTTCTTTAAAGAAATCAGGGAAAGGACCTGGTCAGTATGAACCTGAGAGGACAGCACAGCCACAGGGGTGGGATGTGGGTGAACCCGAGGTCAGCAGGAGGAGGAAAGTGGAACCGCAAATGGCCATCAAAGTGCTGGGAGTCTGCAAAGATCTTTGGGAGGGCGTCCGACTTCCCACAGGATGTGTGATGAGGGCTTGAGCTAATTTTATTTCTATCTCAAAGGACGCGGTGACGTCAACTGACATCTGGGTCACACTTGTTATCAAGGAGTTGAAATGAAGACACAGGAGTCATGCTTATCAAATTTGTAGAGGACAGGAAGCTGAAAGGAACAGCAAATACATAATTAGAACCCACAAGTCTCAACAAGCTAGAATACCAGCCTGAATTTAATAAGAGGAAACTTAATAAGGATGAAGGGAATGTCCTACACCTGAGATAATAGATAGAAGATAAAAACCTATCGGTACAAAGCACTTGGAAAAGAGTCAGGGGTTTGACTGAGATGAGGGTACCCTAAAAGCAGGTCGAAAAGAAGAAACTTCAAGTGGAAAAGAAGTACGCAAAGGGGGGCAGGCTATCAGTTGCTTTCTGGTTGGACCCCTGGTGTGTCAATTTCAGGTCTGCCTGCTGTACATTAAGAAGGAAGCAAACTGAAGAATGCACGAAAAATGAATGCCAGTGTGATCCGAGAACCCCAAACCACATGAGGCAGGAACAGTGCTGTGTAGCCGGAGAAACTACTGAGCCCCGGTGTGGCAGCTCCTGAAGACTGCATGCCCTAGAACCCACGCTCCACAACAGAGAGGCCGCTGCAGAGAGGGGCCAGCGCACTGCAGCTGGAGTGGCCTCCACTCTGCACCTGGGCAGAGCCCACGGGCAGCAGCGAAGACCCAGCACAGCCAAAAAAAAAAAAAAAAGACAATAAATAAAAACTTTTCATTTTTAAAATAAATAAAAAAGGCCTAGAAGTAGAGTGTCGTTAGAGCCTCAGGATTTTTCTAATCTTTTCTGCTACCATCTTCAGAGTTCCGGTTTCATCCTCCAACTGTTGCCTCAAGGTCCCAAGATGGCTGCTGAAGCTCTAACAACACAAATCAGCTTCCAAAGCAACAGAGGGGTTTGATAATAAGGGGGCAACCAATGTAGCACAGAGGATCTTTTCCTTAATGGTGCTGTCCTTTTTCAGAAAGGGAAACAATTTCTCATATATGTATCTCATTGGCCATACTGGGATATACAGTCAATTCTATCGACAAGGACAATTGGAAAAGGAATTCCTAGCTTTTCCAGCCTATATAGTGGGAGGCTGGCAAGGGGGAAGGGAATGACGTTTAGCAGCCCTCAGTAGTATCTGCCACAATCAAACTCAGGTGTAAATCAACCACCTGTAGATTGTCTTAGTGTTTTTAAGGCAAATAGGTTTAAATAAACACATATACTCACATAGAAAATGAAAGTGAAAGGTGAAAGTGTTAGTTGCTCAGTCATGTTCGATTCTGTGATCCCATGGACTGTAGCCTCTGTCCATAGACTTCTCCAGACAAGAATACTGGAGTGGGTAGCCATTCCCTTCTCCAGGGGGCCTTCCTAACCCAGGGATCGAACCTGGCTCTGCCGCAGTGCAGGCAGATTCTTCACCATTTAAGTCAGCAAGGAAACCCCTATACTCACACAGGTGTACTGCAAACAGTTTTATTTCCAGTTTATTACTTAATATTTTGAGAACCTTTCTATAATATTTTTAAATTCTTTGAATAAGTAATTTTCAGCAGTTGTATAATATCTTTATGCTAGTCCACATTCAACCATTTCTCTACTCTTGGACATAGGGGTTATTTCCTTCTTTAATGGAAGCTTTTAGCTGCCATCTCCAGAAACAGAAAGGTGAGGCTTAGAAAGCAATGAGGTACCCATTTCTTGAAATATTCCATCACAGGGATGAAAGAGATAAGACACAGCATGGGGGTGGGTGGTCGCTAGACTTTTTGACATTTCAGACTCTCAACTCCTCGAGATTCACATAATAGTGTATAAAAGAGAAGCAGATGTGGCCAGAAAGAACTGCCGTGCCCTTCTCTGTTCATCTTCCCATTCTGCTGCCTGAGACCACAGGCTGTGCAACATTCTCACTCTGCATATTCCCAAGGTCAGTCCCCCACACAACACCCCACCCAAGGCCATACCGTCTCTCTCACTATCTCCTGTCAAGAAGAATAGCCTGAATCACTCTTTATAGGCTTTAAAATTACCGGAAGACAGCAACACCTCTGGCTCTTATCAATGGGGCCAAATATGATAATTGGTGTGAGCGACCTAAGCCTGGAGCAGTGCGGCAAGGATGGAGAGAGCCTAAGTCACCAAGAGCTGATGACAGCCTTCCAGTGATGCTCCTCTGCTGCCTCTTGCTGCTTTGAAGCCTATCTGTGGCTTCCTGGCCTGCCACAGGGACAGGCAGGGGCAGGTATCTTCACGGTGACTGCTCAGCAAACACCACCAGGGTCATGTAGGTGATCTGGGTAATGCAAGGAATGAGAAGTGTCAGTTCCCAAGGGTTGTGTGCAAGGGGTCACAGACATGGGAGCAGTGTTGGGGGACAGGACAGACACCTGCCTTATCAGCGAAGGGTTTGATGTCAGCCTTTGCTATATATAGTTATGCTTCAAGGGATGTGATCTGACCTAAGTCTAAATGAGTCTAAATTTACCTCCCATGGAACCATGGAAGGTAATAATAATAATCTTCAAAAGGGTCAGTATGCCAAGCCTATGCTTCAAAACCAAGTGTTTTAAGATGCAACCAACTGGCAAGATGACCACTCAATGACACACACACACACACACACAAATAGCCTTTAGCAACATCATCAGTTTATTCTCAATTACATAGACCTTATTAGCTCATCCCTTCAGTATCCTGCTCTTTTAAGTGGGTTTAGGGAACACATATGGAAAGGTCAAATAATTTCTTTAAATCTTAGTGATATAATATTGCTAACACCAAGCACAGAACAGCCCAGTAAGAAAAGCTGCAAGAATTTGCATTGTCTCATTTTTTTTAAATGGAGATCTAATTAGTTGCTGGCTGTATGGAATTGGAAAGGTCACAAAATTTGCAAGGGTTAGGAGCCCTAAAGGTCATTTTCTTGCCTATGAGGGCACTGTATCTACCAGGAACACACTCACATGTCCACCACCAGCTCACTAGGGGCAGACCAAAGGCTAGAGCCAGGAATCTGAGCAGAGGGGTCTTTTTTACCTCAGCTCTGCCAAGAACTGCCCCCAAAGCATCTCTCTTAATTACTCCAGGACTTAATTTCTTCATGTATAAGTTCTTATTTGGGTCCATGAATCTGGCCACCAGAAGGAATCTTGAGAAATCCTTTCTAGCAATAGCTGCCCCTTCCCACCCACAGTTAATATCAAAGGAATCCTCTTTAGTTCATTAAATTAATAAAATAACTTTCTTAATATTATTTTACCTTTGGATTAGCAACAAGTCTCATTCTGTTCATCACAAGCCTCTTAAAATTTTATTTATTCTAAGTCCTCAAACAGAACAAAGAATACCCAAACTTGGCAAAGGACAAGTTTGAGAAAATGTTAAATATCCCACTTACATTCTCAATTGCAACCCTCATAAGATGCAGGACATTGTATGAAGCAACCTGCTGATTTATAGAACTGGAAAGACTATTTACCTAGTCTCCAAGGCTCCAAGAACTCACGAATTAGAGGAGAAACAATAACTAAAATACATATTAAGAGAGAAAGGAAAAGGATGCATAGGTTACACACAAAATATAAGCAGCTACAGTAGACACCTCTGGGACATCCTTCCAGTACCCAGTGATCCAGCTTTTTCTGAGAAGGGCCTCCTCCCCTGAAACCTCATCCACAGCCATGTTCACACACCATCACTCACAGCCATGGCTGATTGGACCAGCTGTCCATGGCTGGCGGACACCTGATCAAGCTGAACCAAATTCTCTGTCCTGGAGAGTTGAAATCGTGATTTGGAGCACCTGTAAACTCAGACATTTTAGGGTAGCTATACCTCAGAAGGTGAAGAAGGACAAAAGAGAGCAGAGAGGAGCAGCCCGAGACCCTGAGTGCTCCCAGCCGCAGAGATTGAGAAGACAGCTGGCTGCCTTGGTTGCTAATGGCTTTGCCCTTTCTGGTACCCAGCCCCCATAGGGCCCCACTGACACTCCTGTCTTCCTGAAACACGCTTATTTCCTATCAAACGTTCCCCTTTCTCCTTGGGCTGGCTGCTGTTGCTTACATTCAAAGCCACCTTGACTAGACCTTGACCACTAACACACTCCTTCTCATGTAAAAGACACACAGATAATCCATAACAGCCAAAAGTCCAAAAGCCATTTCGGCCCTGCAGAACATTATGAAATGAGTATGTTTAAACTGCTGAAATTCATAACACCTTGAATCAAAACACAGCAATGCAAACCTGCCTGGCAGAGGCCAGCAAAGCCTGTCCATTTCCTTTGTCCTGCTCTGGGCTCTGCTCTCCTCTGCTCTCCCACCCTCACAGGATGAGGAAGCATCACCCCTTCCCCGCCCCTCCTACCCATCTGACCCACAAACCCACAGCTGCCACCATTATGACCAGCTGAGGACCTCCTGTGTTGGGAGGTACCTCGAAAGGCCCTTTCTGAAAGTATCAAGCAGAACAGATGGCTGCCTGAAAAAATGGTGGAGGAGGCAAGGAAAACCACTGGATTCTTTTTAGAAAAAGTTTATCATCACATCTCAGATAATTTATAAAACAAACAAGGCCTAAAAGACAGGCAAAAGAAGACCCTTGTGGCTGACTTCCTGGCCAGTGAGGGTTTCCAGGGTGGTTCAGAAACTTTGATGGAAGAGTCAAGTACAAAGGAACCTGAAGAAAGATCCATAGGAACAAAAATCATTGCCAGAAGGAAGACTATTCCAGAGCCTAAATGTTCATTTGGCCCAGGAGAACATGCAGCACCGGCTGGGGGTGGCAGAACACTGGCCTTGTGGTTACAAAGCCTGGTAGGCCCTTCACCCCAAGAAAGAGAGTCCACCAACTGCATTAAGAGATTTCTTTGTTTAACCCAAGCGTTCCTCGTGGCAAAATAGTCCTTTCCTCTTCCTCTTAGCAGCTCCCTGATGAGTAATATTAGGTTATAAACACTCAATGTACACACTCTTTTCCACACACACACACACACACACACACACACACACACACACACACAGCATCGCATATTCATGTTCCCAGAGTTCCCCTCATCACTACTCAACATGTGCATCTTAAGCAGTTTATGGACCTATTAACCACCACAGAGACCGAGGAGCATGTCTGGGACCTTAGAGACATGTCCACGAGGAACAGCTTCCAGTTTACATGGACTTGGTCGTGGAGATGACTTCATTCAATCACAAAACGAGGTTAGCTGAACGGGCCTCAGGGAGCCCCCTTCCAATACAGCTCCTTCAATTTCCAGATGATACAAAGGCTGGGTGTGGTTATAAAAAAAAAAAAAAGAAAAATAGCCTGAGTCCAAAGACCCCCTAGGCTTGGCCAGGCTATTCTTTGCTTCCCAATCTACTAGGACAGGCCAACCTGGCCCCACTCCCAGGCCTTGTATGTGAGTTTTTGCCAATAGGCCTCATAAATGTCCAGCAGCAAGGTTGCCAAGCTCAGGCCCCACCCTGGCTGGTTATCTGCCTGCAGGGTTCTCCCATGACTTTCTGGCTGGCCCCGCTGCTACCTCTCTTTGTGGGCCAACTGTACCAGCATGGCTGCTGGTGTGTGCAGTCACAGGTCCTGCCTTTGTTTGGTTGATAAGCACGGTCAGGTTCCAGATCCCACTGCTGCCACACAGGCATCCCTGCCCAGTTCTGTGAAGCCTGCACAACCTCGACACGTAGTCACCCAGGGCCTAGGGTGACCCAGGCCTGAGGCTTGAGCAGGAGGGAGAGGGGGAGGCTGAGTCCAGAGTCTCAGCGCCAGGCTTCTCTTTCCGGAATCACCCTCTGCGTTTCCCTGCCAGCTGGCTCTTTTAAATTATTCTCTTGTGCCTCCATTATTACAGTTCTCCCATATCCTGAAAAGCTTCTTTCCTGGGAAACACTTGAACCGGCCAGTAAAATTACTGACTAGCTTAAGAAATCTAGGTCAAAGTTTCTAAGTGAGGTCTGAGGCAGACACTCTGGGTGCTTGTTAAAAATGAAGGCTTGGGGCCCCATCCTGGGCTTTCTGACTTAGAATCTCTCAGGGGAGGAGCTGGAAATCAGGTTGTTTAACCATCTCCCCCAGTGAACGTGGTGTACACTGAAGCAGTAAGACCCACTTGATCCACTGGGTCTGACTCGCTACCTCCAGCAGTATTGGGATGCTTCCCTCCCTAAGTTCTCCAGGTCTTTTCTCTCCACAGGTCTTTTCTGTGGGGGGAAAAAAAAAGTATAAAGAACTTTGAAAATGTCAACAAATGACTAAGATTATCATTTCTTGGAGGCAGATGTCTATTTCTCCCTCGGACTATGGCTGGATAATTGCCCATGGAGGATACTTTAACCACCTTCCATCCCTCACTCCGCATAGAACATTTAGTCCCCAGCCCCAATCCTGTGATATCCATTTCAAAGTTTAATGGCCATTTGAGGGCACAAATCTACGGTATTTCTTTTTTGTGTAGCAAAGTTACCTGGAGCCACTGACTTCTCTTCTACCTGTTTAGAAAACAATATAACGTGACGATTCTGAGAACTCATTTCAGCTTTATTTTTAAAAAAGTCCACAGGAATACAGAAGGCATCACTCCTCACTGCTGGCTAAAATACCAAGATAACTAAATGAGATCTTATTCTTGTGCCCAAGATGTCTCTTCGTCTATTGTCAGAGAGGTGACAATAGAAGATCGCGGCCTTCTTACAACCAGGAGTGAAAAGCTGACAGCGCATCTACACGTATTTTGTGTTTGTATCTTGCTTCTAAAGAATCCAAAGCACTTCTGTGTGTGCTTTGTCATGGAGGAAGGCAGTTATCCACCCTGTTTCATAAATAATCCTTCTGTGGCCAAAGGAATGTGTGATTTGTCCAAAATAGAGCACTTAAGTAAAAGCAGAATTCTAGTAATTAATTAAGGTGACTGATCCTTGGGTCAGATAACTGAGCTACACTCTTCGCATGAAATTATCTTTTGGAGTATTCCTGGCATCTTAATCTTGCTGGCATTCAGTCTGCAAATAAAGCTGAACCACAGGAAACTCCATTTCTGTACCCTTTCCCGCACCTTTCATGCCATGTTTTCTGACATTCGGGTTCTCATCTCTTCATATTATTCATCAGAGGAAAAAATAACATTAATTAATATCAGAATGTTAAGGAGTTAAAATATTATTTTTCTCCTAGACATCTGGATTATGAAAGAGAGGCTTAGAAGAGAATTGCTTTACCCAAAGAAATGGCGGGCTAATGGTGACAGTTTAGGAATCAGTGAGTCAGAAACCTCCTACTATTCCTTAAGAAGTATGCTTATTCTGCCCAAGCAGAATGGCAAAACCTGTCTATAAGATGCTGTATACTAGAATGAAGAAACTGTCAAATATAATATGAAATTAAGCAGGGCTTCCCTGGTGGCCCAGTGGCTAAGACTCTGTGCTCCCAATGCAGGGGGCCTGGGTACCACCCCTGGTCAGGGAACTCGAGCCCACATACAACTAAGAGTTCATATCCCTCAACTAAACATTCCAAGTGCTGCAACTAACATCTAGCACGGCCAAATACATTTTTTTTTAAATATGAATTTAAGCAGTCAAACTCTGTTGCAAAGCACATCTTAAGAAGGTGATTAAAGAAATCTGTAAACCCGGAGACTTTGACCATGGCCCTAGATGAAAAACAAAAACTGGATTTATTTTTCCACCCAAAACAACTAAAAAGCCAGACAAAACATATGAAGATAGTTCTCAACACAATGGACATCAGACAATGAAAGGCAGTGATTCCTGAAAGACAAGATGTGAATGAGCTGAGCCCTAAGACTGCCCCGGCTTTTTGCATTGAGAGAATTTCCAGCACACAGCACAAGAAGGGGGAACCCAGATAGAGTCTGGTTGTCTCCCTGAAAAGAGGAAACAGGGACGGGCGAGGTGGCTAGAATCCACAGAGTGGAAAAGGAAGAGATGCACAGAGAGAGGACTCCGAGACGGGCAGAGGCTCCCCCTGAGTACTCAGCTGTGTATAGTTCAGTGCCTGCCTGAGAGTACACTCACTGGCTGGGGCCGGAGAAGAGGCTACCTGAAAGGATTAGAGAGGGCAAGGGGCAGAGAGCTCACGACCGGCTGGGAGTGATGCCTGTTCCCACCAGCCAGAGTGCAGAGCCTTGCAGTTCACAGGGTGTAAGGTAGACTACTCAGAAAGGTCTTAACTCGGTAGTAGGAAAAATTAACCCTAGACCAAACACTGCCTCAGTTTAACAAAGCTTACTCAAGAAGAAACAGATAACCTGAATAGCCTATTAAAGAAATAGGATTTGTAGTTTAAACCCTTTCCACAAAGTCAACAACACGTTCAAATGCCTTCATATGGGAATTTTACCAAATATTTAAAGAAGAAATAATATCAATGGTATACAAACTCTTGCAGAAAATTAAAGGGAAAATACTTTCCAAGATTCTATACAGCCAGTATTATTAGTCTGATACCAAAACTCAGACAAAGATATTATTTAAAACAAAACAAAACTGGGACCTATAGTCTTTATACAAAGATGCAAGAATTCTCAACAAAATTTTAGCAAATTGATCCAACAGTGTATAAGATGGATAATACATTCTGACTGAATAGGTTTTGTCCTAGGAAAGCAAATCTGGTTCCAGCATTCAAAAATCAGTCTGTGTAACTCACCATATTAATAGACTAAGAAAGGAAAACCATGTGACCATCTCAATAGATACAGAAAAGCACTGATAAAATCCAGTTTCCGTTCCTGATAAATAGTCTCAAAAACTAGGAAGTGGTGTGAAAGGGCATCTCAAAAAAACCAAAACCAACAAATAAAACCTACCACTATCATCACAGTTAACAGCAAAGACCAAGTGCTTTTCCTTTAATATCAAGAAAAAAGAAAGGATGCCTACTCTGACTATTTCAGTTTAACATCGTATCAGAGGTTCTAGCTAGTGCAATAAGGTAAGACAAAGAATTTAAACTTATCCATATTGGAAAGGAAGAAGTAAAACTTTATTTCCAAATGACATGATCATCTATGTAGAAAATCCTGTGAACTCTACAAAAGAGCTATTAGAACTAAAAGTGAATTTCACAAGACTGTAGGATACAAAGTCAATATACAAAAATCATTTATATTTCCATATGCTAGCAAGAAAAACTAGAAACTGAAATTTTAAAAGCATTCTAGTGCTTTTAAATTATAAAATGTCATTTATAACAGCATTAAAATTAATAAAGTATAACCAAATTAGTGTAAGGTATTTATTTTTAAAAGTTACAAAATGTTGCTGACAGTAATTATGAAAGACCAAAATAAATGGAAAGATAACATGTTCATGGATCAGAAGTCTCAAAATTATTAACATGTCAGTTTCCCCCAAACTCTGCTCTGGCATCCCCATCAGAGCACCAATAAGCTTTCTTTTTTCTTACTTACTTTCTTTTTTTGGTAGAAAATCGTAAGCTGATTCTAAAATTCATATGGAAATTCAAAGGGCCTAAAATAGTCAAAAGAACTTTGAAAAAGAGCAACATTGGGGGATTTACACTGCCTGAGTTTTTTAAACTTATGATGAAAAGTGAAAGTGAAAATGAGAGTTGCTCAGTCATGTCCAACTCTTTGCGACCCCATGTACTATATAGTCCATGGAATTCTCTAGGCCAGAATACCAGAGTAGGTAGCCTTTCCCTTCTCCAGGGGATCTTTCCAACCCAGGGATCAAACCCAGGTCTCCCATATTGCAGGCAGATTATTTACCAGCTGAGTCACAAGGGAAGCTCAAGAATATTGGAGTGGGTAGCCTATCCCTTCTCCAGCAGACCCAGGAATCGAACCAGAGTCTCCTGCATTGCAGGTGGATTCTTTACCAACTGAGCCATCAGGGCAAACTTATGATAAGTCTATGCTAATCAAGACACTGGGACATCCCTGATGGCTCAATGGTAAAGAATCTGCCTGCAGTGCTGGTGTTCAATCCCTGGGTCAAGAAGATTCCCTGGAGAAGGAAATGGCTGCCCACTCCAGTATTCTAGCTTTGAAAATCCCATGGACAGAGGAGCCTGGCAGACTATAGTCCATGGGTTTGCAAAAGAGTCACACATGATTTAGAGACTAAACCAACCACAGTAATCAAGACATTATCAAGTCAATTAATGAAATAGTATCAGAATCCAGAAATAAACCCAAACATATAGTTAACTGAAGCTTTAAAGGAAGAAAGGCAATTCTAGAGAAAGGATAATTGGTGCAGGAATAATCGGATATTCATACAGAGGAAAAATAAACGTTCAGCATATCTTACACCACATAAAAGGCTTAACTGAAAATGGGTATAAATTTAAACATGAAACCTAAAACCATAAAACTTCCCAAAGAAAACATAAGAAACAATCCTTGTGACTTTGTGCTAGGCAAAAAAATTATAGCTATAACACCAAAAGCACAATGCAAAAAAGAAAAAGTAGCAATTTGGCCTTCATCAAAATTAAGAATATCCTCTCTTCAAAAGACACAGACAAGAAAATGAAAAGACAAGCTGAATACCAGGGGAAAATATCTGCAAATTATAAGTCTGATAAAAGACTTGTATTCAGAATATATTTTTTTTAAACTACCTGTCTTTAGTCAATGATAGGAAAACAAAAAACTCCACTTATTTATTTATTTTTAATTATTTATTTTAATTGGAGGCTAATTACTTTACAGTATTGTAGTGCTTTTGCCAAACATCGACATGAGTCAGCCACAGGCACACATGTGTTCCCCATCCAGAAACCCCCTCCCCCCTCCCTCCATCCCATCCCCTAAGTCATCCCAGTGCACCAGCCCTGAGCACCCTGTCTCATACATTGAACCTGAACCAGCGATCCACTTCACATATAATAATATACACGTTTCACCGCTACCCTCTCAAATCATCCCACCCTCGCCTTCTCCCAGAAAGTCCAAAAGACTGTTCTTTACATCTGTATCTCTTTTGCTGTCTCGCATATAGGGTCATCGTTACCATCTTTCTAAATTCCATATATATGCGTTAGTATATTGTATTGGTGTTTTTCTTTCTGACTTACTTCACTCTGTATCATAGGCTCCAGTTTCATCCACCTCATTAGAACTGATTCAAATGTATTCTTTTTAATAGCTGAGTAATATCCTGTTGTGTATATGTACCACGGCTTTCTTATCCACTCGTCTGCCAGTGGACACCTAGGTTGGTTCCATGTCCTGGCTATTGTAAAAAGTACTGTGGTGAGCACTGGGGTACATGTGTCTCTTTCAATTCTGGTTTCCTGGGTGTGTATGTCCAGCAGTGGGATTGCTGGGTAACATGGCAGTTCTATTTCCAGTTTTATAAGGAATCTCCACACTGTTCTCCATTGTGGCTGTACTAGTTTGCATTCCCACCAACAGTGTAAGAGGGTTTCCTTTTCTCCACATTTATTGTTTGTAAACTTTTTGATAGCAGCCATTCTGATGGGCATGAGATGGTACCTCATTGTGGTTTTGATTTGCATTTCTTTGATCATGAGTGATGTTGAGCATCTTTTCATGTGTTTATTAGCCATCTATATGTCTTCTTTGGAGAAATGTCTGTTTAGTTCTTTGGCCCATTTTTTGATTGGGTCATTTATTTTTCTGGAATTGAGTTGTAGGAGCTTCTTGTATATTTTTGAGATTAATTCTTTTCAGTTGCTTCATTTGCTATTATTTTCTCCCATTCTGAAGGCTGTCTTTTCACCTTGCTTATAGTTTGCTTCATTGTGCAAAAGCTTTTAAGTTTAATTAGGTCTCATTTGTTTACTTTTGCTTTTATTTCCATTACTCTGGGAGGTGGGTCATAGAGGATCCTGCTGTGATTTATGTCAGAGAGTGTTTTACCTATGTTTTCCTCTAGGAGTTTTATAGTTTCTGGTCTTACATTTAGATCTTTAATCCGTTTGAGTTTATTTTTGTGTATGGTGTTAGAAAGTGTTCTAGTTTCATTCTTTTACAAGTGGTTGACCAGTTTCCCAGCACCACTTGTTAAAGAGATTGTCTTTTCTCCATTGTATAGTCTTGCCTCTTTTGTCAAAGATAAGGTGTCCATAGGTGCATGGATTTATCTCTGGGCTTTCTATTTTGTTCCATCGGTCCATGTTTCTGTCTTTGTGCCAGTACCATACTGTCTTGATAATTGTAGTTTTATAGTATAGTCTGAAGTCAAGCAGGTTGATTCTTCCAGTTCCATTCTTCTTTCTCAAGATTGCTTTGGCTATTTGAGATTTTTTTGTATTTCCATACAAATTGTGAAATTATTTGTTCTAGTTCTCTGAAAAATACCATTGGTAACTTGATAGGGATTGCATTGAATGTATAGATTGCTTTGGGTAATATACTCATTTTCACTATATTGATTCTTCCAATCCATGAACATGGTATATTTCTCCATCTATTTGTGTCCTCTTTGATTTCTTTCATCAGTGTTTTATAGTTTTCTATATAAAGGTCTTTTGTTTCTTTAGGTAAATTTATTCCTAAGTATTTTATTCTTTTTGTTTCAATGGTGAACGGAATTATTTCCTTAATTTCTCTTTCTGTTTTCTCATAAATAACTCCATTTAAACATGGTCAAGAGATTTGAACAAACTTCACCAAAAAAAGATGGCTTAAAAAAATGAAAATTGCACAATAATGTGCATGTAATTAACAATACTGTTTTGTACAGTTAAATATTTGTTAAGAGGGTAGATCTCATCTTATGTGTTTTTTGCTACAATAAAAATTTTTCTTCAAAGTACATGAGAACACACTCAGTATAAGTGGTATTAAGCAAAGGCTCAAAATCCTTCAAGCCAGGCTTCAGCAGTATGTGAACTGAGAACTTCCAGATGTACAAGCTGGATTTAGAAAAGGCAGAGGAACCAGAGACCAAATTGCCAATATTCATTGGATCATAAAGAAAATAAGGGAATTCCAGAAAAACATCTACTTCTGTTTCACTGACTATGCTAAAGCCTTTTTGTGGATCACAATAAACTCTGGAAAATTCTTTAAATGATGAGAATATCAGACTATCCTACCTGTCTCCTGACAAGCCTGTATGCAGGTCAAGAAGCAACAGTTAGAACCAGACATGGAACAATGGACTAGTTTAAAATTGGGAAAGGAGTATGTCAAGGCTGTATTTTGTCACCCTGCTTCTTTTACTTATATCCAGAGTACATCATGCGAAATGCTGGACTAGATGAATAACAAGCCAGAATCAAGATTGCCAGGAGAAATATCAACAACCTCAAATATGTAGATGATATCACTCTAATGACAGAAAGCAAAGAATTTACTAAAGAGCCTCTTGATGAAGGTGAAAGAGGAGAGTGAAAAAACCTGTCTTAAAACTCCATATTCCAAAAACTAAGATCATGGCATCTAGTCCCATTACTCTGTAGCAAATACAAGGAGTAAAAAGTGGAAACAGTGACAGATTTTATTTTCTTGGGCTCCAGAATCACTGTGAATGGTAAATGTAGCCATGAAATTAAAAGATGCTTGTTCCTTGGAAGAGAAGCTATGACAAACCTAGACAGTGTATTAAAAAGCAGAGACATCACTTTGCTGACAAAGGTCGGCATAGTCAAAGCTATGACTATTTCAGTAGTCATGCATGGATGTGAAAGTTGGACCACAGAGAAGGCTGAGTGCCGAAGAATTGATGCTTTCAAATTGCGGTGTTAGAAAAGACTCTTGAGAGTCCCCTGGACTGCATGGAGATCAAACTACTCAATACTAAAGGAAATCAACCCTGAATATTCATTAGAAGGACTGATGCTGAAGCTCCAATACTTTGGCCACCTGATGTGAACTGCTGACTCACTGGAAAAGACTCTTTTGCTGGGAAAGATTGAGGGCAGGAGGAGAAGGGGGCAACAGAGGATGTGATGGTAGGATGACATCACTGATTCAATTGGTATGAATGTGAGCAAATTCCCAGAGGCAATGAAGGACAGGCAAGCCTGATGTGCTGTCGTCCATAGTGTCTCAAAGAGTCGGGCCTTACTTAGGGACTAAACAACAACAACAACCACAAAGCAAATGCAAACTAAAACCTCAATGAGATGTCACTATGCACCTATTAGAATGTCCAAAGTCAAAACTACTGAACATACATACCATTTGTTGGCCAACTGCTCATGAGGACGTAGAGAAACTGGACCTCCTGTACACTACTGGTGGGAACGTAAAAATGCCCAATACTTCTGGAAAACAGTCTAACAGTTTCTTTAAAAGTTTATCATGCATCTACCTTATGATCCAGTCATTTTACTCCTAAGTATTTACCTTTAAGAAATCAAAGTATATGTCTATAAAAAGACATGTACTCAAATGTTCATAGCAGCTTTATTTGTAATAACCAAAAGCTAGAAACAACCTAAATGTCCATCAATATGGGAATGAATAAACAAATGATGGTATTACTATATCCATACGCTAAAATGTTACTTGTTAAAAAAAGAATGAACTTCTGATACATGCTACAACATGGATGAATCTCAAAATAATTATGCTGAAAGAAGCCAGACAAAAAAGACTCAATGTGTGATTTTGTGTATATAAAATTCTAGAAAAAGCTAATTAATATACAGTGATGGAAAATAGACCGCTGGTTGTCTGGAAAGTGAAAGTGAAAGTTGCTCAGTCATGTCTGACTCTTTGCAACCCCATGGACTATACAGTCCACGGAATTCTCCAGGCCAGAATACTGGAGTGGATAGTCTTTCCTTTCTCCAAGGGATCTTCCTGACCCAGAAATCAAACCGGGGTCTCCTGCATTGCAAGCAGATTCTTTACCAGCTGAGCTACCAGGGAAATTGGTTGTCTAGAGGGCACAGGAAGTGAGAATGGGCTGAAGAGAGGGATTGCCAAGGGGCATGAGGAAATCTGGGGGGGGGGGATGCATATTTCTCTATCTTAATGTTGTGATGATTTCATAGGTTTATACTCTTAATGGCTAATTTATGTGTCAACTTGACTGGGTCACAGGGTTCTTAGATTAAACATTACGTCTGGGTATCTCTGAGGGCATTTCTAGGTAAGATTAGCATTTGAATCAGGGGACTCAGTACCATTGGTTTCCTTTGTTTTCAAGTCTTCAGATTGAATTAAACCACTAGCTTTCCTCGGTCTCCAGCTTGCAGATGACAGATCGTGGGGCTTCTCAGCCTCCACATCAATTTCTGAAAAGAAAGGAAGGAAGAAAGAAAAAGAAAAGATAAAGAGAAAATACATAATTGGTTCTGTTGCTGGAGAATATGACTAATACAATACATATGGAAAACATCAAATTATACTTTAATTTTTAGTTTAGTTCATGTCATTTATACTTCAATAAAGCTTTTTTTCTCCTAATCCAGAGAACCAATAAAATACACACATATTATCTAGAATGTGATAATGTATCTGAAAAAAGAGACATGGTAGAGTTACCACCATCCTCTCAGCCCACAGCAGACATGGCCAATCGATTACACAGTGATTCAGACAGCCCCTAACAGAGTCAGACCTTAAGATAATATCTATCTTGCATGTCTGACGCAAGTTAGCCACCTTATTTTATAAAACTGAGGCCCAAGTGCAGAACAATTAGTAGCTAAACTGAAACTAGTATTGATGTCTCTGCGATGCTAGTGCAATGTGCTTTTCACAACATAAGTTTAAGAAAACTGGAGTAGGGAGAAACTGAAACCACAGTCTAATAAAGAGAGGCTTGCCGAAGACTATAAAGTAAAAAAAAAATCAAAGATTTTAATAGGATGCAACCTTTTGAAGAATGTCAATGAAGTGTTATAGTGCTGGTTCAAAATAGGTCTGTTTTTCATAACACTAATAATGGTTTTCATGCAAAGGAAAGACGTGCCCACAAGAAAATTAATGTAATTCTTATTTTTCTATTTTTAATAATGAAATGTTACAGTGACTCAAACTCTTTTTGACTTAACATGAAAGTGATTCTTAAGACCTGATAACTATCCTCTTTACAAATAAGGCCAAGAAGCAAAATGATGTAAGAGTACAGAAAGTGTAAGCCAATAAACTTATATGTAAATACACAGAAATGATGTTAGTCCTGATGAGAAAATGCATCATTAGTCTGGGGCACAAATATTTCTCTTTAAAAGCAATGATTATTTAATAGCTATCTGTAAGCCATGTGTTTATTTAATAATAATCACATGTGCCTAAAAAGATAAAGACAGACTACTCGCTGATGGCCAATACAGAACAAGTCCACAGACTTTGGGTCTGCCTTTTCAGTGTTACTCCTACTGTGAGTTCCCCATGAGCAGCAGCTAAGCTTTCTCATCTTCCTTTTGTCAGAGCTAGCAGAGTCCCTGACATAATCAGTCTTTTCTTCTTGCTTCCTGGCTCTCAGCATGTGAGATAATAAATGTCCTTGTTGTTCCAGCCAGTTAAGTTGAAGTTTCCTTACTTGAAGTCAAGGGCATCAGTATGGACACAGCCACTGAGCCGAGTCTCAGTTTCCTCAGCTACAGAAGAAGGATAGTACAATCTGCCTTCTGGGGTTTTGCGGGCAGTAAATGAGATAATGCATTTACAACTTCTTGCACAGGATCTGTCCCAGGAAGTGCTAAATAACTGTGAGTTCCCTTCCTCTTCTCTTTTCCCTTTCTCTCTTATGGAATCTTCAATTTAAATATTAGAGACACAAAGGTCAACACACTTGAAGCTTCCAGACGTGTCATTCTGTTATGTCACCTGCTAAACTTGATGCCACCTATTTTGAGAGAACTCACTTTTACATTAACTTTCATTGATTTTCTCTCTAATTTGTGTTACTGTTAAACTCACCAAAGGATCTAGTATAGGAAACAGAAGAAGGTTTATGAATGAAAACCCAAATTTGCACTAGGCAAGCAACAAAGAAAACAGCTGATAAGAGTGTTCCTCCCAGGGAAGTGACGAGGGGTAATATAAATAAGGGAGGGAATGAGGAGTTACAAACTGTTAGTATACAATAAACTTAAAGGATATATTGTACAACATGGGAAACATAGGCAACATTTTATAACAACTATAAGTAGAGTAAAACTTGATTGTACCCCTGTAATTTATATAATATTATACATCAACTATACTTCAATTAGGAGGAGGAGGAGAGGAGGAGGACTCTTCCTCTCAAAAACTAAGCCATTTTTCTGGTAGTCCAGTCACTGAAACCCATGTTAATTCCATCATAATTTTCAAAAATTTTGCATTTAGAAAATGTTTAATTTATAGAAAAGTTGTAAGCACAAATAATACTAAGAACACTTGTATACTCTTTACCCAGACTCACCTATTGTCAACATTTTGCCCATTTGCTTTATCATTGTTTCTCTCGAAATCTCTCTTCGCCTTCATATACATTTTTTTTTCTGAATCATTTGAGGGTAAGTTGGTGACGATTCCTATGTTTGCTGTTATGTGCTCAGTCACTCAGTTGAGTCCAACTCTTTGGATCCTATGGACTATAACCCACCAGGCTCCTCTGTCCATGGAATTTTCTAGGCAAGAATATCAGAGTGGGTTGCCATTTCCTTCTCCAGGGGATCTTCCCAAACCAGAGATTGAACCTGCGGCTCTTGTGTCTCCTGCACTGGCAGGCAGATCCTTTACCACTGAGCCACCTGGGAAGCCCCATTCCCATTATAATACGTTTTAATTTTAAATTTTGTTTTAGAATTTAAACACTATAAAAATAGATACTTGTATATGGTTCAAAATCCAAAGTGTACAAAAGAGGATAGAGCTAAAAAGAGGTCTTTCTCCCACCACTATGCCCTAGACACCCTAAGTCTCAAGATGAGAACTTAAAGTTCAAAAAGGAATGTATCTTGAGATTCTTCAAATTTATTTTCTTTCTCAGTTACAAGAAAACTTTCATATACCCAAAACAATTGTGAAAATTATATCTTCCCAAAAGAAAAAATCCAAGTAACCTAATACCTATCAGAACCCTTCAGAAGCCACTACTTTTTCTGGTGCTGCAAAGGTTTGAGACTTTTGGCTTTATTTAGCCATTTATTTATTCATACACTTATTCATTCCTCTGCCAATCCTTTATTGAGCCCCAGGCCCTGTGCTAGGGTGACATATTGTATTTCCAACCTTGTCCATCCCACAAGCTCTTTTCACAGTATGATTCTGACAATCCTTCCACAAAGAGGTGCATCTATGTTCCCTTGCCCGACTTATGACCATAGCAGAAGTGACATCATTTATTTGACTTCCCAAGGGCCAGGTCATAAAAGGTAATACAACTTCTTCCATCAGGTTCTCTTGGGATGCTCATTTTTGGAATCCAGATATCATTATGTGAGGAAGCCCAAGCTGCCCTGTGAAGAAGCCCATATGAAAAGGAACTGACAGTTTTCACCAGCTTGTCAGCCACGTGAGTGAGCTGCATTGGAAGACAACACTCCAGCGGAAGTCATCACTTCAGTGGAGACGTCGTGGAGCCACCCTAGCTGAACTGCATGAAGCAGGGACAAGCTGTTTCCTGAATCCTGTCCATGCTGTGAATGTGTGAGCAAATTAAATCTTTTTTGTTGTTTTAGCCTTCTAAGTTTTGGAGTATTTTTCACATAGTTAACCAGAATAGCTGGGTACAGAGGATGCGAAGGAAGAGATCTATCACAAAGGGTACTTGCTTTCAAGAACCTCATACACTAGTGGAGAAGGTAAGCAAGTCAACAAAAACCAGTCAAATACAATATAATGAGGACTTTCTATATAAATACCATTCCTATATAAAAAATTTTAAGAGATGGGAGACATTATCTGAGTTTAATGGAGACTCAGAAGGACTTAAAACAAAAGCTGGCTTAGGTCTTGAAGGATGAGCTCATCAGATAGAGCAAGAGGTCTGGTGCCTCATCGCAGTGTCACGGAACTTGGCAATAGACTGTAAATAAGGGTAGCGAGGAAGGCAGGGGTAGGGTAAAATCGTAGTGAAGGAAGGACTTAAGGATGTTGGTTAGAATGAGGACAGGGAGGAAAAAGGAAATGGGGAGGCTCAGAGAGGGAGAGAACAGGAAATACATGAGGCCACAGGATCACTGAAGTTACTGCGTAGGATGGGGTGGTCAGAGAGTGCAGAACCAAGATCCATGCTTGATTCTGCCTCTGACGTGGGGGCACTGTGAGCTTTAGGAGCCTGGGAGAATGTCTCTGTCAATGGAAGGGTTGAACCTTAGGAGCTTTAAGGCCCTGTCCAATTTTGTGGGGCTAGTCGTAAACAATCTGCCTGCCAGTGCAGGAGACAAGTGCTTGATTCCTGGGTCGGGAAGATCTCCCCAAGGAGGAAATGGCAACCCACTCCATGACACTTAAAGTCACAAGTCTAAAGGTCAGGGCTTCTCAAAATGAAGTCCCATAGAGTCAGGATGCCTGGGTACCTGCTAATCTGTATTATATCTGTTCCCCAGGTTATCCCAATGCCAATTATGTTTAAGAAACATTATCATACAAATGGAATGAAATTAAACTTCTCATGCTCTTGGTTTCATTGCATAAAATAAAGAACAAAGAAATGTTTGCATTCTGTGGAAAATACTGTAGAAATATAACATAAAACTGTGTACGATTTCTTTTAAATACCACACCGGTTTACAGTTTTACACAAACTGTAAACTGATTCTTTTCCCCTTAGATAAGAAAGTAGGACCTCCCTTTCCCTTTCCTCTTAAGGAAGCAAACTTATTCCACGGGAAGGGCCAGTAAAGTGCTATCTTTGACATGGGGAACTGAGACTACTCCTAGAAGACTTGAAAGCACCGGAGAGGGAGGGTGGTGCGTAATTCAGGATGGACGTGTTGCAACTTACTCCATAACCCTTTCTAGCTGGAGAACCACTGAAAGCATTTGCCTTTTGTCTCTGGTATACATGGCAAAAAACACCAACAACTTCTAGAATCTTCTAAACAGTTGGTCTTATAGAGATGAGGGTGACTGATTTCATTGGCTGGTACAGACGCTGAATCGTGGGAGGAATCTTCTGGAAGAGAAAATCAGGTCCTGGATAAGCTTCTAGAAATTAGGCAAGAAGAAGCAGAGCAGGGGCAAGACCAGCTTTTCAAATGTTAATGAGCGCTCTTAATCAGATAACCGAGGCTCTCATCAAGCCTTGCACTCCCATACACCCTAGTTTGGGGCTGAGCTAGACTGGCATGTGCTGGATTAAACTCAGCCCAGATCTCATCCAAGGGCAGGCCTGGTGTTTCATCTTTTAAATCACCAGAATTGTAAATAACCAAATTTAGGAAATGCAAACTCCCCCACCTCCCTTAAACTCGACAAACTCAGAGAAGTACGCATGTGTTTACTTGGCCCAAAAGATTCAGCAGTTAGCTGAAAAATTATCAGGTCCTTTAAGAAAAAGGAAATCAGAGAAAGATGGGAAATGAATGGAAAAAGGAGAACAGTGAGTGGAGATGGGCCGTTTCCAGACAGTGCCTTCCTGGGGTTCACCCGTGTGGGCTCCTTTGAGCAGCAACGTGAAAATGAATCTGAAGCCCCTGAAGGGCAAAGGAGACCCTGTGGGGAAGAAGCACTGTGTCCTGGCCCAGGGCCCCTCCTGCTCTGCAGCTGGGAGGTCTGTGGACTCACTGCGTGCTCCTGAGGATCACTGACCTCTGGCAGCATCCTCCTTTCCTCCCCCAAGTGGTGCCTGCTACTGCTGGTCCAACCTTCCCCTCCCTCCAACAAAAGGTCCAGGGAAGTGGCCCCTTTTGTAAGGCACTTACAAAATTTGTAAGGAGTTTGTGGTTTATAGGAAGGAGACACCCCTAGGTGTAAGAAAACAAACCTCAAAGGGATAAGGACCTACAGCATATATTTTAGTTCCTTTTTCCCCCTGATCTGTAGCACTTCTAAAAGATTTATTAAAATCTAAAAGGACAGAGCAGTGAGAGGTGTTGCCTAATCTAAATCTCTTCCCTCACCCCAACTTTTTTCAAGGTTTTATGACATACTTGACATACTTGTTCTGTGATGATTTTTGCAAAGCCAAATTTATGTTAATGCCAAGAAAAAATTTTTGCAAACCCAAATTTATGTTAATGCCAAGAAAAAAACAAACTCTTCCAACCTGTACTAAAACCAAAACCAAGGCTGACTTTATCCCATTAGTCAACAGACAGGCTCAGGAAGCCACTGAGGGTGGGGTCGCCAGGAGCAAAAAGGGGACTCAGCCTTTCTTCACCACCTGAGTCCATTCTGGGCCTGACAAGCTCCCTAAACACCAGAAGGGAAAAGAGCTTCACAAAATATTGCCAGGAAGATGAAGAACAATGTTCATGTATTTTATGTCCATGGCACAAAGCCATATTGGAAATTTTTTTTTTCCTACATTATTAAGGACTGGTCCTTGAGATAAGCCTCTGTACCCCCCAAAGAAGGAGACCCCAGATCTCCTAACACTGAAGGGCTTACAAGATGGCCAGGGTTGAGTACCACCTCGGAGAAAGCAAAGCAACCATATCAGGGAATGGAAAAAAGCAAAGGATCTGTTTTTCAAGGTCCTCCCATGGATTTTAGCATCTTGTGCATACAAGTAGTTTACAAGGTTTAATAACACAAGTCTTACAGTGAAAAAGACAGTCTCCTGCTCCTTTCCCCCACCTGTCCTTTTCAGCTGTTTCTTATATTTTCCCCTGGATATAAGCTTATACTGTTATTGATTTATCCATATGGGACACGACATATTGCCTTCCTGCTGTGTTAGAAGAATTTCATCAGTCTCCCTATTTTTCCTTCCCCTATTCTCCCAATATAGATAAATTCTGATTTTTGGTTAAATCGACAATTCACATTTACATTATTAGAAATTGTTGCCATTGAGAAACTGAAGTTTTATTTCCTTGGTTTTCTGACATTGAGTATTCCTACTGAGTAGTCCTGGGCCATTACAATTCCTGTTCTTTCGAACAGAACCTGTTTTTATACCTCTAGGGTGTTTATCTACAGTTTCTGAGATTTCAAAGTGGTGTAACATGGCATGGGTCTTTTCAAATTCACAGGGAAATTTTCTGGTATCATTTCTTTGCCAATACTTTCACCTTGTTCTTTTTATCCTCTCTTTCTGGAATTCCTTTTGGATTACAGTTGGCCTTCTGAGACCAATTCCTTTATTTATTCTCATCACTTTTCCCTTCCTGGGCATTTTTGTCTTTTGATTCATCTTTCTGGGAGATCATTCCACTGTATCTGCTAAGTCTTCTTTTTTTTTTTTTTAGCTGTTCTATTTTTAATTTCTGAGAGATTCTCTTCCTTGTGCTTTGCTCATTCCTGGATTAAAGATCCTGCTTCTGATTAGTGGGTACCATACTACTTCTTATCTCCTCCAAAATAGTAAATATATGTTGTGCATGTTCGCGAAGTTTTATCCTTCTCCCTTGCATTGTTTCTGTTTCCTCCTAAATCTTTTTCCTGCTGGAATAATTCTGGGCTCTTTCATCTTTCATCAGAATCAGGTGAACTCTCCATTGAAGATCCAAAAATCTGTTTCATGTGTTTACTCTGAGATGTATGAGCAGGGCTTGACGGATGGCAAATTTCACTGATGGAGACCAGGTGGTGGGATTCCTGAGCCTTTTCAGGGTGGGATCCCAAATGGCATTCTTTGCAGGTATTTTCTCTGCAGCCCCTCAGTTCTCTGGGGTCTCTTTTATAAGGGTACTAATTCCATTTATGAGGGCTCCACTCTTACAACCCAAGCACCTTCCCAAGGCCCCACCTCCAAATACCATCATACTGTGGGTTAGAATTTAACATATGATTCTGGGGGACACAACCATTCAGTCCATGGCAGGAAAGGACATTATAGTTCCCTTTGTGTCCTTATCTACCTTTACTTTAGATGGTCATTCTTAGATGATCAACTTTTCACTTTCCAACTTAAAATAGACATGCTTCCTGATGCAGTCTAAAGTCAATAATCACTCAAAAAAAAAAAGTGGAATGTTTTCCTGTAGTATTTTTCCCCTTTGTAAACTAAGTAAGATTTGATGCATATTTCACCTGCTGAACATTGACCCCCCATGAGGGCTTAGGATCGTCTCCACTGTTCTAAGGGCCACAGAAGATAACACATCCCAGCACATCCCACATCATGACCCTTAGGAGCTGCAAAAGAGCTAAGTTTATTTGGTCTCATCTTCTTTTACAAATGATCTAAGTAAGCCCAAACAAGATGAAACTATTTACCCAAGATTCTGAGGAAGAGGTCAAGCAAAAACTTGACCTGTACCTTTCAACTCAGAATTGGCACCCTCCGCTCTTCATGCAGCCGAGAACAGGTGTTCATAAGTATCTCCTGTTTGACCTAATCATCCTGTTCTCCCCATCATAGCCCACCTTTCTCTTTTCTTTTTAAATGCCATTGTTTTAACAACAATAATACTTAACATAAACTGAACAGTTAATTACATCTAAAGGAAAGAAAGCTAGGACATAAAATATTGGATGAATAACTACCTACCCAAATATAACACACAATCTACAATACTCTCCATCAATATTTCTATCACGTACACCCTCATAAAGGGTGTCACAGGTCTGCACATTTTATGTCCCTGGAGGCCGACAGCTTTGTGCACCTAACAGAGTCTTTTTTTAACTTGACAAAATTAACCCCAGCTAACCTCTGTGCTGGCTGAGTGTTGCCTTCGCTAGGGTCACCTGAGTGAGTTTAGATTCGAACACTTGACTGAAGGAGATTCTGATCGTTTGCTTTTGTTGTCTCACCCAGATGGACTTGCCCCACGTGACTGTTACTGGCTAGAGCCAGAACCAGACTCAGGTTCAGCTGCTCATCTCTGAAAAATCAGTGGTCAGCAGCCAAGGGTCGGTGGAAGAAGGAAGGTGTTCTATTCAGGAGTCACCAACCTGGGAATATGGCAGACTAGCATTCCAGAACCATCTCCCAGGTGTCAGTCAGAGGACAAAAGACTTTACAGGCGCGTTCCAGGTGCAGGACTACATGCGGAACAGCGCGGGGAGCTCCACCAGCCATCTTGAACTGGTCGTGCGGTGGTCAGCGTCACCGTGGATGGGTTACTTCAGGCAGTTACACTTCAGTTCCAAGGGAGGTGTGTTCCCGTTTCACTAAGGCCAGTTCTTGTGACTGCAAGATGGAACAGCTTATGTCCTAACTACAGTTTGGTCATCATACAGTTAGCGTCTTCTTTCTGGAGGTGATTTTAGTATCTACAAAAACAACTCACAAAAGTGCCTCAGATGCTGTTATCTATGCCCCTCAGGGAGGGAACTAAAGATTCTGTGGCTGCCACATGGCTGATTCACCGTTCAAACTGTCCCCAGCTCTCCAGGCCTGACTGCCATCCTTGTCACATGTTCACTTCCTCTTAATCATCAAGTCTTGAGCCAGGCTTTGGTGACTCAAGGGAGGCTCTGCTACAAACAAGTGGAGGGCAGCGGACACTCCCGCCCTCCGCAGAGGTGCACTGCAGGCCTACCAGACGCCAGTTCCCTGGCACACAACACGTGCCAAACAAAGCGCCTGCACTTGAGGTGCTTACATTCTAACAACGATAAGCATTAAACAACGTAAAAAAGTGAATTATACGGGATGTTGGATTGTGAGAAGTGACATGTTGGATCGTGGGAGGTGACGTGGGGTAAAAGGAGATGGGAGTTCTGAGGCAGGTGGTCGGGCAAGGTGATGTTTGCACAAAGCCTTGACGGTGCCCGGGAGATGTCCGCGGTGGGGGCGGGGGCGGGGGGAGAGAGGGGTGGGGGGGGGGAGGGGTGATTCCCAGCAGAGGGAACAGTCTGTGCCAAGGTCCCCAGGAGAGAGTACGTCCAATCCATTTGAGTATGGGTGACATATTTGGGGAAAGACTCTTAAGGAAGAGAGAGTCGTCATTCCCTGATTCCAGAGAGAAACAAGAAAAGGAAGCTTCTAGAAAGAAAGGGTGAGAACCTGAGGTACAGAATCTGTAACAGCGGCGTGAGAGTGGGAAAATTGGGTAGCCAGAAAAGATAACTGAGGCGAGAAGGCAGCACTTCAGAGTTAGGAGACTGCTGCCAGGATGATTCCCCTCAGGGCTGAACCTCACACTCCTTTGCATTCACGTCGTCTGGTTTGGAGCAGGAAGAGCCTGCAGAAGGCAAGGATGACTGACACATGACACTCCCTGAGCGATGTGCAGTGAAGGACTGGGATCAACCCGGAGCCGTGCTGCCAGGTCTGCAGCAAATTCGTCCTAGAATTTATTTCTAAGAAGGGGGATGCACCTCAAAGAAAAGTTTAGCGATATTTTTTTCTATTCACTGGTTTATTCAGTCTGCTTAAAACCCAGTCAAATGAATTATGGACTCTGAAAGATGCATGTGTGGCGAAGACATCTAGGCATGTGGGGAAGCTGTAACCTGGTGGTTGAACCGAACAGGAGTATGGTGCATATGTGTGTGTGTTTTATCAAGATGATGTTAATGGGGTGGGAGGAATGGGTATTAAGAGCCTACAGATTTACAAACCTTTTAAGAAGGTATTTATATACATTCCAGTGTGATATTGAATTGCATCAAGGCTTTTTTGGTTGAAGTAACAGAAAGCACTTCAAACACTTAAGCAATAATACAGAGTAATTTATTACAAAGCTACAGAGGTAGCTCCTGGGACCTCAGGGCAAGAAATCAGTCAGACATCCTCAAGGAGCTGAAATGCAGAACTAGCAGGTCAGTGGGAACCCAGGAGGCTCCCCAGGGTCCTGCTGTCTCCCTGCCGTGTGGTCTTTCAGCCCTGTCTCTGCGTGTGTACCCCCTCCTCTTCTCTTGGCAGACCTCCTTCCCCATCCGTCCACACGGCCTCCCCAGCATGCCTGGGTTTATATTACCTCAATTTCAGCAATAAATAGAGCCGGAGACCAATCTCAATTCCAACGTTGCAAGAAAGATTGGCGCTGCTCTGGCCAGTGTCTCCGTCTGCTCTGATTAACTACAACCAGTGAGACAATCACTTGTTCAAACAGCTGCCTGGGCATTTACTGTGACCTCAGTCAGTTGGTCCTAAATCACATTCATCGGCTTCTTTTCAGTAGCCAATGGTAACCCCGACCCCGCTGGTTAGAGGTGTGTGAGTGCTACCGTTCTCCTCCCCACCACCTCCTTGTGCAGAGGGTGTCGGATTGTGTACACACACGGAAGCAAGCATCAGACCAGTGGTTCATGGACACCCAGAGAAGCATTGAGAGCAACAGACAACAGCTCATACGGGAATTCACTCAAGGAAGAGAAAGGTGACAGCACTCCAACGGCAGCATCCGCTCAGCTCCCAGCTGCATCAGCGGCTGAAGCCTCTGGGACACAGCAGTGCACAGAACTCCACGAAGCCCCCTTCCTAGTGCTTCTCCCAGCTGGGGGAGGGGCTTCATCAGGTGGACTCGCTCTAACACCACGTTAATGCCAGGGTGCAGGGGCCTTTACACGGTTTCTGGCCAACCCACTGTTGACCCATGTGAATCCTCCTGCTCATTAACAGACCCTCAAGTCAAGATCCAGAGGGTTGTCTTCTGCCACCTTTGGAGAATAGACTTCCGACCAGGACCCTCCAAACGTGCCTACCATGCTCTGGAGTGTGGATTCCTGACTAGGGACATCAAATGTGAACCAACCGACTCTGGATTTAGATGAAAATAAATGAGCACACACACACACTGCGGTGGTCGCAGTAAGGACCCTGCCAGATGAACTGGCCTCCTCCAAAGGGCTCTCTTGGAAGCGCCCCCATGCCCCACGGCGGCTTACGTGTCAGTGGCCAGTCCTGTTAGCCAAAGAGTCTGGAAATGTTCTTTATTAACTGGACACATCCCTATCTATAGGGCTTCCCAGGGGGCATGAGCAGTAAAGAACCTGCCTGCCAACGCAGGAGACATAAGAGGCAGACACACGTTCGATCCCTGAGTCAGGAAGATCCCCCGGAGGAGGGCAAGGCAACCCACTCCAGTATTCTTGCCTGGAGAATCCCATGGACAGAGGAGCCTGGAGGGTGATAGTTGGCAGCGTCGCAAAGAGTTAGACATGACTGAAGTGACTTAGCACATCCCTATCTGAACAACACAGGGGTCTCATTACCAAGGAAAAGGAGGGGAGACAAACTGGTTAGGCATGCAGCCCCCTCTGCTGCACTCACTGATCTAAAGCAAATTGGAGAAGGAAATGGCAACCCACTCCCGTATCCTTGCCTAGAGAATCGCATGGACGGAGGAGCCTGGCTAGCTACAGTCCATGGGATCACAGAGCTGGACACAACTTCACTTTCACTGTCTCAGTTTCCTTATCTAGAAAATGGGATTATCAATATCTACCCTGCCCGTTTCTCAGGGTTTGTGTGAAAATCAAATGAAAACACTTTGAAAACTTAGAAGCCTTGTTCAAACAGAAGACATTATGCTGACAGTTTATATAAGAAACCACAGTGTTGTATAACCATCAAAAGGGTCATTCTTTCAAATCAAAAGGTAACCACACATTAGCACTGACGCCTGATTCCCCAAAGCTTATTTGTACTTTCCAGACCAGAAACTGTCATTTTTTTTATTGTCAAGGATCCTTTGTGATGCTTGCTAGTTTATGAGAGGCTGACTGGACATACGTGGAGGCTATATGAGGTTTTGTAGATTTATTGGGGCTTTCTCTGTGCCGGGCGCTGTGTTGCACATGAATTATCCCACTTAATCCTCACACAGACTCCAGGGGTGGGCAGTGCTGTTCTCCTCCCAGCCTGCAGATAAGGAAATGGAGGCTGAACACCCTCAGCACCTAACACGGGTCAGAGGAGAGCCAGGATTTCAGTCTGAGCCACAGCGGCAGTGCCTGAGCATCATCCTCCAATCGTAAAATGTCGTAGCTTCCAGTCACCACGTGTCGGGGTAGAACTGTGTTTCCCCTTACCCCTCACCTCCTGCAAAATACATGCTGGAGTCTTAACCTCGGTACCTGTGTATGTGACCTCACTTGGAAACAAGGTCTTGGCAGGTGAAATCAAGTTAAGGTGAGGTCAGACCGGATTAGAGTAGGTCCTAAGCCAATGACTGCTGTCCTTATAAGAAGAGGGACATGTGGATGAACACACAGGATTAAAGTCCATGTGAAGGCAGAGGCAGAGACTGGAGCAATGCATCTGCAAGCCAAGGAAGCCGAGGACTGCCAGCAACACCAGAAGCCATCAGAGATGCCCGGGGAGGTTTTTCCCTCACAACTCCCACAAAGAACCAGCCCTGCCAACATCTGGATTTCAGACTTCTGGCCTCCAGAATGGTGAGAGAATCAATATCTGTCATTTCTGAGGCACCAAGAGTGTGGTGATTTGTTACAGCAACTCTGGGGAACTAATGCATCCCGTAAATAAGTGATGCCCTACAAGGCGACTGGTGTGGGCTGGTGCTCTCTGCATCCCCGTGCAAATGAGGTCGGGGGCACAGTCTCAGCTTCCCATGGAGGTACTATCTTTACAGACGGAGCAAGACCCTCCCCAGGCATGCGCCTGGGTCTGCAGAGGCCATCTGGCTGTGTCCCAAGCAGAGGGGCATCTCTGAAGGCACCTGTGAGATGTGGGGCTCAGCCCTGAGCAGCTCGGCCACAACCATGAGGACTGGCCCACGTGTTCAGGTCACAAGAACCTGTTAGGACTGGGCCAGGGGAGAAGTCTCTGACTTTTCTTTCTATTCTGCTTTTACTGAGACTGCACTGAAGACTGTGGGGAACTAGATCTATCTGCTGGGTGAGGAATCTTGCATTTCCAAGAACCAGCATTTCCTATGCTTTTGGCTCATTCCACCTTCAAAAATGTTTGCCAAATCTACATATCACTTGTGTTTTTTAAAAAGCAGTTTTATAACACTCCCTAAAATGATAAGCCAGAATCCCCTGCCAAGAAAAAAAAGTGAAAGTACTAAAATGTAAATATTTACCTGTTTACTATCTACATATCCGGGAGAAGGTGATAGGTAAATTGAAGCAGGATCAACACTGTTTTGACAGATACTCAGATACTCAGATCAACGCTACTCAAATAACTTTTGTGAATAGAATTGCTTTGAAAGCACCTGGAAAATATTAAGTAACAATACGAAAGAAGTTTATTATCATGAACTTTATTACTGCACTGTTGTGCGGATTCTCGGACCACCACGGAACCACCTGTTTGGCACAATAATCTGTGGACAGAAAATTCCGGAATGGGATAAATTAAACTAGCTTTTAAATACATAAGTGCCACTCACATTTAAAAGAACAGATGCTGGTATTTCAAGTCTGAGAAAATTAACAGCATGGACATCTGCCATCTGTATGACCTTGCTTAAGTGTCACTTTATCACCCCTGATAATAACTGGTGATGTGTCATGTCTTGACTGGAGAAAATAAATAAGACTACTGGGCTAAGAAGAGATCTTTTCATTGTGCTGGTAAGAGGAGAAATCTGGACACCCAGCCAAAGAACACAGGCTAACCTTTGTTCAGAGACTCGCATGAAGAAGAGGGGAAAGGGCTGCTGGGATAAAGAGATGCTTGTGTTTGCAGTGTGCGGGGGCAGGCAGGGAGCCGCGCTCCGCAGCACAGAGCAGGCCTCTACGGCGCTGAGGCTTGACGCAAACAAGTGTATCTATTCGGGTCTAATATTGCCTTTCCTGGAGTTGAAGGTGAAGACCCCTGCATGGATGCGATCCCAATATGGAAGTGGAGGCATGAGGGCCTAGAATGCCAAGCCAGTCACCCAGCTTGGCATGAACTTTTAAGAGTTTGATTGTCGTGAGAAACACCATGAGAGCTGTGCGTGTTTCCTGCCTCTGGCTTTTCCTCTGCCTGCTGCCCTTTGCAGAGACAGCGGGCTAAGCAAGTGCAGGCTGCTCTCACAGTAATAATCTCAGGTTAACTGAAAACAATGACTCCAGCGCACAACTCAGAAGAGTATAAACGCCCGGGAGTATAACATTTCTTGTAAGGGAAAAGCGAATAACACCGTCACATGAGGGGAATCTATAGTGATAGTGATGTCGTGGCCAGAAATAGACAGCTCACTCAACCAGGGATTCTTGAAGAGACTTTTTAACCAAGGGATGTTGTTGCTATTTAGTCGCTTAGTCGTGTCTGCCTCTTTGCGACCCCAGGGACTATAGCCCGCCAGGCTCCTCTGTCCATGGGATTCCCCAGGCCAGAACACTGGAGTGGGTTGCCATTTCCTTCTTCAGGGAATCTTCTGGACCCAGGGATAGAGTCAGTTTCTTTTGCATCGGCAGGTGGATTCTTTACCACTGAGCCCCCAGGGAAGCCCAATGAAGGAATATATATATATATATTTGGACACGTGAGTGGGGATAAGGAACAAGCCACAGAAGGAAACTGTCACTACCCTGTATTCATTTGCTAGAGTTGCTAGCACAGGTTACCTCAAACTGGGTGGTTTAAACAACTGCAATTTATCATCTCACAGCTCTGGAGTCCAGATGGCTAACATCAAGGTGTTAACAGAGTTGCTTCCTTTGAAGATTCTAGCAAAAACTCTCTTCCAACTCCTCACCTAGATTCTGGCTGTTCCTTGGTGTGTGGCAGCTGAGGTTCAGCCTTCCCATGGCACTCTCCACGTATGCATGTCTGTATCCAAATTTCCCCTTTTTATAAGGACACTGACCCTATTGGATCAGGATGACTTCATCTTAACTAATTACATTTGCCAATAATCCCCACTCCAAGTAAGGTCACTTTCTGAGCTTCTTGGGGTTAGGATTTCAACAGAAATTTTGGAGGGACACAATTCCACCCCTAACACTGTCCTAGGCCCAGAGAGGCAAAGGCAGGAGAGATGTTGGAGACCCTGGTTGAAAACTGAAGCTCAGTTGCTGTCACTAGGGACACAACAGGGCCTGAAACTACCAAAGCAGGAAGGGGGCCTGAGAAAGAAATACTCTGCCTTCTCTCTCATCCCACTCTCCAGGCACCAAAGCCAATCAGAAGGCGGAGGATAGGGGCCCAGGTGATACAGTTTGGGGAAATCAGCCATCCCCCAGGACAGGGCAGAGAAAGCGGGAGAAAGAAGAAGGAGTAGGCCAGCAGTTACCAGGGCGAACAGAGGGAAACCAGCAAAATGAACATCCATGTACATGCTAGAATCAAGAGATCCAAATGGGTTAGAGAAGGAAGTTGATTTATAAGAATTCTCCAAACTATAACTCAGGAATCTGTGCATTTAGAACATCCAGAGAAAATTAAGGTGTGCATTCTCTCCCAAGAAAGATACCCATTTGAAAGTGTCTTCTCTTTAACTGAAAAGGCAGATCAGAGTGGAAGGTTCACATTTCAACAGAAAAAATAAATCCCCAGGAGAAAACATCTCCCTGGGTGCATATGCAGAAGACTTCCCTTAAAGCCTCCTCTGATTATTCTGTCATGTCCTTCTGTCCTCCTGACACCTGAGTCACCGGATGTCCCTTCATCCTGTACTTTCAATCCTGTATCTTCATTTCTCTTCTCATCACCTTGCTTTAGGACCTCCTTACTTCTCCCGCATCCACCTCATCAGGTTCGGTCTTCCAGGCTTGGTCTCCCACAGTCCATCTTGCACCCTGCAGGCTGAACAGTAAAATTCAAACTTCCTTGCATGATGGTCTAGGCTGTTTGCAATCTGGTCCCTGTCTGCACTTCAGGCCTCATCTCCCCCTTATCCATGTCCCACCCTCCCCTATGATTCTCCCATAAAACGAACCCACTCTGCCAGGAAAAATGCGAAAAATTTTGAAACAGACCAAAAATAGATTACTGGATGTTCTGTCTCGTGCAGCCTACTGCGTTATCGTTATCTTTTCTGGTTTTGAGCTATTTTATTTCTGTTGAGTTGTAGGCTATTTTATGTTTTATTTCTGTAAATTGTACGCTAGTGAAAGTGATGTAAATGATTCTGGGACATAGAAGTGCAAATTGTATCCCTGGAGATACAACAGATTATCGCCCTGTGGTATTGAACCGTTTTGCATCTATTCTTAACATCTTTTCATCATTCCTAATCATTTATAGCTGAATGTTGCTTGAATTCGCCTTTGAACCATTTATAACATCGTATTGATTTTCTCATTAATTAATGAGTTCAATAAAACCTTTGACAGGTGTTCAATTTATAAATCTATGAGAGTCAAATTTTATCCTTTTAAATTTTTTATCTTTAAGAACTCCTAGAGTTCTCTGATTGGGCCATACTCTTTCCTGCCTCCCTTTGTACAAGCTGCTGACACTGTTTAGAATGCTCTTCCCCAGCTTTGTCTGCCTGGTAAACTCCTAATCATCCTTCAATACTCAGCTAAAGGTTGCCGCTTCTGTGAAGTCTTCCCTGGTTACCCAATGGATACTCCTGAGTTCAGTGGTACTTTGTACCTGCCTGTATTTCCAAGTTTGGTATATGTGACAATATCTGCTTTCCACACTAGTTCTGAAATTCCAGTAGATAAGGGCCATATTCTACTCATCTAGAATATGAGTATTTATTTATTTGCTCCACTCACCTGGGACAGAGTAGGCACTTAACAATATTTTATTGTTGTTCAGTCTCTCAGTCATATCCGACTCTTTGTGACCCCATGGACTGCAGCACGCCAGGCTTTCCCATCCTTCATCATCTCCCGGGGCTTACTCAAACTCATGTCCATCAAGTTGGTAATGCCATCCAACTATCTCATCCTCTGTCATCCCCTTCTCCTTCTGCCTTCAATCTTTCCCAGCATTAGGGTCTTTTCTAATGAGTCAGCTCTTCGCATCAGGTGGCCAAAGTATTGGAGTTTCAGCTTCAGCACCAATTCCTCCAATGAATATTCAGTATTGATTTCCTTTAGGATTGACTAGTTTGATCTCCCTTCAGTCCAAGAGATTCTCAAGAGTCTTCTCCCACACCACAGATCAAAAGCATCAATACTTCGGCCCTCAGCCTTCTTTACGGTCCAATGCTCACATCCATACATGACTACTGGAAAAACCATAGCTTTGACTAGACGGACCTTTGTTGGCAAAGTAATGTCTCTGCTTTTTAATATTCTGTCTAGGTTGGTCATAACTTTTCTTACAAAGAGTAAGCGTCTTTTAATTTCATGGTTGTAGTCACCATCTGCAGTGATTTTGGAGCCCAAGAAAATAAAGTCTTCACTGTTTCCATTGTTTCCCCATCTATCTGCCAAGAAGTGATGGAACCAAATGCTATGATCTTGGTATTTTGAATGTTGAGTTTTAAGCCAGCTTTTTCACTCTCCTCTTTCACCTTCATCAAGAGGCTCTTTGGGTCCTCTTCACTTTCTGCCCTAAGGGTGGTATCATCTGCATTTCTGAGATTATTGATATTTCTTCCAGCAATCTTGATTCCAGCTTACTGAATACTTATTGAGTACCTTTACCTGGGTGTCCTTTTAATCTTCACAATGACCTTATGAATTAGGTAATATTTGTCTCTCTTTTATGGGTGAAGAAATTGAACTTAGACAGGGTAACTGTATAATTACCTGGGATTACACAGTTTTGGGAGGATCTGACCAAGCAGCTGTGCCTCATGATGGAATATTCTTAACTACAATGTTGTACTGTTTGTTAATTCAGCAAGTCTATGGCCCCCGGACCCTCCTAAAGTTATGCTTAAACAGAAGAGCCATGACTTAGAAAATGAAGTGCTGACTTCTAAGTTTTGTTTTTTATCAAGAGATATTTTAACCAGCTTAGGATAATGAAGAGCAAGATGATTTCCAATGCCTTAACTTCTCTCTCCTAATAAATTAGCCAAAATGTATTAACCAAGGAGAATTGGCTATCCAGATGAATTCCTGGTTATTATTACGCACTGCAGCTTAAATGAAAATTGCCCTTTGGGGCTCACATGAACAGCACAGCACTTGGCATGCACAGGTGCCCAGCAGGGAATACCCACCTATGGGTGTGTTGCACAGGGATGTTCACAATGCAGGGGCCAGCTGTCCAGGGAGCAGCCCAGGGAGACCCACCCTGTTTCTCCTGGCACATCTCTGCAGGCCAGCCTGCTCCTGTCAAGGGCACTTCTACTATCAAGGCTGCCTGTGGGATTTGGAGTTGACGGAAGCCTCTGGAGCATTTTTTAAAATTTAAAATTGCTCAACTTTGCTGAGCGGGTGAAGAGTGAAATAAAGACTGCTTCACCACCTGGGTAAGTGCCAAGCCTCCTTCCTCAAGGTGACCCGGGCAATCCAACCTCCACTCTCAGGGTTGAGGCCAGCAGAGTGCATTGCCATAACAAGGGAAATGACAGGAAAGGCCGTGCTGGGTTTTGATTACCTGGAGTGGTGTGATTAGGGTACCTTTGATGTTGATAATCCGCCTGAGGGCCCTTCATCTCAGCGCCTGTCCTTGGAAGTTGGGCTCAGGCAAACGAGGGTAATCACCTTCAGCTCCAGATTGTTGCAGACAGCATCGAGTCTTGGAGAGCAGCGAGGCCAGGCGGCTGCAGCTGCATTTCCCCCCAGTGCCAGGAAAGGTTCTAATTCAAAAACAAATGTATTTATCACTCCCAACCGCTCCACAGGGCAGGGCATCCTGCCTCTGGGTGGAGTGTCAGTATGCAGTGGGAACAGTGGCAGGCGGCCAGCGGAAATTTCACATTTCACCAAGGTTCCTGCCACTCTGCCGTGGTCCTGCAGACCCAGCATCACCCAGTGGAGAGAGTCTAGCCTCCCGGCCAGCCCTGGAGACACAGGCACCAGGCCAGAGCCGGGCCCTCAAACCACAAGCCAGCCAACCCCTGCCACTGGAGGCCGGGCCCTGAGACTCAGCCATCCCCACCTGGTGACTAAGGCTCTTTCTAAGCCAGGAGTGTGGGCCAAGGGGGAAATCCATCAGGAGCAGGCAAGGAGCGGTCTGTCTGGATCCCCACGACATATGTGTGTGAGCACCCTGTGTAAAAAGCCCAAGGCTTCTTCTGCTTTAAGACAAGATTGCCTTTAGCTGGGGGGCCATCAGGCCACCTGGGCATCGTCCAGAGAGAAGGAAAGGAACTGCAGACAGTTGTAGTTCTCCAACGGGCCGGCCTCCAGGCTGCTGCCCAGTCCGTACTCCTCCAATCCAGGTTTTACCACTGCTGGTGATCTTTCCAGTACAGACTAGAGTTTGTCTCTCTCCACCTGGACACTCTCCTAGAAGAAGTCCACACCCTCTGGTGCCATACCCGGTTCTCTTGTACCCACCTGTCCCAGCTCAACACTCTCCTTCATGTGCCTCACACACCAGCCCCCCACTCCATGAACAGGCCATGCACTTTCATAGCCCCCCAAATAGCCTTTAACTTTTGCTGCTTATGTTCAGGCCAGCTCCAACGTCATCTCCTAGGTGAGGGCTCTCCAGCATTTTCTACCCACATCCACACAGACCTCGAAGGCCTGCCTCCCTTCACAGTCCTTCATAGCTATGTGTACCTACACCTAGTGTAACAGTAAACCACCTCGGAGCTGATTCACTGATTACAAGTTCACCCCTCTGATTATGAGGTCAATCCAAGGAAGGGCTCCTTTGGTATTCATCCTTTCTCTGTGAGTGATTAGTACAGCCCCTGGCACATAGTAGGTGCCAGTAAGCAGAAAGACTGAATGGGCAGATGTCCAAAACCATCCCTCTTCCTTGGAGAATCTTTTTGCTCAGGAGGAGCTCCAATTCTGAGCCATCTAGGGGCCAAGGGACATTTATGTGTGGAAAACTGGACAAATTCTGCCTTTCCCCCAAGCCTAGAGAAAGCCCAAGGCAAAGAAAATAACATACAAACTAACCACTTCATGATAAGTGTACTCTCAGATGCTAACAATTTTACTGCCTGTTAAGAAAGAGCAAAGCAGAGGATGAGGTGGTTGGATGGCATCACTAACTCGACAGACATGAGTTTGAGCAAGCTCCTGAAGTTGGTGATGGACAGGGAAGCCTGGCGTGCTGCAGTCCATGGGGCCGCAAAGAGTCGGACACAATTGAGCAACTGAACTGAACTGAAGAGCAAAGCCAAGCCACACACAGAAGTGAAACTTCCTGAATATCCCCCACCAAGCATTAGTTGACTGCCCTGCTGGAATTTTGATAACAATACGAGGCATCTGGGTAAAGGCGCACTGTGCAAGAATAGAAGGATTCTGATGATGCTTTTGTATATAAATCTTCAGCCTTTCACTTCTGCAGGCATGGCATCCTGAGAGAAGGGGAAATGGTGCGGTATCCTTGGTTTATGACCTGAGCTGTCCCATTCTTGCAAAATTCTGAACTTTCTATGTCAGAACTGTTAGTCTCTTCAGATTCTTTTGCTTTAAAAAGGATTATCATTATAATTACCCTTATTAAGATAGTTGTTGAGACTCACCTCCTCTAAAAACAAAACAGGCTAAAATCTGAAGCAAATATTCCAACTTTACCAAAGACAAAATTTATAATTTCAGTATTCTGATGGTAAGATCAAGGTCCAATTAAACAGAACAAATAAGCTAATGTTTTTACTGGGGCATTACACACACAAAGCCTTTTCATATCTGTAATCTCACTGATAAGAGTTCTTTTAACTCATCAGTTCCACACTTGGCAAAGGGGCAAAAATTTAAATACTTTCTCCTAACCGCCAATATTGCTGAGGGTCTCCCCCCACTCCAGTGCCCACCCCAGCTGGAAAGGAAAGCTAATACCCTTTCATCTCTAACACCTCCAATCCCATTCCCAGGACAAGGAGGTCATAGCTCTACCGTGCAGAAAGAGGCAGAGTGCCCCCTCCCCACATCCTGACCCACCCTCCCTCTTCAGCCTGTCTCTCTCTATTCCCCACCCGGCTCAGCTACAGCCTTGCTGAACCACTCAGAGTTCCAGGAATGCACCACTCCATCATCTTCCACAGCCCTCACCACCCCCACACCTCACTCCTACTCAGCTTCTGAGTCTTAATTAGATAGCACCTCCTCCTAGAAGCCTTCTGCTAGCTCCCAAGGCTGAAAAGGGCTCTCTCAGTCTGTTCCTAGCTCACCCTGTCCCTCTCCTTATCCCAATACTAATCATATTACCTTATGATCATCAATCACTTATTTTTCTCATCCTTTAGAGAACATTGTCCAATAGTCATAATGCCAGCTATACATGTAATTAAAATTTTCTAGCAGCCTCATTAAAACAAATAAAAATAGGTGAAAATAATTTGATAATAAATTTTATTTAGCCCAATATATCAAAAATAATATGATTTCAACATGTAGCCAGTATAAAACAATTGTTAGAGATATTTTTATAAGCACTTCTTTTCCTACAAAGCTTTGCCAACTGGTGTGTATTTCACACTTACAGCACATCTCCATTTGGACATTTCAAGTGCTCGATAGCCACCTGAGGCTGGTGGCTACCACATGGGATAGTGGGGGTCTAACTTAAACTCCTGGGAGGCAGAGCAAAGTCTCAACCCTCACACTCTTAACATCTTGCACCGTGCTCAGCACAAGGTCAGCAACGTGAAGGTTCTCATCCATTCAGGCTGCTCTAACAGAAATTCCACAGACTGGCGGTTTAAACAACAAATATTTATTTCTCAGAGTTCTGGAAGCTGAGAAGTCCAAGATCAAGTCACTGGCAGATTCAGTGTCTGGTGACAACCTGATCCCTGGTTCATAGCTGGCCATTCCTGATTCAAAGTTGGCCATCTTTTTACTGTATCCTCACATAGCAGAAAGGACAAAGAAGTTCTCTGGGGCATCTTTTATCCAATTCATGAGGGAGAAGGCGATGGCAACCCACTCCAGTACGCTTGCCTGGAAAATCCCATGGACGGAGGAGCCTGGTAGGCTGCAGTCCATGGGTCGCAGGGAGTCGGACACAACTGAGTGACTTCCCTTTCACTTTTCACTTTCATGCATTGGAGAAGGAAGTAGCAACCCACTCCAATGTTCTTGCCTGGAGAGTCCCATGGACAGAGGAGCCTGGTGGGCTCCAGTCCATAGGGTTGCACAGAGTCGGACACAACTTAAGTGACTCAGCAGCAGCAGCAGCAGCAGCTACCCTCATAACCTAATTACTTCCCCAAAAGTCCCACCTCCTGATACCATCACATTAGGGGATAGGGTTTAACATAAGAATTCTGAGGGACACAAACATTCCATTGATCACAGTGAACACTGTGAATGACTTCACCCCACAAGGAGGGAGGCTGGGTGTACGAGTGCCTCCCTGTGGCCCAGAGCAACTGGTATCTATAATATAAGGTGCAAGTTAGCACGTGGGGGCTTAGTTAAAATTCTGTTCCAGTGAAACTCTCCTAATAAAAGAAAAGCGGCCAGATTATGGGCCAATCACATCATGTTTCAAGCCTTACTCAAATGACAGAAATACCAGTTCAACAAAGCAAACTAATCAGCCCCTTGGAATTTAGGACAATGTAATTTAACCTCCCTGTAAGACTGAAACCAAAATGGAAACACAGCATCTCCAGGAGATTTCCTTGAAATGGCTCAGCCAGAAATGTTCTCTACCACGGGACCAGAAGACAGGAAAGAAGCCTGAGGCTGAGGAGGAAGGACAAGTATGGAATTATCTGAGTCCTACACACTCTTTGTTTCCAGATTCCTCGAGTTTTTATCATAAAAGCTGATACTTTAAAAAATGCTTTTTGGAAACAGCAAAGCACTGGTGCCAGGAAAAACAATGACATCAGCCCCAAACTCTAGAGAAGCAGCCTTCAGGAAGACCTCAAGGACGCACGAGGAGGTGACACGGCACAGCTGAGGATGCGAGGTCCGTTTCTGCTCTGCCCAGTCAGATAGTTCTAGATTCCTGAATACACGCATGCCAGGGGCTTCCCAGGTGGCGCTAGTGGTAAAAAACCCACCTGCCAATGCAGGAGAACTAAGAGACGCTGATTGAATCCCTGGGTTAGGAAGATCCCCTGGAGGAGGAAATGGCAACCCACTCCAGTATTCTTGCCGGGAAAATCCCATGGACGGAGAAGCCTGGTGGGCTACAGTCCATGGGGTCACAAAGAGTCAGACATGACTAGACTTAGCACAGGACTCCGACACAGCCGCTGCTAAACCCGTGGTTCTTAAGTTGGGCGGGCAGGATTAGAATCCTTTAGGGGACTGGTTAAATAACCAGATTGCTGGCCCTCACCCTTCAGAGAGTTTCATTCAGTTATTTTGAATTGCGTCCCAATTCAAAATACGCATTCTTACCAAGTACCTTAGGAAATTCTGATTGGGAGTTTCACACTTTGAGAAAAACAACCCTGAATAATCAATTTGCTTTTCTCTCACCTCTCCTTTCTAAACACCCTGAAAGCTGTACCTTCTAGGACACAAGTATAGCCATGTGGTTCCCATAGTACCTAACAGCTCCCAGCTGAGAAGGCAAGAGGGCATTGAGATCTAGGTGCCTGGGATGGGGCTGTGCCCACCCAAAGGAACAAGCACTCTTTCTTTGGACAACATGCGTGCAAAGTCACTTCAGCTGCATCCGACTCTTTGCGACCCCATGGACTGTAGCCAGCCAGGCTCCTCTGTACATGGGATTCTCCGAGCAAGAATACTGGAGTGGAGCATTTCCTTCTCCAGGGACTCTTCCTGACTCAGGGATCAAACCCACTTCTCACATCTCCTGCATTGGCAGGCAGGTTCTTTACCACTAGTGCCACCTGAGAAGCCCTTCTTTGGATAGAGACATCTCCAAATGCAAGCCCTCTGCCCTAGTGTGGAGCTGGGTCAGCCCAGAGGGGGTATCTTTTCTCCTGATTCATGCAGAAACACAATACAGGCTAGTGGCTGCTCCAAGTCTGTTGGCCAATGTCTTGGACACTGCATCTTCCTCAGACCCCAACAGCTAACAACCTCAACCTGTCATTGCTCTTGAAGGTGGAAACCAGAAATGGGATTGATGGCTCATCATTTTCCTTGTGCATCACTAGCCAGCCAACAGCCAGCGAGGTCCTTCCTGGGCCCTGATGATGCCGCAGGAGAGTCAGGCCGGGCAGTGGGTCAGCACCTCACTGAGCGATCCCCACCCGCGTTTCTGCATGAAAGAGGAGTGCGCTATTGCCTCTCTGTGTCTCTTCCCGGGAAGGACTCTGCCTCACTGATTTCATCTGCAGGTGACAGATTTCTCCTAGACTTGGTGATTATTAAATAGGAATGATGGCTCCGCGGGAATGGTTCCTGTACATGTATCCAGGTTACCTGGCTTTCCAAGGGAGCGGGCTGCTGAATGGGATGGATGCCATCTCAAATTCTCTTTTCACTCTTCAGTTCTCCCCCAACTTTTAAAATTTTCTGAACTGGATGAATACTTCATGACACCCTATCCCTGTCAAGGCAGACAAAGAGCAGGTCACTGGACGTGCTGTGAATCTCAGATGCAACCTGGGTGAAGTGAAAGAGGACTCCCTCCAGCTGCTAACAGTGAGGAAATGCAATCTGGGCTGAGCTGGGAACTCTAGCTCTGCTACAACCTGGCTAATCGCTACTGGGCAGACAGACAAAGGATGGGTCAGCATTTGCAGCCTAGAGAGAAAAGACATCTGAAAGTGATTGAAGAGTTTAGTGAAAAGACAGCTGGGATCTGAACCTACCTCTTTTTGTTCAGGGGACAGTAATGAGGTGCCTCTTCCCATCACGTCACAAGCACTGATTGTCCTGATTGTCAGGGAGACCCAGGTCCCTCAAAGAGCTCACTCACAGGAGAGCGGGTGGTGTAGGCTTAGACACATACTTACAAGAAACTGTGGTCAGAGAGGCACCACCAAGCACTGTGGGCACCCAAGAAGGAAGGGTGACAGCAGTGCCCTGAGTGGAGCCAGGCGAAGAGCCCAGAGAGGCGCACGTGCACAGGCCAAGGAGCACCGAGCTCACGTCGCCAGGTGATGAGCTCACATCACAAGGCGCACCGAGCTCACGTCGCCAGGTAAGACAATGCACGGCCATGCCTGCCGCTGAAGCACCGTGTGAAGGAAGGGAGAGGCCGGGGATAAGGCGGGCAGGCCACTGTGCTAAAGGATCTGGAATTTCTCCAGGGGGGGATTCTTGAAGGTTTTCGTGTTTGCTTTTTAAGCAAGGAAGTAACTAAGATCAAACCGATGTTCTTCTTTGCTTTCCTACTTGCTCATTTAAATGAACTTGTTTTGAAAAGTAATTTGTACACATGTCAGCAAAATTCAAACTCTTCCCAAGAGCAGTACAGAAGGCAAACCTCCTTTCTACCCACTACCACCAAACTCTGAGTCTTTGTAACCCATGAGCAACCTCTCTCTCTAGTTCTGTGTATATCTTATACCAGAAATATCATACACAAGTATATTCATAAAGGATTAGAGGAGATTGTTGGGCACAAATCCACTCAGCCCAGGGGACGAGTCTACTACACCCTTGCCTGCCAAGTTGCTCCCTTGCATGGGCTGGACATACCAGAGGGGGCATCTGTTCCTAACTTGTTTAAAGGTACTGCATGGGCTGACCAAGACTGTTTGTACATGTGATACACACACACACACACACACACACACACACACACACACACACACAGGCACTCACTCATCCTCACATCTTTTATTTATGTAGAAGGAACCATATTCTATATTCATTATGTAATACCTTCATTTTGGTATTTTGGTCATCTGACGCTAACAGCTGACTCATTGGAAAAGTCCCTGATGCTGGGAAAGATTGAGGGCAGAAGGAGAAGAGGGTGTCAGAGGATGAGATGGCTGGATGGCAACACCAATGCAATGGACATGAACTTGGGCAAACTCCGGGAGATGGTGAGGGACAGAGAGGCCTGACGTGCTACAGTCTATGGGGTTGCAAAGAGTGGGACAGACTGGGCCACTGAACAAAAACACCCTCATTACAGAGCACCACAGAGAGAAATCCACCTGGACAAAAGTAGGCTATGAGCATTCTTTAGTGCCTAGCATCCTTATGATTGCAAATGAATGTTTACCTCAAAGCAGCTAACATAAGAACCAGAAGGCAAAGGGCACTCACCCAGCTTCAGCACATCACCAGCTGGACTTCAGTAGGCTCCATTCTCCTCCAGCCACATTCCCTTGGCTTAGCTCCTGCCTCAGGATCCGGCTTCAGGTCTTGTGGGAGCTCCAGGCTTTCCCCCAACTGCAGCTGCTCCAGGTCTCATATTCATCCTGATTGGATAAGATTTTATTTTCCATGAAGCAGTCCTGAGGCCAGGGAAACATGATGGACTGACTGGCTTCCACTAACTGGGTCTACCCCTAGAGATGGGACAGGGATCAACACCAAGCAATCATTAGAAGGGACAAAAGGGAATGGATTCTAGAATAAACCAGCAAATGGTCCTTACAAAGTCCATCATCCAGTTACCATCATTCATTTCAATAGCTCTCACCAATGGTCCTTCAACTTGTTTCTAGTATCTTGCTGTTGTAAGCAATGCCACAATTGACATCCTTACACATATATCTTTGCATGTACAAGGATATCTCTAGAATAAATTCCTGGAAGAGGAACTTTGAATCAAAGGGTGTCTGTTCTTATAACTCTGATAAACATGACCGTATTGCCCTTCAAAGGGGCACCCATTCACGCCCACAGCATCTCTGAGATGACTCATTTCCACATATACTGGCTATGTGTTGTCAACTTTCTTAGAGCTGTACTTACAAAGTTCAGTTCGACAACTGTATGGTTAATGGATAGGAAGGGGAATAAGAGTGAGATAAGAAAAGCAGTTACATAATTACAGTAATAAAAAGGAGAGATGATAAGGACCTGAGCCATGAGAACTGCCAAGGGTGTTTGAAGCAGGAGCAGGATCAAGGTATGCGTCTTCCAGAACAATGTGGCAATGCTAAATGTAACACTGTGCTGAAAATTTCACACGAGAAGACTGTTGACACAAAGAATACAGAAAGGAAGGAAAAAAGAAGAACGGGAGGGAAAGAGGGAGGAAGGAGAAAGGAAAAGAATGGAAAGGGAAGGAAAGGAAAAGATTCTATTATTAAGACTTTTCCAGTTGGAAATAATAAATAGGCTAAGTGCCAAAGACCTTATGTGCTTCCCTGGTGACTCACTGGTAAAGAACTTGCCTGTTAATGCAGGAGATGTGGGTTTGATCCCTGGGTTGGGAAGATCCCCTGGAGGAGGGCATGGGCACTCACTCCAGTATTCTTGCCTAGAGAATCCATGGACAGAGGAGCCTGGCAGGCTACAGTTCGTGGGGTCACAAAGAGTTGGACATGACTTAGTGACTAGCCAACAACAACCAAAAGCCTTAACACAGACGCTGCGTTGAGAATTTGGGTCAAACACACTCTGATCTCAAGAACAAACAAACCTAGAGGCGGAATAATGTGTCATCAGAGCACATGTTAAATGACGCTCTAAAAGCACACTGTGTAAATTCTTAACAGTCTACAGTGTGCGGCAATATGACAATACTGGTCTCATTAAAGCAGGATAAAGCACTGAATCCTAAGGACTGCTGTTCCACTCTAGAACAACCTTTCCTCTCAGAGTCCGCCCCTTGGAGGTGATAGACAGGAGAGAGCTCTCAGCTGACACCCAGGTCCTTTGTACACCGCAGGCCCTGCAGCAAACGCTGGCAGTAGTCTAAGATTAATGCCTGACATCTTTCCCTGGCTTCAGAATGACTGTTAAAAAATTCTTGATCATGTTTAAAATCTTCTCATGAATATAACTGCATATGAATGCACTTTGCAACCGAGGCCCATAAAACTCTCTGCGTGGCTCACATTTCTCAGAATGGCTAAAATTATTTCTCCACTGGGTGCAGTGACAAGGGAAAAGAGGTATTTCTTGGTTCAAATCCCCTGACACTGTAGCTACCCACCCAGTCCTGCTTTTCTCACTGTCTGAACCAACCGTCCTGTGATCTTTCTTTCCTATAAAATTCTTGAAGGAGAAAACAAAAAGGAGAACATTTTTGAAATAGTTACAAATGTGGAGGAGAAGAAAGCAAACATATTTTTTGGAGGTTTAACGTGCCCATGGGAAGGAGGGTCAGATGAACAAGTTAGGGTGTGGTGAGGGGTTAGTCCTGGGTGGAACAGTCCAGGTCATATAATGCTATATCTGGTGAGAGTCCCTGGAGGAGGAACCGGGAAGTTTGCGGACCTGAACACAACAGCTAGAGCGGTTCACCATGTACTTCGAAGCCACGTGGGCACCCATGGCACCCATCAGAGCAGGGCCATGTGCTTGAGCCCTGCCCAGCACTTGAGTGCTCTGCAGCCACCTGCTCTCTGCTCAGTGGGAACTCTATCCAGCAAAAAGTCTGGGTCTACCTTGGTTTCCCTTATTTCCCAGTGTAGGCATATATCTGGTGCATCTTTGCCAGGATGCCAAAGAGCCCAGAGTCCAGAGAATTCCCTGAGCCCTCAAACCCACACTGGCCAGGCCCTTCAGTGTAGCCTGGAGCCCTGGGTACTGACTGGTCAGGGGCCAGTAACCCCTGGTAGGAAGGAGGATCTCTAGGCAGGGGAAGGTTTTCCCCTCAAAGCCCTTACTGCAGCCAGGTTGGAAAGCCAGCTCTGGAATGCTGTGTCCCTGGACCCACTCTCAGTCCCATCTCTTATTTCTGTATGGCACTCTCGCAAGGATGCAAGGACAGGAAGCCCTGCCTCCTCCATGATGATCCCCCTTGACCCCCACCCACAAGAGGCTCTAGCTCAATCTTTAGTCAATCCCTACTGTCCATAACTGTTGCTGCAGGAACTGTCTTCTCAGCAAGTGCCCCCACTGGACACCCACAGGTCTCCCCGCAGCAGGCAGTGGTGCAGGGACACACGGGAGACCCTCAGCCATTGAATCAGGCCATGCTATTTCATCTTCCCACAACCCAATTCTGGAAACAATCTGATGTTTCTTGCAGCCGAGAGCCTAACGGGTGATAAAATCATCTATTTACTTTCAACTGAGTCACCTTGCAGGCCCCAGAGTCCTGCTCTGACTGTGACTAAGTTTTACCTCGCAGGCCCACAGAGTTGCGCTCTGACGGTGACTAAGTTCCTGCTTCCTCAGGGTCCCTCCCTCCTTCCTTCCACCCTCTGCCTCTGCCCCCCCCCCCCCCGGCCCCCCCCCCTGGCCTCCCCAGAGCCTGGAGCTATGAAGCCTCTGGAGCCCGCCCTTCATTCTGAAAAAAAAGCAGGAATTCTTTTTCCAAATAGAGGTTTCGTTAAGCAAACTCCTCTCTTGCTACTATTATAACCTTGCATAGTATAATTCTGATGTATTTTTTGCTTTAAAAAAATACCCCTTCCACCAAGACAGGGGTGAGGTGGAATAAAGTGAGTGAAGAGACAGACAGTTTTGTCATGAAAAACGCAAATTTCTTCCTCTGAGAAATTACTTTAGGTGCCTGAAAGCGATAATGACATTCCCTAATGGCACCAGGTGTACCAGGAGGCAGCCCTCCCAGAGGTGGAGCCCACAGCTGGCCCCGCGTCCAGGCAGGGCAGGGACACGCTGAATAGTCCATGCCCTCCTTGGCACTGCGGTGGGAGGCAATTTGTAGACAGCCACTTGAACTCCATCAGGGCCAATGAGCCCCTTGCCTAAATCATGTTTTCCCTTTCCTTACAAAGCTGTTTCCTCAGCGGGTTCAGGGAGGAAACCCCTGAGTAAACAGAGAGCAGGCCGTCGGCCCCAAGGTTTCTCCAGGGACACAGCCCCAGGCAAAGCCCACTTCCAGTCTTTCCTGCCGGCCCTCAGCCCATCACAACTGTCGTCCCATAAAGTTGTTGCTTTCAACTCCATTTGCCTCAGCGTCTGAAGGGAAAGCTACGGCGGGGGAAATCTCGAGGCAGACGTCTGCTGCAGGCACTGAAGCCCTAGGCCCCTCCCTGCCAGAGGGCCCACCCTCACCCCACCCACGGCAGCAGAACAATGCCTCCAGTTAAGCCTGGGAACTCCACAGGCTTCCAAGTTGGCTAGTTTTCAGCATCTGTGTGGTTCATCTTGTGTCTAGGGGTGGAGACCAGGAAGAAGTAGCCGAGGTGAGACCACAGAGGCATGGATACAGTTGTTCCCCCCATTTCATAGGTGGAAGCCTAAGGCTCAGAGGTCGATAGCTGAGGACTGCAGGACCAGAGGTCTAGTCCAAGGCAGTGCAGTTGGAAATCCCACATCTTAACCAGTACCCGTCATCCATCACGGGCTGGTGCTGACTGGGGCCAGGGCCACAAAGCAGGCTCACCGTCTGGACAGGAAAGCCCTCCATGTACTGCCAAGCTCAAAGCCTGGCTCAAGAAATACATGGGCCGCACCTCAGGAGGGGGCCAAGGAAAGTGGGTTTTGGCAGTAGCAGAAGACTGTCCTTGGCCAGTATTATCGTTGCTATTTGGTCCAGAAACTCAAGAAACAGTAGATAAGCTCCACCACTTACTGGTACAATCTTGAGCAATTTATCTAATCTCTGTGTGCCTCAATTTTCTCATCTGTAAAATGGGAATAATAAGAGCCCCGACCTCATATGGTGGTTGTGAGGATTAAGAGACTTAATCCGTGCAAAGCACCTAGAACAATGCCTGGCACGTGGCAAACACTGTATATTACTGACAGTATCATTGTCGACATCACCAACAGCATCACCATCGTCTTGGTCTGATACCTCCCCCAGCTTCTCTCCAGGCAGAATCAAACACTCCTGCCCATTACTTCCATAGTCTTTAGTGACGCCCTTATGACAGTCCTCATCACTTTGTATCAATGTCTCTAATCTGAGCAGGAATTTTGACTTCCCATCTCCGTATCTTCAGCGCCTTCTACAGTGTCTGGCACATAATGGATATGCAGTAAACATGTGCCGAATGAATGAAAAATGGTGCCTGATTCTAAAAATAACTTTCAGATAACTCACAAAGGGCACCTCATTTTTATAGGATTTTAAAATATGCCTTAGATCATGCCTTGGAAATCAGAACATCATAATAAGGTAAGAAAATTGAAAGGGTTTTCAAGGGTGGCACGTCAGACACGCATAAGACATTTTCACTGTTAACAATTGTTCTATCAAATGAAAGAAACAAATCCCATTTAAGACACTGAGTGTCCTTGATGCCCTAAAGACCCCCTCCCTATTCAGCATTTGAGGACTCAGAAGTAGGTAATCCAAGGAGTAACTCCATGAGTCTTGCAACAAATAAAAAACATTTCCAAGGAATCAGCATTTTGTGGAATATTTTTAAATGAACTTTCAAAGAGATTTCAAAAATAGATTCGTAAAATACTGACTGAGCACCTCCTTTGTGCCAGATACTGGAACAACATGTATAAGAAGACATGGTGTCTAGAAGGGAGAACAGACACGTGAATAGAGAATTTCTGTACAGGAGTGATACGTAGAGGCTAGCCCAGCATGTTCAGAAAGTACAGAGGAGGGGACCAGTTGGAGGCACGGGGGATTTTTAAATGGCTGTAGAGACTGACCTTGGAAAATGGATGCATTTTTAGGCTCTTTCCAGGGCAGGTGTAGTTCAGAAATACCAAGGACTGCTAAGCATATTGCTGCACATTCTAAGAAGGTGACACTACCACTCTTATAACCCACATTTAAGGTGCCGGCAAGAAAAGGCCCTCCCCCTGGACAGGGGCCTGGAGCTGCGGGCCAGCATGGAGCCCCAGGGTGGGGCACTCCCTCCCACCATGAACACATAGTCATCTTTGCTCAAACAGAGCCCATGCTGTCCTACTGCTGAGGGCTTCCCTGCAGCCCACAAGCCCTCCCCACCCAGAGTCTACAAATGACAACTGAACATCATCCAAGTCACCTTCAAAATGCACACCACCGCGAGGGTCCTAGGGAGGAGTCTGTCCTGTCATGCTCTGATGACTCCCTTCCTCAAGCCCAGGCCCATGCGCCCACTAGTCATCCTGGGTGTGCTCCCGGTTTTTGAGGGGTGGCTATGCCTTGCACTTGGATAATTATTTTTAAGTAACTGAGGACCCACCGGTGAGAAGTGAGACAATAGTGTCTGCTCATGGTAGGTGAGAACCTTTCATTCACCTAGATTGTGCAGCTAGATTCTCCAGACCAGAAAGATGCAGGAGAGTACAGATCAAGAGAGCACTCAGGTTTGGGACTGAGTCACCCTCCCTCTAAGGAAAGAATCTTACAGCTCAGGCTGTGGCTGGTCAACACGCCTGCTGGGGCACAGCCTTCTCAGAGGGGACTTCCCATCCCTACAGGCGTGACTCTGGAGGTAGATGCTGGACAGAGGTCTCTTAAGAGGATTACAAGTCAATCATCCCAGTCAGCCTCCTCAGTTTTCAGTAATTACCTTCAAATGACCTTCCTTTGCCCTTGAAGGCTAGGGGGCCTGTGAAAGGCTTCTCCCCCAGGCCTCCAAGCACCTGGCATTGCAGGTCCCAGGAAGGAACTCAAGGAAGAGGCTGGGCTGGGAGGAGGAGGAAGAGAAGGAGGTGGAGGAAGTCTTGGCACTTCCTGAGCTGGCTCTGGGCTGAGGACAGTGGCTGTAGAGAGTAGTACATTCCTTTTGCTTACTGAGAAGTGCCCCCAAAGAAATTCCACACCATGGAGTGCTTATTGGAGTGGGAAAGGCAGAGGAAGGATCTTCCAGGAGGCAATAGCTGCCAAGATGGAGCCTTGCTACAGAGTCACCAGATTTATAAAATGGAAAAAGTGAGAATATCTATAAAATAGAATCATTTACACTTTGAAATATTTGGTCAGTTCAGGTACTGGGTGATTTTTGCAAATCATAGAACTTTAAAATAATAACAATACATTGGCTTATCTCTTATTATGATACATGCTTATGGCAAAAGTTACAAAAACACAGAAAAGTATAAAGAAATTATCAAAATCATCAGGAAGCTGGCCACCCAAGAATAACCATGGCTAACATTTCATGTACCACCTCCTTATCCTTTTGAACTATATCTGCCTATCACCTAAGATTTTTGTATAGAAGTCATATAATATTGTTGGTATAGATATTTTATTCTCTCACAAATACTTATTGATGGCTTATTGTGTGCTAAGGGATTCAACAGTGAGCAAATAGACAAGTTCCTGATCCTCATGGAGCTGACACTTCTCATGGAAAAACAGACAATAAATAAATAAATACGAAAATATGCCAGGTACCAGGGAGCAATAAATGCCATAGAGAAACATAAGCCAGGAGAGGGGATAGAAAGGATGGGGAGGCAATGGGTGGGCTGAAAAGTGGGTTCTATTTTATATGGAGGAGCCAGGGATGATGTGGCTGACAAGGTGAGAGTCAACCAGGGGCTGAGGAAAATCAAGAAGCAGCTGTGAAAGCATTTCAGGCAGAGCAAAAAGCAAGCACAAAGTCCCAGGGCCGCAAACACTGGACACGCTGGAAGGACAGGCATGAGTCGGGGTAGTGGGGCAGAGTGGGGGCAGGTGGAGCAGACAGGGTCAGGACAGGAGTTGGGTCGGGGGGAGTCAGAGTATGGAAAGCCTGCAGGTCACTGTATATCCTATTTTGTCTTATTTATTGTGATAGTGGGGTTTCCCTAGTGACTCATACAGTAAAGAATCCGCCTGCAATGCAGAAGACCTGGCTTTAGTCCCTGGGTTGGGAAGATCCCCTGGAGAAGGGAAAGGCTACCCACTCTAGTATTCTGGCCTAGAGAATCTATAGACAGAGGAGCCTGGCAGGCCACAGTCCATGGGGTCGCAAAGAATCAGACAGAACTGAGTGACAAAGCATGCATGAACTGTGATAGGAGGTGAATTCCCCAATTTGATATTTCCTTCAAAAACATACCTCTGTGATGACAATAAAATCACACCATGTGGACAACCATAATGTATTCAGATGATATCGTTTGTGGTTATTTTGATTCTTTTTATCTGTTATTAATAGTATGATGATTTACACATAAACCTGGGAAACCTTTGATCAAGTTCATATGATAAATTACTGGAAGTGTAATTAGTTAAAGAATATAAATATGTAAAAAGTTTTGTGTGCACATTGCCAAATTTTCCCAGAAAGGGTCTGATAAGCTATAATTCTATGCATAAGAATTTCCATTTCACTGCTGCATATGACAATTTTTAAAAATCTTTGGCAATTTGATAAATGAAGACCTGTAAAGACACTGTTACTTTAATGATCATTTACTTGATCATTACTGAAACTGAAATTTTCACATGTTTATCTCAAGTTGTCTAATCAGATCTTTAATCCATTTTTTACTGTTTTTTCTTATTGATTTGAAAAGTTCTTGTATATAAAGGTTCTTATTTGTTGGAGTGTTTTTCTCCATTCTTAATTACTTTTATGTTTGCTTATGGCTTCCCAGGTGGCACTGGTGGTAAAGAACCTGCCTGCCAATGCAGGAGACAAACCAAAGAGATGCAGGTTCAATTCCTGGGTCTGGAAGCTCCCGTGGAGGAGGGCATGGTAACCTTCTCCAGTATTCTTGCCTGAAGAATCCCATGGATGGGTTATAGTTCATAGGGTCATAAAGAGTTGGACACGACTGTAGAGACTTAACATGCACACGTCAATGGTCTTTTTACTTAAATTTTAAAATTCTTAGAGAGTGCTTCTTTTATAATTTCATCTTTTGTTTTCTCACTGCAAGACTGGTAAGTGTTTACCTATATTTTCTTTATCTTAAAAATAATTTCCTTCAAAAAATTTAATCCTATCAATCCTTTATTTATGTGATAAATACATAACTTTTTTCTACTTAGCCAACCAATTATCATCCTATGACTATGAATTGAGCAGTGTAACCTTCCCTCATAAATATAAAGCATACATTTATAATGTACAAAATTTATATATATATGTGTGTGAAAGCTTACACAAATATCAGATTTTCTATCTTATATCCATTAATTGGTAAGTCTTCTCTTGAAATAATTAACATCAGATTGATTTACATATTGTAGCATTTTAATAATTTTGATGTTTGGTAGGAAAAGCATGGGACTTCCCTGGTAGTTCAGCTGGTAAAGAATCCACCTGCAATGCAGGAGACCCTGGTTTGATTCCTGGGTTGGGAAGATCCCTTGGAGAAGGAATAGGCTACCAACTCCAGTATTCTTGGCTTTTGTGGTGGCTCAGATGGTAAAGAATCTGCTTGCAATGCAGAAGACCTGAGTTCAATCCCTGGGTTGGGAAAATCCCCTGGAGAAGGAAATGGCTACTCACTCCAGTATTCTGGCCTGGAGAATTTCATGGACGGAAGAGCCTGGCAGGCTACAGTGCATGGGGTTGCAAAGAGTTGGATACAACTGAGCAACTTTCACTTCATTTCATATACCCAGGAAGAAGCGAAAGACAGATATGGTGGACAGCCATGATGTGCCCCCTCAAGAAGAAGTTGTGACAAAAGAGGCTGATTATTTAAAAGGGATGTGTCCAGGAGAAGGAAATGGCAACCCACTCCAGTACTCTTGCCTGGAAAATCCAATGGATGGAGGAGTGTGGTAGGCTAGAGTCCACAGGGTCACAAATAGTCAGACACTAATGAGCAACTTCACTTTCACTTTCACAAAAATGTTTGGAGCCATCTTTCTGGTCCTGTAGAGACTACATTTGTAAGACAAGGACAGCTCTATTTTTCCTTCTCTCTCTCTCTCTCTCTCTCTCTCTCTCTCTCTCTCTCTCTCTCTTTTGAAAGGACTGGGTGGCTACCTCAGTGAAATTAGAAACTGAAGAACTGACATACCCATGCTGGAATGTTTCGTCCTTCTTCTTCTAGCCTAGAGTAGAAGGTCTCTTGGGGAAGGCCCAGAGGTAACATCCAGGCTCCCACAAATCAAACTGGACTGAGGAGAAAAGAGGAAGACAGAGAAGACAGGCATAGACATTTGCTTTGTAATCCTACTGAGAAGGGGGCAGCCAGGGGGTGGGTTCAGTGATTTGCTTGAACCAATACGTGCCTGAATTGCACAGAAGTTCTGTTGCTGGGCAGATGCCCTAATAGTCTTGTCCATTTCATGATCCCCTTATCCTATGACAGGAATCTTCTGGCAGCAGCATCCCTAATGGCTTTTAAGTGCCTGACCCAGACCTGCATGATATTAATTGTCCTGGTCTTCAGCTTAAGGGAGAGAAAGGAAAGGAGAATCCTATCCTCTTGGGTGGAAGCTACTGGGGCACAGTGGGCAGCCTTCAGAACATAGCAGAGAGTAACCCTAGGCACAGTTCCTCAATTGTTTCCATAGTCACTCACCTATTTGAAGAGGGTTCAAGGAAAAAGAAGAAACCAGAGAGGAAACCTTAGAGGAAATAGTACTAAAACAGTTTACCTCAGATTGGGACTTGAACCATATGCCTGGGACTCGAACCCAGCCAAAGCCCATGGTACCTGGTTTCAGGACCTAATGAAGCTCAGATTCTTAACACCTCATCACAGGAAGAATTCAGTGAGAGACAAAGTGATAGGTAAGAAGTGGATTTATTCAGATTCAGAAAGACGCACACTCCACAGACAGTGTGGGCCATGGCAGAGCGCAAGTGCCACAAAATGTGGCATGGTTAGTTTTTATAGATGGGGTAATTTCATATGCTAATGAGTGGAAGGATTACTCCAACTCTTTGGGAAGGAGTGGAAATTTCCAGAAATTGAGCCACTGCCCACTCCGTGGTTATTTGACAGTGCCCTAAACTGTCATGGCACCTCTGGGTGTGTTGTTTCACTTGCTGATTGAGTATCAAGGTCTAGTCATGTCTGCCATCCTGGTCCCATTTGATTCTAATCGGTTTATGTTGTATCCTTGGGCTATGTCATTCTTTCAAAAGTTGTGCCCTCCCTGCCCCTTTCCCTCCTATGTCACTCCCCGCTCAAAAATTTTACTCTTATGGGAGACAGAAGGGTCCATCTTCTGTAATTGCTTCAACACTGAGTATGGGTGTCAATCCTGCCTATCAGGGAGTGAAAATCTCTGGGTACCTGATCTAGGGGCCCCAGGGGCAGGGCAGCTCCTTGTTTTAGTCCACATGGGCTGAAATCCCTACATAGCCAGCATCTCGATGTAGAACTGTTGTAACTGGTTCCTTAGCCTTCCCCTGTATCTTCTTGATGATGAAGCATTTTTTTGTACCACTACCAGTGTACAGACATATCTATAAATGACAAAAGACTCAAGGCATGGTCAAACATTTGATTACAGTGAATGATAGTTACAGTAACCAGAATTACAAATGATTACATCTAGCATAATATACAAAATAACCCTAGTTAAATATTTCTCTTTGAGATAACCCAGGACTCCTCTAAAACATCCCAAAGTTACACTTTAGTCAGATAAGATCATAAATCACTGGGGGGCAATATTTATTCCCTAATCAAAGTTATAAGATCTCAAAAGCAAATACAAATAATTTACAGTCAAAGAAGCCCACCTCAGTCTGTTTGTCGAAAGCAGCATTTCAAGAATATTTTGGAGGGAGAAACCAAATCCAGGCTTGTCTTAGACCATTTCTAACAAAATCCATTTATCCAATTAAATTTAATCCAATCTTAGAAAATCCTGACTATGCCTAACTCTTTGCCTATGTTAATCACACCAAAAAGCTAAAATCACTTTCAGTTTTGTCCTGAATCTTCTCCAGATAACATGAGCCTGAAATTTATACTGGCCAGATTAGTTTGTATTTCTGAGTACTTTATAAGTAATTAATAGAGTTCTTTTATGAATTAATATTTGGTAATATTATACATGTATAACCCACATATAAATACATATGAACACACAAACCGAGGCCTCATAGTTCTCATTCCTTAATTTCAGCCATGATCTTGAGAACCCAAACAATTTTCCCAAAACAGTTTTTAAATCTGGGAGAGTTTCATTATCATTTTGTATATATTGAGGTAATCTGAAAGGTGGGATTATCTTTTTAAGCAAGTGCTTTGTTACTCTTATAGTCTTTTATGTCCATGTGGGAAAAGTCTCTACCCATCCAGTGAATGTGTCTACCTTTAGCAGTAAATATTTGTTTCCTCTGGACTTGGGCATCTGAATAAAATCAATTTGCTAGTTAAAAAAAAAAAAAAAGGGATGTGTCCAATTACACAGTGACCAGGTCTGGTGCACTTTGTCCCCCACCTCCACTCCATCCGACGCATCACTGTCACTTTTACGACTGCAATGCAGTGGCATATTTGACACTTCCTCTCCACTCAAAAGCAGATGGAAGACTTATAAGACCAAACCAAACTCATGAGAACACGCCACTGCTCTCTGCATTTGACGACAGGGCCGCCTTTGGTGCTGGACTCACATAATTGCAGGCTAGAGCTTTTAGCATCAACACCGACACATTTATTCAAGATAAATCTTTCTCTTGGTGGACAACCAGGTTTGGCTGTCTGCCACTGCGCCTCCCATCCGCGCCACGCAATGTGAGAATGGCTTGTGGCAGGAAAGGCCAGGTGTTCACCAATCTCTAGCCTCCCTTCCTAATTAACCTGGCACTGGTCATCAGAACAAGACTGCACACTCCCATCTTCCTTTGCAGCTACGTGTGGCCAAAGTGCTAGGTTCTGGCTAAAGGGGTGTGAGCAGAGGGGAACGTACAGCTTCCCAATCGTGCCCTTAACCAGAAGGAGCATGCCTTCTTTTCCTCCTCTTCCCTCCCTCCTGCTTAGAATGCAGAGGTGCAGGCAAGACAGCACTCCGGGGACGGTACAGCAAAGAGCAGAAAATCCCTGGGTCTCTGACAACGCTATAGCACTACGCACATGCTGCCTAGGGCTTTTACATGGGAAAGAAATGCTCCTCTATCGCGTCTAAGTTGGCTCCGTGTGACAGCAACTGGAATCGTGTCTTAGTTACCATAGACTTTCAGGAACACTCTCTGGCCACCTGTGAAGCTGCATGTCGGGGCTGTGCAGGGCACAACAGCCCCTGTGCACAAGTTTGGGGAAGTCGTTCTCTCAGCCCCTCCCAGCGTTTGCTGACTTAGCTCCCAAATACGCGTAAAGCACCTGCCCTGAGCCCAGCACGGGGCCGACATTGTTAGAGCCGTAGCAATGAACGAGGCAGAGGTTCCATCCCTGAAGTTTGTTTGGAGAAGACTGGTCACACTAAGCAGTATATAAGCGTGAGTGAAGAAACTCAGAGAGAGCTAAGAAGTAGTTGATATCAAGTCGGAGACCCACACCCAGCTCTCTCAGGGTCTGTAAATAGGTGCGCCCTATGCCAACTCCACACGCGTAGAGGTGGCTCTGGAAAAGAAATCCTAGGACGACAGCTTGTTTCTATACCCTCCTTGCTTGCCTTTCATATGAGAGTCTGCAAAGTTTAGAGACCCTACCAGAGTACAGTGATACCGACCGTGCTTTAACAGTTTAAAGCTGGCTTCCCAGGTGGTGCAATGGTAAAGAATCCACCGGCTAAGCAGGAGATGCCAGAGATGTGGGTTCCATCTCTGGGTCAGGAAGATCCCCTGGAGCAGGAAATGGCAACCCACTCCAGTATTCTTGCCTGGGAAATCCCATGGACCGAGGAACCTGGTGAGCTACAGTCCATGAGGTCACAAAGTCAGACATGACTGAGTGACTGAGCACACACACAGAAAGCAAGAATGATTTCAACTGACCCCCAACAGTCCCCCCCACCTCTCCCCCAACAGTCCCTACCCCCACACCTCTGGTGGCCGCTGCTGTTCTTCCATTCAAACAGCTGGGCTGTGGATCAGCCTCATCTACCACAGCCTCTCACCAGACCTTGCTCCAATCAAACTCAACCTCTGGTTGTGTCTTAAACACACATTTTGTTCTTCAGCTTGTGGGCTTTTGTTCAAATTGTCCCTGTCCCTAGAAAGCCCTTCCCCAGATTGTCTGATGGAATTTCAAATATCATGAGGATTTTTTGATCCCCTGAGCAGTAAGTGTCCACATACATATACCTGGACACTTAAGGGAGTTTCCTTGTTCCCAACAGATTGTAAGCTCCTCAGACCAGGGTCTGGGTCTCTGTGTCTAATTCATCCTGGTGCCCTTAGTGCAAAGCTTAGCATGTGGGAGGGGCTTAATACACATCTGTTGGATTTTACTAGGCTAAATTATCTCTCTTGGGGCATGGTAACAGAGAAAAGGGGCACAAAAGGAGGAGCCGGGGCACAGAGACAATGCGCTCACCTTGGCAGTGTAACACTGGTTTCCTCGTAGGTAAAAATGGGATAATAACAATACTCCAGGCTGCTGTAGGGGGAAAGAGTGGACACTGGAGACAAAGATTTCCTTTGAAGTGAGTGAAGTCAATGTTCAAATATCCTTTCTAGACATACTCCACAGCACAGGTGTCCACAGCTCTCTTGCTAGAAAAGAAAGATGCAGATGCTAGTGGACCACTAGCAGTCTCAGCCACATAAACAAACCATAAAGGAAATGAATGATAATATTTAAGCACATTAACTTAAAAATTCTATTCAACAAAGACAACAAAAAGGTTTAAAAGGTAAGCATCAGACAGGAGGAAAATGTTAGCAACATACATAATTGACAAAAATTAGTATCTAGAGTCTATGAATTCTTTCAAATCAATAAGAAAAAGAGAAAAAACAACAGAAAAGTAGGCAAAACGTGTAAACAAGAGTTCAGAAGAAACCCAAGTGACCAATATACATGTGAGAAAAATAACCAGCCTCGTGAATAATTGTTGTTGCTGTTTAGTCACTAAGTCCTATCCAACTCTTTGTGACCCCATCAACTGCAGCACAACAGTCTTCCCTGTCTTTCCCTATCTCTTGCGGTTTGCTCAAACTCATGTCCATTGCATCAGTGATGCCATCTAACCATCTTATCCTTTGTCACCCACTTCTCCTCCTGCCTTCATCTTTCCCAGCATTAGGGTCCTTTTCAGTGAGTCAGCTCTTCACAACAGGTGGCCAAAGTATTGGAGCTTCAGCTTCAGCATCAGTTCCTCTCATGAATATTTAGGGTTGATTTCCCTTAGGATTGACTGGTTTGATCTTGCTGTCGAATGAACTCCCAAGAGTCTTCTCCAGCACTACAATTCAAAAGCATCAGTAATTAGGGAAAGGCAAATTAAAACCATAGATATCATTTCACATCCATCAGCTTTGCATGAAATTTTTAATCTGCAACAGAGCAAGGGAACTCAATCACTGTTGGAAGTTATATAAATTAGTGCAGCTGTTTTAGAGAACTTGATACTATTGAGAAAAGTCAAAGTGCACATATCATATGACCTAACCATTCCACCTTTAGACTGGTTTTATGAAGGCCATTCATAAAAACATTGTGTGCAATAGCAAAATAAAACTATTACAAGAAACCTGAATGTTCATAAACTGGAAAAAAAATAAACAAATTGTGATGTGTTAACACAGTGGAATGCTTTATAGTCACTAAAATAGTTAGAGCCATGCAGATTAATATAGAAGGATATCACAAATATAATTCTGAACAAAAAGAGAAGGTTGCAAAAGATACACGCAGGACAATGCTACACATAAAGCTTAAGAATATGTCCAACAACTCCATATTTTGTTTCAGTTCATTTCAGTTCAGTCATTCAGTCATTTCTGACTCATTGTAACCCCATAAACTGCAGCATGCCAGGCCTCCCTGTTCATCACCAACTCCCAGAGCCCACCCAAACCCATGTCCATTGAGTCGGTGATGCCATCCAACCATCTCATCCACTCTCGTCTTCTTCTCCTTCTGCCCTCAATCTTTTCCAGCATCAGGGTCTTTTCAAATGGGTCAGCTCTTCGCATCAGGTGGCCAAAGTATTGGAGTTTCAGCTTCAACATCAGTCCTTTCAATGAACACCCAGGACTGATCTCCTTTAGGATGGACTGGTTGGATCTCCTTGCAATCCAAGGAACTCTCAAGAGTCTTCTCCAACACCACAGTTCAAAAGCATCAATTTTTCAGCACTCAGCTTTCTTTATAATCCAACTCTCACATCCATACATGACCACTGGAAAAACCATAGCCTTGACTAGACAGACCTTTGTTGGAAAAGTAATGTCTCTGCTTTTTAATATGCTGTCTAGGTTGGTCATAACTTTTCTTCCAAGGAGTAAGTGTCCTTTAATTTCATGGCTGCAATCACCATCTGCAGTGATTTTGGAGCCCATAAAAATGAAGTCAGCCAGTGTTTCCACTGTTTCCCCATCTATTTGCCATTAAGTGATGGGACCGGATGCCATGATCTTAGTTTTCTGAATGTTGAGCTTTAAGCCAACTTTTTCACTCTCCTCTTTCACTTTCATCAAGAGGCTCTTTAGTTCTTCTTCACTTTCTGCCATAAGGGTGGTGTCATCTGCATATCTGAGGTTATTTACATTTCTCCTGGCAATCTTGATTCCAGCCTGTGCTTCTTCCAGCTCAGCATTTCTCATGATGTACTCTGCATATAAGTTAAATAAGCAGAGTGACAATATACAGCCTTGACATACTCCTTTTCCTATTTGGAACCAGTCTGTTGTTCCATGTCCAATTCTAACTGTTGCTTCCTGACCTGCATACAGGTTTCTCAAGAGACAGGTCAGATGGTCTGGTATTCCCATCTCTTTCAGAATTTTTCACAGTTTATTGTGATCCACACAGTCAAAGGCTTTGCATAGTCAATAAAGCAGAAACAGATGTTTTTCTGGAACTCTCTTGCTTTTTCAATGATCCATTGGATGTTGGCAATTTGATCTCTGGTTCCTCTGCCTTTTCTAAAACCAGCTTGAACATCTGGAAGTTCACGGTTCATGTATTGCTGAAGCCTGGCTTGGAGAATTTTGAGCATCACTTTACTAGCATGTGAGATGAGTGCAACTGTGCAGTAATTTGAGCATTCTTTGGCATTGCCTTTCTTTGGAATTAGAATGAAAACTGACCTTTTCCAGTCCTGTGGCCATTGCTGAGTTTTCCAAATTCGCTGGCATATTGAGTGCAGCACTTTCACAGCATCATCTTCCAGGATCTGAAGTAGCTCAACTGGAATTCCATCACCTCCACTAGCTTTGTTCGTAGTGATGCTTTCTAAGGCCCACTTGACTTCACATTCCAGGATGTCTGGCTCCAGGTGAGTGATCACACCATCGTGATCATCTCGGTCATGAAGATCGTTTTTGTAAGTTCTTCTGTATATTCTTGCCACCTCTTCTTAATATCTTCTGCTTCTGTCAGGTTCCTACCATTTCTGTCCTTTATCAAGCCCATCTTTGCATGAAATGTTCCCTTGGTATCTCTAATTTTCTTGAAGATATCTCTAGTCTTTCCCTTCTATTGTTTTCCTCTATTTCTTTGCATTGATCGCTGAGGAAGGCTTTCTTATCTCTCCTTGCTATTCTTTGAAACTCTGCATTCAAATGGTTATATCTTTCCTTTTCTCCTTTGCTTTTCAATACCCTTCTTTTCACAGCTATTTTAAGGCAAATAGCCACTTTGCTTTTCTGCATTTTTTTTTCCATGGGAATGGTCTTGATTCCAGTCTCCTGTACAATGTCACAAACCTCCACCCATAGTTCATCAGGCATTCTGTCTATCAGATCTAGTCCCTTAAATCTATTTTTCACTTCTACTCTATAGTCATAAGGGATTTGATTTAGGTCATACCTGAATGGTCTAGTGGTTTTCTCCACTTTTTTCAATTTCAGTCTGAATTTGGCAATAAGAAGTTCATGATCTGAGCCACAGTCAGCTCCCAGTCTTGTTTTTGCTGACTGTATAGAGCTTCTCCATCTTTAGCTGCAAAGAATATAATCAATCTGATTTCGGAGTTGACCATCTGGTGATGTCCATGTGTAGAGTCTTCTCTTGTGTTGTTGGGATACACAAATTTGTGGTGGAGATAGAAAAAAATGCCTGGAAGAATGAACACAAAATTCAGAATGCTAGTTCCCTAAGGGCAGTGGGAAAGGGCTTTCTTGGTGGCTCAGTGGTAAAGATTCCACCTGCTAATGCAGGAGATATGGATTCAATCCCTGGATCGGGAAGATCGCCTGGGAGAGGAAATGGCAACCCACTCCAGTATTCTTGCCTGGAAAATCCATGGACAGAGGAGCCTGGCAGGCTATAGTCCATGAAGTTGCAAAAACTGAGCGAGGAAACAACAAAGGACAGAGGGACGGGGAAGGGGGAATATATGGTCAGGGTGAGTGCTTGGGGGATGTCAACTGAATTGATTATACTTTATTTCTTGAAAAGGGAGGTAGGTAAATAGCTATACAAGAACATTTTAATCCTTTTTTTATGTTTAATCCATTTTTTAATCCTTTTTATATGTCTAAAAATATTTCACAATAAATTTTTACATTGTGTTTTAAGAGAAGGGATTAGTAGCATCAGGACACAAGACAGTCCCAATGACCCTGGCCTCCTGGTATTCACATCCTTGTGCAGTGACCTCCCTTAAGTGATGATGTGTGTCTTCTGATGCTAGGTTGTAACAGACGTTGGAGTTCCTGTCTTGTCCTCTTGCATCACCTACCCTAGGTAAGCCATCTGCCACACTAGCAGATACTCATGTAGCTCTGTGAAGAAGTGCACAGGGAGAGGAACTTCCCACCAGCAACTTGCACCAATTTGCCAGCCCCGTGTTTGAGCTACCTGGGAGTCCGATCTGCCAGCCTCTGTCAAGGACTGCAGTTCAGGTGACCTCTGACTGCAGCCGTACGAGAGACTTGGAGCCAGGAGCACCCAGCCAGGCTGCCCCGAACTCCATACCCACAGAAACTATGGGAAGAAATAAATGATTCTTGTATTCAAGCACTGTGGTTTAGGATGATCTGTTATACAGTCATAGATAAATACTGCGGGGTTGTCTTGAGTGAGCACCAGGTTCCTTCAGATCTAGGCTTCTTGGATTCCTCCCACCCCTAACTTCATTCATCCAATCACTCAATAACTCAACTACTGTGTAGAAGAAAGAAAGAAAGTGAAGTCGCTCAGTCGTGTCCGACTCTTTATGACCCCATGGACTGTAGCCTACCAGGAATTTTCTAGGCAAGAGTACTGGAGTGGGTTGCCATGTAGAAGAAACTTCAAAAGACTTAGGATCACTTCTAACTCCCTTGGGGATCCAGTCCTGGGCTAGAAACATTCCCAAGAGTTAATAATTCAGATTTAGTAATTTTTAGTTTTACCTAGAAGAGATTCAGTGCATGAAAGAGATCCCCCATCCTTAATTTAATGCCATTGTAGAGAGCACAAGAAGAGGCTCCAGAGGAAGAGGGTCTTATGCTTTAACATGGGGTTATATGTTTCCAAGGGGCATCCCAGGGGGCTCAGTAGTAAAGAATCTGCCTGCTAATGCAGGAGACTTAAGAGATGCAGGTTCAATCCCTGAGTCAGGAAGATCTCCTGAAGATGGAAATGGCTACCCACTCCAGTATTCTTGCTTGGAAAATCCCATGGACAGAGAAGCCTAGAGGGCTATAGTCCATGGGGTCGAAAAAAGTCAGACACTACTGAAGCGACTTGTCACAGCACAGCACATGTTTCCATAAGTATAGATTCTGGGATTGTAGTTGCTATGAAGTAGTAAAATGCTGGATTGTACGTTCTAGCATACATATTCCCCTGAAAAGATTTCTTCCACTTGCCACAAATTTACTAGCTACTACATTTTTACTTCTTCGTCTGAACCACACCAGCTACTTCTGATCATTTGCCAGATCAGTAGAGTCTATAAAACACAAAGACTGACCCCATAGCCAAATACACTTAAGGATCAGCCTACCAGCAAAGACACATCCCACAAAAATAGAGCAAGAAAAAAATTTACAAGAGGCTGGTTGTGGGCAAATGCAGGTATGTGCCAGCTCTATGACCGCAGTTAAACGTGAAGTGCATCCCCATGGATAGATCCTGACGTGACACTATGGGGAAAGAGGCACAGCCTGCTGGGCTTAGAAAAAAGCTTAACTGCCAGCAATGCTCCTTCTCAGTCCACTGCCTCTCCTTGAAGGTGCTTTGCAATTTTGCATTTACTTGGTATGATGAAAAGTCACTGACCTGGAGTGAGAAGACCTGAGCAGGGGGAGGCAATAATTTGGGCTTCTTTTGTAGACTCCAGCTAACATGAAGACAACTTTACTGAAGGGAACCCAAAATAACTCACAGAATGGAAAGAAGAGCTGAACAGCCAGGCTTTGAGCCATCCTGGGGATCAAGTAACAAGAAGCCATCACCGTTCTCTTTATATGGTTTCAACATCTTCCTCCCCCAGGGAGTCTCCCCAAGAGATTCAACTGTCCAGCATAAAGAGTCCAGAGGCCTAGTTAGAGCTATATGCCCAACCCCGGCAGTGAGGGATGAAAGGGATTAGAAAGATGGAGCAGTGCTGTGACTGACAGCCCCACCAGAACACAATGATTAAGGAAAAGTCAGTTTCCTAGAGAAAGGGATACTGGGCTGTCCAGCAAGAGCTATCCACTCACCATTTAGCCTTATATGCTCACAGGTCATGCACCTATGAGAGTTGCTTGCAAATGTTAAGTTCCTGCTCATCGTCTCTACATCTTGGATGTAGAAGCAAGAGCCTTTCCTTCTGACATCCCTGCCCCTCAGAGGTCTGGGAGGAGCTACAGCAACCTCGGGGGCACTAGATCCTGCAGGTCCAGAGCTGTGAGCCCCAGAACAGCTGTCATCAGGCAGGGAAACCAGTCAACCAGAGGAGTGGTCTGAACCAATAATCTGAGGTTTAGAAGAAATACAACTGCTTGGCCTTTATGGGCGGGGTGTCTCTAAAGTGACCACTTGTGTCCCCCTCAGCATCTCTGAGACCCTCTCCTTTATGGAGCACCCGCAGTGTAAGGCAGGATGATACAGCTTCCAGCTCTGCCTGCAGCTCAGGCTGTGCTGCCAAGGCAAGTAAAAAAACTGCCAAAGGAGGTACAAAGAAATCGTAGCAAACCTTTCATCAGGTCACATGATACAGGCGGCTTTTCCCTTTTACTCCAAATGCTGTTTCCAGAGCCCTGGCAGACTGACTGACCTCTCTCTCCCACTCACCTACCTCCCCTGTCCCCTTTGAGGTCCTCGATTTGTAATTTTTTTTTCTGGTTCTCTCCTCCTCAATGGCTCCATTTCTTCTCAATCACAAAAAGAACATTGGCAAACAGAGGTGAGGAGGAACTTTGGAGACAGGATGGGGAGAAGTGGGAGGTTGCTTGGAAAACCAAACACAGCCTTGAACAGCCTCGTGGAATCTTCTCTCATCTCTCATCTCAGACATGATCCCCAGGGAACTGAGAACAATGAAGAACCATGAAGATCGGTGACCAGATGGGGTTATAGCCCTACCGAGGAGCTCCCTTTCGGACCCCCCAGAAACACAGGTGTCCTCCAGTGCTCACCCTGCTACCACAGACCTGTCCAGTGGCCCTCCCTCCTCTTCTGGGTCCTGGAGGGTGAATTTTCTTTGTTCCCAGTCCTTAAAATGGTAATGATTTCCCTTTTCATTCCTGAAACTTGCAATGTCGCCATGGGAGACAAATGCATCAGTGTTAGTAATCCTCAGATGAAAGGTACTTTACACGTGTGAAAGAATGAGCTTTAATTTCCTCTCTCGGGTATATGGTGAGGATTAATTAGTTAATCTTAGCAAAGTGCTATAATTGGCAGGAGGAATTACCAAAACCCTGGGGAAGCAGTAGCTTCAACTGTAGTGGCTTCAAACTGTTCTGCTGCAAACAGCAGCTGAGGCAGGGGCTCTGGTCTCTCAGACGTCACAGACTGTCTCACTTTCCAGCAACACTCTAGACTATACGTGCCTGGTCAGGGTTGAAAAGGTGAGAATAACTTTGGGAGCAGGGGTGAGGGGAGACACTGATGTACAGAGTAAAGTCAGGACCTGAATCAGTCTCTGATTCTCTTCTCATCATTGACCCTTACCTGGGCCCCCAAGTGTATCTGTGTGAAATGGAGCATGTGGGACCTGACCAGCACAGAGCTGCCCCCAGGAGGACAAGGAAGGCTCCCCAGCTCGGGTCATGCAGCAGACAGATCCTGAACCTCTCCAGGTCCCTATGGTCTCATTTGTAAGATCAGGAGAGTGAGCCAGACCTCTAGGTACTGTAGACAGTACCGCATGGACACGGTAATAGCCTGTGCCTCTCCAGCACTCAGGGCATGTCAGCTATTCTGTGCCTTCACTCCTATTAGCCCAGCGATCATGGCAGCCCATAAAGGTAAGAGGTTATTTTCCCCACCTTTCAGAGATGGTAATGGTTATGTTTGAAGCCAGGTGGTCAGATCCTACAGCCCACACTTTTTTAAGAAACTTTTTTTTTGTATATTGGAGTAAAGCTGACGAATGACATGTTAATTTCAATTGTAGACAGAGTGATTCAGTTATACATATACATGTATCTATTCCTAAAGGAGATCAGTCCTAAACATTCGTTGGAAGGACTAATGCTGAAGCTGAAGCTCCAATACTTTGGCCATCTGATGCGAAGAACTGACTCATTGGAAAAGACCCTAATGCTGGGAAAGAGTGAAGGCAGGAGGAGAAGGGGATGGCAGAAATGAGATGGTTGGATGGCTTGACCAGCTCGATGGACATGAGGTTGAGCAAGCTCCAGGAGTTGGTAATGGACAGGGAAGCCTGACATGCTGCAGTCCATGAGGTCGTAGAGAGTCAGACACGACTGAGCAACTGAACTGAACTGAACTGATTCATTTTTAAATTCTTTTCCCATTTAAATTCATTTTTAAATTCTGTTGTTACAGAATATCGGGCAGAGTCCCCTGTGCCATAATACAGTAAGTCCTTGTTGATTATCTATTTTAAATATAGCAGTGTATACATGTCAATTCCAAACTCCCTAACTATCCCTTCTCCCCAACCCTCCCCCTCTGGTAACCATAAGTTCTTTCTTTAAGATTGTGAGTTTGTTTCTGTTTTATAAATAAGTCCATTTGTATTTTTTTTTAGATTCCACATTTGATATTTCTCTTTCTTTATCTGTACACTTCACTCTGTACATAGACACCACATCTTCTTTATCCATTCTTCTGTCAAAGGACGTTTAGGTTACTTCTGTGTCTTGACTCTTATAAACAGTGCTACAATGAACACTGGGATGCCTACATCCTTTCAAACCATGTTTTTTTCCCAGGTATATGCCCAGGAGCTACAACCCACATTTTAAACTATTACATCATGCTGCCTCCTTTCTTACAAATATTCATGTCTTTTATTTTGTGCTGGGTCTTAGCTGTGGCATATGGGATCTAGCTCCCTAACCAGGGATTGAACTCAGGCTTCCTGCATTGGGAATGCAGAGTCTTAGCCATTGGACCACCAGGGAAATCTCCACACTGCCTCTTCAAGCAAAAATCTCTTCATGAATCTCTCTGTTCACGAAGAACCCAGAGTGAGGGGAAAACATCCTAAAAATACCAAATGTGAAACTCTTGGAGGCTCTCCACAGAAAAAAAAAGCAGTTATTCTTCCAGGTGTCTGAACTACTGTAGTACATAAAAAAAGAGATTGGGAGTACAACAGCTCTCTCCTCTGAGCTTTTATCAGTCTTAAAGTGAGTTACATGTTGGCTTTTAAACCTAGATTGTATCCTTAAACTCAAATAACAGTTGTTTAGATGCTTTTGGCAGTCTCTTAGCAAAGCTGACCAATTATGTGAACCCAAAACACTAAGCTTATCTGGTTTGCAAAAGCCATTTGGAGACTTAAGTGCACTGATATGAGTGGCTTTTCAAGGGAATCTGAAGAAGAAATCTAAGCACAAGACTCTTTATCTGCTCTTGTCTGGCTCCATTCTAATACATCAGTCAGTCAATGAATGGTTGATATTCGCATGGTGCACTGGGTAGATATGAGGTCCATGGTTGTGCCCTAAAACAGCAATTATTTATGTCAGTACCTGACTTTTATTTGCTCTCTTTTTCTCAGTCAGTTTCTTCTAAAATAAGCAATGCATTTAATAAGCAAACTCTTAGGTGAATTTCTTCCATTTATAATCACTCATTAGAAAGCCTACATTTTGGCTGCCCTAGGTCAGTGAGTCGGAAGCCTGTGAGGTGTACAAGGATTCTCTGTGCTGTGCTGTGCTTAGTCGCTCAGTCGTGTTTGACTCTTTGCGACCACATAGACTATAGCCAACCAGGCTCTTCTGTCACTGGGGATTCTCCAGGCAAGAATATTGGAAGGAGTCTCCGGGCTTTGTTAAATCTGATTCTGACTCTGTAGGTCTGGGGTGGGGCTGAGGTCCTATATCTCTAATAATTCCTAGGTGACACTGATGCTGCTGGTCCCCTACTCAGACTGAGAATCTACCTCTTAGATAGTGAATGGACAAGTGAATGGACAAAAGCAGCGGCTTTGGTGACAAACTAGTCTGACGGGGAGTCATCAGAGGTGGTACTTTTGTAGCATATTTCAAGAGCTCTGCTTGGAAATGACCTTCCATTTCCAAAAGAGGGGGGGAAAAGCCTGCCACCCACAGTAAGTTATTCCTTCATCTTCTTAATATAGATGAAGAGAGATATCAATTTATTCCAGGTTTTGGTGAGGACAGGCACTGAGGGTACTATGGGGCACTGGGGACACCATGACGGGAGCTAAGGGATGCAGAAAAGGGGAGGGACCAGGAATGATGGAGGGAAGCTAGACCTAGGGACCAGAGGAGATGCCACAGGTGTACTGTGCCTTCCACCAGTGATGCAGGATCCTGATGAAGGGCAGGCTGGCCTTGGGCTTACAGTCCTGCCCAACTTCCCTGCACATGTAGCTTCGATGAGGGGTTTTCCTGATACAGAAGGAGAACCAAAGCTTAGAGCTGGAGACTGCACGAAGTTTCTGATAAGAAGGGGAAAGATGCAGCAGGTGACTTCAGTGGGAGGGAGGATCTGATAATACAGCACTTAAGAACACAAGCCCTGGATCCAGGTGGGCTGGGTTCAAATCCTGCCCCAGTCACCCACCAACTATATGTCTGAGGGCTTTGCTTCCTTGCTGGTCAAACAAGATGTGAAGAAATTAAGATTATACTCCAATATCCACTCCCATCTTCTTCCTTAGAACTCAGATATTTACATTGCTGACTATGAAACAGTAAGATTAGATTTCTCAGCCTCCCTTGCAGCTAGATATAAACAGGTAACTAAATTCTAACCAATGAAATGTAAGCAGAAGTATTGTTTGGATTTCTAAGAATAAGAAAAGGTGGCCCCTTCACCCTCCTTTCCTGATTCTTGCTGCCTGAAACAGAGATGTGATGACTGGAGCTACTGAGGTAAACATGAAACTATAAACTCCCTGTGGTGGAACAGAAAGATAGACCTCTTTCATGACACCATGGAGCCCCCATATCAGTAGCAGCCCAGCCTACTTCTAAGTATTTTTTTTTAACATGGGAGAAAAATTAACTTCTATCTTATTTAAGCCATTATTGTTTAGGACATTTCTGCATAAGCAGCTGAACTTAATATTAACTGATACAAGGATAAGATTAGCAACTACCTCACCCTGTGTTTGTGAGAATTAAATGAGAGAATGTGCATAAAATTCCTAGCACAATTCCAAGCATGCAGTAAGTCTCAATAATTGTTTGTTATTATTATTCAGTGATTGAGAGAGGCAGAGCTTAGAATGACAGCTCAGAGCTAACTTGACAAGGAACTCAGTCACCAACCAGGCCCCAAAATCTAAAAATGGGATGACTGAGACCCAGAGAGGCAGAGGCCATTGAACAGAACACCCAGCCTGAAAGAGGCAGCCCAAGTCTCCTCACGTCCATGTGTCGCAAAGCCTTTCTCAAAGCCGAGGAGTGGCTGAGAGAGGATGAATCAAGTCACAAGGTGACCCCTAAATAATAGGAAACACAAATGTCCTGGGGGAGATAAACATTTAATTCTGAGGCTTTCATTCAAACAAAATCACTCTACATTTGATTATTTACTTAACTACCAGGAAACAGCGGGGTGGGGGAGGAGAGGATGAGCAAGGAGATCAGGTCTGGCTCCATAATGGACTGTGCAGTGTTTGTGTCTGGAAGCCTGCCAGGTCCATCAGCCGCTGCTGTGGACAGAGGCCTGAGATGCTGGTTATGAAGGAAGTGGGCTTCTTTAATATCTCTTCCTCGGCTGGCCCCTGCCCTGGACCCAGGGAGAAATACTCCCTGGGTGCTCTAAAGAGTCCCCTCCTGGGCTGTCTGATGCCAGAGGCCTAGGAATGCCCACTCACTCATCTTCCAACTCTGACCCGCAGAGTCCCTTACCTGCCTTAAACTCAACAAGGCAGCCTTGGTTTGTCTGATGCTCCTCAGAGACTGTAGCAAGGCCACAGAGGATGGCGTGACCTTGATAACTTGAGAGCCCCCTGGCCCTAATCTGCTCAAAATAGCAATCTCCATCCAAACAGTCACACATGCCACTAAAATGCTGGCTCCAGTAGCTCAAGGAAGCTCCACAATAAGTTACCCAGAAAGCTTCTTGGGTAGGAATGACAAACGGTTGTTTTTCATGTGCCATCTGCTTACTTGGTACCGGCTTCCTGGAGAGATGTGTTGAGAAGGATTCTGAAGCTCAGCAGTAAGAAACTCTGCCGGGTACTAGCACTGCCATGGGCCTGGCAAGAGATAAAATCATGAGTTCCTACGTTTGCCATCCTCAGCCTAGCTTTCAGATGGGCAGGAGGTGTGTTAGGCCATCAGCCTCAAACTAGTTCACCACACATCTGTGTCTTAGAGGAGCTGTGGGGCACCAGCCTGTGGCTTGTAATCACATCCCAGCTCCCTCAAAGAATCATCTCAAATTGCCTTCTTTTTGCCATTTTTGCCTTTGAAAGCACTTAATCAGCAGAATTCACTGAACGGTGTATGGTTGGGTGTTTACTTTGAACAAGTAACGCATAAGTAAAATAGAGAATATCACTCTGGGCACACGTTCTCCTCTCTGGAAATCCCCATTCTCCATTTTTGGGCATGGGCCCCTGGCAGGTGCTCAGCCACATCCTCTTGTCCACAGCAAGAGTCAGGGAGCAGGGGAGCCCCAAGGGGCTGCGCTTCCCGGGGGATGGTCAAAATGGAGCTGTCACCACAGCGGGGTCCGAAGAGATGAAAGGCAAGAGGGGTCGCTAGACCTTGGAGACAGAAAGTCATGCTGAGAAGGTACACTGAAGATACCCTGTGATTGCCGGCCAAGGGACTGGCCAGCCCGAGGCATTTCCCAAGTCAGGAGCCCGGGGAAGAAGCACACTGATCTCATTCTCCTTTCTTCCTCTGATTTCCTGGCAGGATACACCATGGGCCAAACCCAACCAGAAATCAAGAGAACAGGAACCCATTGATTCAGTCCCTAGGGCCCATCATAGTTCACAGAAGCAGAGAACAGAGTGGGGAGGAAGGATAGAAAGCCGACTGGAGAGGCAAATGGGAATGACCTAGCACAGGCCTAGAACCCCTGCCCTGGTCCCCCTCTCCTGCCCTGATCCCCCTTTCCCCTGAGATCTGGGAAATCAGTGATTTCTGGGACTTGCTGAATTTTTCAAGTTTCTTCCCAGTATAGCATTTTTTTCTGCTTAAGCTAGCTAGACTTGGTTTCTGACATTTGTCACCCAAAGAATCTTACTTATCATGCCCAGTCTGTGTGAGAATGACCATATTTAGACAGTCAAACCCCAGTGAATTCCACTAGTGCTCAGCCACACCAGAGCAGCCCCAGCTCACACTCAGAGCTGTCTCTTCATGCCAGCCACCAGCATTTTGGGATATGACTGATCTGGTATTTCCTAAATATTAATCTGTTGAAAAAAGTGATTGTTCATAGTTAGTTATTAATAATAAAATGATAAAGCTGAGTGTATCCCCCAAAACTCAAGTGTGTTATAATGAATTACATATGTGATAATGTATATTCTATCCTAAGTTTAGATACTGAGTTATTACTTGATTTACAATTTCAAGGATTTTCCCTTGGGAGAGGGGACCATTGAATCCATCCTGTCTAGCACCCACAAAACTTTGAACAAGATACTTCTGTGAATTTTTTTAAACAGTCTGCAAATAGGAGATAATGTGAGAAAGGAAGAAAATTTGCACTAATCACTCAAAAAAAAAAAAAAGAAAGAAAAACAGTCAACTTTGTATGAATAAAATTTACTCTGAAAGTGATTTTCAACAAGAACTTTGTTTAGACACTGTTGTGGGCTTATGTATTTAAAAAAAAATTCATATGGTAAAATGAAAATTCGTATGTTGAATTCCAAATACTAGAACCTCAGAATATGACCTTATTTGAAAATAGAGTATTTAAGGAAGCAAGTTAAAATAAGGTCATTAGGGTGGGCCCAAATCCAGTATGGCTGAAGTTCTTATAAGAAAAGGAAATCTGGATACAGACACACATGGAAGAAAGACCATCTGCAAACACAGAGAGAAGATGGTCATCTACAAGCCAAGGAGAGAGGCTGGGAACAGATCCTGCCCTCAAGGCCCTTAGAAGACATCCAAATTTGATCTTGGACTTCTAGCCTCCAGAACTGTGGGAAAATAGATTTCTATTGTTTAGGCCACCCAGTTTGTGGTATTTTGTTAGGGCATCCTGACAAACAAATACAAGCACCATAACAACAATAACAGCAAATACTTGCACAGGGGTTGTTAAATGCCAGGCACTGCTTTCAATGTGACATATATTGACTCATTCAATCTTCACAACTTCTGGAGGTAAGCGTCATGTTTATCATTTCTATTTTATAGATGAAGAAACTGAGGCATGGAGAGGTTCAGTAACTTGTCTAATGTCATACATGAAACAAATAGGAGAATTTGAATGATAAAACTCACTCTAAATTCAAACTCTGGATCCCAAAATTTGTGTTTGTAACATCTATACCCTACTGCCTCTTGGGTGCAGAACTTCAAGATTCCCTCTCCTACCCCAACTCCTAAGCTGCTACTAGCTAGACCACATGACAAGTCAGATCATACAGGTGCACCCATACTCAAGCACTCAAGCCTCTTTGATGGGGACTTCCCTGCTGGTCCAGTGGCCAAGACTCCACTCTCCCAATGCAGGGGGTCCCGGTTCAAACCTGGTCCCTGGGAATCTTGTTCCCTAGTCAGGGAACAAGATCTCACATACTGCAACTAAGAGTTTGCATGCCACAACCAAGAGTTTGAATGCTGCCAACTAAAAAGATGCCATGTTCTGCAACTAAAGATCCTGCATGCTGCAATTAAGACCCTGTGCAAACAAGTAAAAAAATAAATATATATTTTTAATTTTAAGCCCCTATGATGAATCTGATACCCTCAGAGACATTTAAACCACATTGTCATGGATTAAATTTTGGGTTCCCCCAAATTCATATGTTGAAATTCTAATCCCCATGTGAGGGTATTATGAGGTGGGACCTTGAGAGATGAAGCCCTCAAGAATGAGCTTATACCATTATAAGAAGAAACACAAGAGAGATGATTTTTCTCTTGGCCATGTGAGGATATAATAAGATGCTCCTCTGCAAACCAAGAAGAATGTCCTCATGGATATTGGATCTGCTACCACCTTATTCTTGGACTTCCCAGCCTACAGAACCATGAGAAATAAGTGTTTGAGGTTTAAGCCACCAGTTTATGATACTTTGTTATAGCAGTCCAAACTGAGACACAGTCTTAAAAATTACTGGGGATAAGACATGGGAGACTGAACCAACCTTATCCCACAACCAAGGCATGCAGTTCAGTTCAACATAATCTGATGGAGTAACATAGTATGCTTCCCCAAGTGTTTATGGATCATGCTGGGACCTTTGCCCATGAAAGTCCTGTCGGATCTACTTACTTATCCAGGGATACTCCCAGGACAATTAAAGGCATGCAGCTTAGGCACTGCCTTTGAAACTCCTTTCCAGCTGCTTGCAGTGTCAACAGCCACCACCGCCACCACCGCCACCGCTTGGCATAACCTCCAAAGGGGGTGGATGAAGCCAAAATAGTATCTGCTTCATAGGGTTGATGTGAGAATTTCATTTTAGCAGATAGTGAGCCCTCAGTAAATGTTAGTCCTTTTTCCCATTGCAACTACTTGGTATAGCCTTCTGAAGGATAAAGATGAAACTGTTGGCTATAAACTTATGCTGTGTTTACATTTTAACTCATTTTATTAAACTGAACCTCCTCTCCTGACTTTTGCAGGGCTAATGACTTGTGTGCAGGCAGAGGTGAAAGATACAGACTGTGCCCAGCCTGTGCGGTCAGCATGTGGCCGTGAGTACTATGCTTGCTGCAGGAACTCCTTCATCTCAGTAGCTGCCTGGAGGGGAAGGGGGCTCATGACATATGAAAACAGGGACGAGGCATTCTCTGCCAAGAATCAGCATTCTGAAAGGATGACCCTGTTCATCCTAGTCCTGTTTTGGCCAGACTCCCCTGTCCATTAAAAGTGCTAATGTCCAGCTGCTCTAAAATACAGGATTTATTCTGCAGTGAACCATGCCAGTCCAGACCATGCTTCAAAATCCTGGTTTTCCCCTTTGCACAAAAGAGTTTGGACAAAACAAAGCTGGGATGAGCAAGGTCATGAGCTCCTGTACGCTATTGGCCAAAGAGTGGGAGACAAAGGCAAAACAAAGGCTGGCGGTCCAAAGCTTTGCAGATTGTGGGAAGTGGTGTTGCCAAGGTGATGATTTAGCTCTAGACAGGAGGAGCTGGTGTTAACAAGGACAGGAGACCCAAGCCACGTTTCCTGAAAGGGAAGAGAGCAACTCAGAGGGAATTTACCACCAATTGGTAGGATTTCCATGTTTTGTCTAAAATATGTATTTCTAGCCTGCCTTATGTTGGAAAATTGTGTTCAGAACTCTGAACTCTGAACACAGCAGACTTATCACATCCTGACTGTCAGAGATAATTTAAAATCAGATGCAAGGGAAGGAAGGGACATTAAAAGTCATGGTTGTTGTCCAATCCAAGCCTGATAAAAAGCTTTTGATAACAGACTATTTATAGAGACATATGGGATGGTCATCAGCAGCAGAGAGCCCAGGCACTGGGCCCCAGCTCCAATGCCGGATTTTGCAAGAGACACTCACTAGTTAGGGAAATCATTTAATTTCCTGGTACTCAGATTAGATCACCAATGAAAATGAGTTAAGACCCATACAATTTCAGATTGGAGAGAAAAAGGCAGGAAAACCCTGACTCCTCAATAGTTTGGAATATTAACTATTCCTCTTCTTTTTTACAACCAGAACACATTGTCAGGGCACAACAGATAACATGTTTGTTTATTTATGCTTAACTCATCGACCTGCCTACCAAGGTCCATTAAGTAGTCCAATTTCTAAGCCAATTCTGTATTTGAATAAAAATGTGTTTCTTTCTAAGAGAAAATCAATTCCAGGCAGATCTATATTCAACTCAAAACTTACCTCTGCACCCTTCAAGTCATTTACTCAATTCCCTTATTTTATAAACAGTAGAAGTTATTTATTAGCAAGTGAGAAAAGTCATGGAATAAAACCAGGGGACTGTGCCCACTATTTTTTTTCAGTTTTATTTATTGATTTTTTACTTTACAATTTTTGTATTGGTATTGCCATACATTGACATGATGTGCCCACTATTAAGCCATGAACAGTTAGTTCTTTAGAAATTAGGAAGGGAATAAAGGCAGAGCCTGAGAGCACAGCCAAGGAGCATGGTTATTTCTCTGATATAAAACTGGGATCTCAGTGGTTTCTGAGTGTTTGTTACAAACACAGCACAGAATTTCACAAGCTAAATGAACAGACATCACCAAGACAGCAACATCTTTTGCATGACACATTACTGGTTGATCAAGTGCTTTGCTTCTACCTATACTCCTTCATTTGATTCTCACACCCCTTTGAAAAGTCAACAGATAAGGTAGGGACTATTATCTCTATTTTATGGAAGGGGCAACAGATGCCCATAGAGCATCCAACACAGTTTTGTACACAGGGAATGATGTAACCTAAGAGGTTTTTACAGCCACCAAACAGTAGAGCCAGAATCTAAATCTAGAGCCTCAGATTGCTAACCCTGTCCTATAAAAACCTCAAGACATCACGACCACCATCCGCAACTTACAAAATAAAACTTTCTGTTCAAACATAAAGGCCCCACAAGTAGTCATGACATCCACTTGAAAGCAAACTCTCTTCTCTGTGGAATTTCACTCACCATTATTCTAGAGCATCACAAAATCTGAAGTATGAAAATACTCCCTAGTCCAATGTTCATGTCTTATAAACAGATGATGAAATTGAGGCACTGAGATGTTAGGGAATTTGCCTCAAATCACACAGCAAAATGACTTGTACTGGTTAAAATTTTAAAATCAATTCACTCATTTCACAGTTTAAAATTAGAAACTGTCCATGTACATAATCTGACCCTAATTAAACACCATATTTAAGGGGGCAAGAAAGTGGCCTTAATCTGATTTTTCGGTGCTCAGCTTTCTTCACCGTCCAACTCTCACATCCATACGTGACAACTGGAAAAACCATGGCGATCACTAGACAGACCTTTGTTGGTAAAGTAATGTCTCTGCTTTCCAATATGCTATCTAGGTTGGTCATAACTTTCCTTCCAAGGAGTAAGCATCTTTTAATTTCATGGCTGCAATCACCATCTGCAGTGATTTTGGAACCCCCCAAAATAAAGTCTGACACTGTTTTCACTGATTCCCCATCTATTTGTCATGAACTGATAGGACTAGATGCCATGATCTTAGTTTTCTGAAGGTTGAGATTTAAGCCAACTTTTTCACTCTCCTCTTTCACTTTCATCAAGAGGCTTTTTAGATCCTCTTCACTTTCTGCCATAAGGGTGGTGTTGTCCGCATATCTGAGGTTATTGATATTTCTCCTGGCAATCTTGATTCCAGCTTGTGCTTCTTCCAGCCCAGTGTTCTCATGATGTACTCTGCATATAAGTTAAATAAGCAGGGTGACAATATACAGCCTTGATGTACTCCTTTTCCTATATGGAACCAGTCTGTTGTTCCATGTCCAATTCTAACTGTTGCTTCCTAACCTGCATACAGGTTTCTCAAGAGACAGGTCAGATGGTCTGGTATTCCCATCTCTTTCAGAATTTTCCACAGTTTATTGTGATCCACACAGACAAAGGATTTGGCATAGTTAATAAAGCAGAAATAGATGTTTTTCTGGAACTCTCTTGCTTTTTCAATGATCCAACAGATGTTGGCAATTTGATCTCTGGTTCGTCTGTCTTTTCTAAAAGCAGCTGGAACATCTGGAAGTTCATGGTTCATGTACTGTTGAAGCTTGGCTTGGAGAATTTTGAACATTACTTTACTAGTGTGTGAGATGAGTGTAATTGTGTGGTAGTTTGAGCATTCTTTGGCATTGCCTTTCTTTGGGATTGGAATGAAAACTGACCTTTTCCAGTCCTGTGGCCATTGCTGAGTTTTCCAAATTTGCTGGCATACTGAGTGCAGCACTTTCACAGCATCATCTTTCAGCATTTGAAATAGCTCAATTGGAATTCCATCACCTCCACTAGCTTTATTCATAATGATGCTTTCTAAGGCCCACTTGACTTCACATTCCAGGATGTCTGGCTCTAGGTGAGTGATCACACCATTGTGATTATCTGGGTCATGAAGATCTTCTTTGTTCAGTTCTTCTGTGTATTCTTGCCACCTCTTCTTAATATCTTCTGCTTCTGTTAGGTCCATACTATTTCTGTCCTTTATCGAGCCCATCTTTGCATGAAATATTCCCTTGGTATCTCTAATTTTCTTGAAGATATCTCTAGTCTTTCCCATTCTGTTGTTTTCCTCTATGTCTTTGAATTGATCACTGAGGAGGGCTTTCTTATCTCTCCTCGCTATTCTTTGGAACTCTGCATTCAGATGGTAATATCTTTCCTTTTCTCCTTTGCTTTTTGCTTCTCTTCTTTTCACAGCTATTTGTAAGGCCTCCTCAGACAGCCATTCTGCTTTTTTGCATTTCTTTTCCATGGGGATGGTCTTAATCCCTGTCTCCTGTACAATGTCATGAACCTCTGTCCATAGTTCATCAGGCACTCTGTCTATCAGATCTAGTGCCTTAAATCTATGTCTCACTTTCACTGTATAATCATAAGGGATTTGATTTAGGGCATACCTGAATGGCCTAGTGGTTTTCCCTACTTTCTTCAATTTAAGTCTGAATTTGGCAGTAAGGAGTTCATGATGTGAGCCGCAGTCAGCTCCCGGTCTTGTTTTTGCTGACTGTATAGAGCTTCTCCATCTTTGGCTGCAAAGAATATAATCGATCTGATTTTGGTGTCGACCATCTGGTGATGTCCATGTGTAGAGTCTTCTCTTGTGTTGTTGGAAGAGGGTGTTTGCTGTAACTAGTGCATTTTCTTGGCAAAACTCTATTAGCCTTTGCCCTGCTTCATTCTGTACTCCAAGGCCAAATTTGCCTGTTACTCTAGGTGTTTCCTGGCTTCCTACTTTTGCATTCCAGTCTCCTATAATGAAAAGGACATCTTTTTTGGGTGTTAGTTCTAAATGGTCTTATATGTCTTCATAGAACCATTCAACTTCAGCTTCGTTACCGTTACTGGCTGGGGCATAAGCTTGGATTCCCGTGATATTGAATGGTTTGCCTTGGAAACAGAGATCATTCTGTCATTTTTGAGATTGCATCCAAGTACTGCATTTCGGATTCTTTTGTTGGCCATGATGGCTACTTCATTTCTTCTAAGCGATTCCTGCCCACAGTAGTAGATATAGTGGTCATCTGAGTTAAATTCGCCCATTCCAGTCCATCTTAGTTCACTGATTCCTAAGAATGTCGATATTCACTTTTTCCATCTCCTGTTTGACCATTTCCAATTTGCCTTGACTCATGGACCTAACATTCCAGGTTCCTATACAATATTGCTCTTTACAGCATCGGACCTTGCTTCTATCACCAGTCACATCCACAACTGGGTATTGTTTTTGCTTTGGCTCCATCCTTTCATTCTTTCTGGAGTTATTTCTCCACTGATCTCCAGTAGCATATTGGGCACCTACTGACCTGGGGAGTTCATGTTTCAGTGTCCTATCTTTTTGCCTTTTCATACTGTTCATGGGGTTCTCAAGGCAAGAATACTGAAGTGGTTTGCCATTCCCTTCTCCAGTAGACCACAATCTGTCAGACCTCTCCACCATGACCCAACAATCTTGGGTGGTCCCACATGGCATGTTTTAGTTTCAGTGAGTTTGACAAGGTTGTGATCCATGTGATCAGATTGGTTTTTCCAGTAGTCAAGAATGGATGTGAGAGTTGGACGGTGAAGAAAGCTGAGTGCTGAAGAATTGATGCTTTTGAACTGTGGTGTTGGAGAAGACTCTTGAGAGTCCCTAGGACTGCAAGAAGATCCAACAAATTCATCCTAAAGGAGATCAGTCCTGGGTGTTCATTGGAAGGGCTGATGTTGAAGCTGAAACTCCAATACTTTGGCCACCTGATGTGAAGAGCTGACTAGTTGGAAAAGACCCTAACACTGGAAAGGATTGGAGGCATGAAGAGAAGGGGACAACAGGGAATGAGATGGCTGGATGGCATCACTAATTCGATGGACATGGGTTTTGGTAGACTCCAGGAGTTGGTGACGGACACAGAGACCTGGTGTGCTGCAACTCACGGGTCGCAAAGAGTCGGATTCTACTGATTCCCAAGTGATTAAAAGTTTCATAGCACATGCTCCAGATGTCAAAGACAGGTAGCTGGGAAAAACTTGATAGTTACATGTAAAAGAATAAAATTAGAGCATTTTCTAACACCATATACAAAAATAAAAATTTAAATGGATCAAACACCTAAATATAAGACTCAGTTCAATTCAGTCCCTCAGTCACGTCCAACTCCTTGTGACCCCATGGACTGCAGCATGCCAGGCTTCCCTGTCCATCACCAACTCCCTGTCCAACACCAAAATATAAGAATGGAAACCATAAAACTCCTAGAAGACAACTTAGGTGGAAAATTCTTTGGCATAAATCATAGCAGTATTTTTTTTGGACCTGTCTCCTAAGGCAATGCAAACAAAAGCAAAAATAAACAAATTAGACCTAATTAAACTTAAAAGCTTTTGTTTAGTAAATGAAACCATCAACAATTTACTGAGTGAGAGAAACTATATGCAAATGATATGATTGATAGGGATTAATATCCAAAATATATAATCAGCTCACACAACTCAATATCAAAAAACAAACAACCCAAGTAAAAAATGGCAGGAAGACCCAGATTTCTTTTTCAAAGAAGACATGCAGATGGCCAATAGGTACATGAAAAGATGCTTGACATCATTAATCATCAGAAAAATGCAAATCCAAACCACAATGAGATATCACCTCACACCTGTCAGAATGGCTATCATCAAAAAGACCACACATAAACAAGTGTTGTCAAGGATGTAGAGAAAAGGGAACCCTTCTACAGTCTTGCTGGGAATGCAAATTGGTGTGGCCTCTGTGGAAAACAGTATGGAAGTTCCTCAAGAAACTAAAAAAAAAAAAACAACTACCATATGATCCAGCAATTTCACCCCTGGGTATACAGCTGAATAAAATAAAAACACTAATTGGAAAAGATACATAGGTATAGAAGCAAACTAAGTGTCCATCAATAGACGAATGGATAAAGAAGATGTCATGTATATTTACAATGGAATACTACTCAGTTGTGAAAAAGAGTGAAATTTTGCCATTTGCAACAATGTGGATGGACTTAGAGGGTATTCAATGTGGATGGACTTAGAGGGTATTATGCTTAGTTAAATAAATCACACAAATACTGCATGATGTGGAATCTAAAACATAAGACTAACTATTAAATATAATTCTAAAAAGAAACAGACTCACAGATATAAAGAACAAACCAGTGGTTACCAGCAGGGAGAGAGAAGGGGGAAGAGCAAGACAGGGATAGGAGATTAACAGATATAAACTATGATATATAAAATAAAGAACTACAAGGACATATTGCATAGCACAGAGTATACAGCCAATATTTTATAATAACTATAAATGGAGTATAAACTTAAAAAATTGTGAATTACCATGTTGTACACCTGAAACTTATATAATATTGTAAAGCAACTATACCTCAAATTTAAAAAAAGAGAGAGAGAGACAGGTAAACCAGTTGATTATTTAGGATATAAATAATAGTTGCTGTTTGCTATTTAGTTGGTAAGTTATGTCTGACTCTTCACACTCCCATGGACTGTTCCTTCCAGGTTCCTCTGTCCATGGGATTTTCCAGGCAAGAACACTGGAGTGGGTTCCCATTTCCTTCCCCAGGGGATCTTCCTGAACCAGGGATTGAGCCGGCATCTCCTGTTTGGCAGGTGAATTCTTTACCTCTGAGCCCCACCTGGGAAGCCCACAAATAACAGAGAAGCCCCAGCTAAAGCAGGCTTTCTGGGCAGTTCAAACAGTAAAGAATCTGCCTGCAATGCAGGAGACTTGGGTTCGATCCCTGGGTCAGGAAGATCCCCTGGAGAAGGGCATGACAATGCACTCCAGTATTCTTGCCTGGAGAATTCCATGGACAGAGGAGCCTGGTGGGCTATAGTCCACGGGGTCACAAAGAATTGGACACAACTGAGTGACTAACACAACTCACCAACTAAAAGAAGTTTAAACAATAAGAAAAATGTATTATCTCACACAGTACAAAAGTAGGGCAATTCCAAGTTGATTAATTCAGGGGCTCCAAAATGTTACCAGGAACCCAGGCTCTTCCTTTCCATCATACTCTGTAATGACCAGGTCTGGGCCTCACGTATTATAATATTGTTGTTTAACTACGGTCCTGCCCCAGGTCCAGGCAGCACAGGTAGACAGCTGTGTCCAGGGCAGGAAAAGAAATGCCCCTTCCCCTGGCCCCTTTCTTAGAACAGAGAGAACCATTCCCAGGAGCCCCACTGAAGATGTGCTCCCTGGTCTCATCGTCTCCCTTGTCACATTGTGACAAGAATTGTGTCACATATCCACCTCTAAACTAATAACCCAAGGTAAAGGGGACAGGATTCAGGACTGGCTCAGAATAATCAAGATCCAGACCCATTCCTGCCCCATCTGAGCTGTTCCTCCCTACGCTCCCATACAGTTTTTACAAGGCTGATGTCAGCCTTGGTCATACAGAAGGTCAGAGTTAGTACTTCTCAAACTAAAGGTTGTGAGCCATTAGCAAGGTAAAATCAATTTAGTGAGTCACCATCAGCATTTTTTAAATGAAATAAAATAGCATTAAAATGGAGTGCCTTGCATGCAAAGGCAAGTATTATTTCAAGAAACTTTCATTTCAATTTTTTGTATAAATACTATGTCGTGAGTGTGGACTGTGTGGTGATTATTTCCTACCATGGGTGATAGTCAAAAGGCTTGAAACCCACTGCACCAGAAGGTACTCTTTCTAAGGGCAGAGCTCCGCTTTATTCATTTCTGGGTCCTCAGTGCCTATATATATATAAGTATATAAACATATACTTCAAGTATACATTAGATGAACTGAATTGATGAAAAATTTGAAATTGACACTCTGCGCCCTAATTTTCTCTCACAAAGATTAATATATCAGGTGTTTTCTGGCAAACTTCAGCCAGCTGAGCAAGTAGTATCTCCCCATGGCCAAAATGGCCAAGTGCCTACCTTTGGCCATGCAGGAGATGGGCAAGTGGCATACCTATTCCATGTCATCTTCCCATCAATTCTAAAAGGTTTGTTATTATTACTGCCATTTTCTAGCTGAAGAAACGACAGTTCAAAAACAGTTAATTTGCTGAGGTCACAGAATAAGGGGCAGAGGTGGTGGCAGGATTTGAAAATGGGCAGATCCGACTCCAAACTCCTTGACCTTACCCCCACCATCAGTGCATTGGGTCAGCGACCCTTCGTGCTTGCCAGGAAAAGCAAGAGAGAGACACAGCGCAAGTTCTGCTCATCAGGAGTGCGAACTTCTCACCCACACATGGACGCCTCAGACTTGACTGTATCCAGAGACCTTTCAGGCATGCCTAATCCCAAACTGTTAGAATTCAAATTCCAAAGGACTCCATCTGCCTCCCCAGCAGCCCTGGCACAGGGAAACACTACTGAACAGTTCACGGCAAGCAACGCACAGTTCAGGTAGATGGGACTCAGAGCAGAGCACAGCCTCAGGCACAAAACCTGTGACTCCTGGGGGCCCCCACTGACCTTCTCAAAGGCCTCCACACTCTTATGCCTAACAGCACTACTGGAGGATCGTTTGTAAAGGCCTGCTTTGACCCGTAATTACCGCAGCTCGTGGGCTCACAGCCCCCTGTCCACCACATCCTTAGTAACCATGGCGGTTCCGGGCTTTCTGGCCCAGAGTCATCAGCCACTGAAATCCAAGAGTCATTTCATTACACTGGTCTCACATTACATGCTCTTATAAACCTGAGGGGAAATTACACCTGTCGGCCCATTGTCTGTGCTGTAAACAACCACTTCTTTCTCCCAGGTCTTGTGTTCCACTGCTGAGTGAGGGTGGAAGAGTAGCTGAAGCACTGGTTTTACTGAAGGAGGTTTAAGAGGTCTGCTTTCTGAGTGTCTCCGTCTCAGGCGCTCCGGTAGGTTGAATGTTTTTGCAAGAACCCCACAGAGCCTTTCTTCTGTGTGTTTTTTCAGAGTATTAGGACAGGACAGGACAGAATACCATCAACTGTCTTCAGTTTCTGCCTTTGCCTTTAGCTCCTCAGTGGGAAACTGCCAAATGTGCCATGAAATGTGACTTCACAGGGGAAAAGGAGAAACCCATGCATACACAGACACCTTCGTTTGGCCCAAGGTGAGTCTGCCCTCTTTCTCTGGATAATAGCTGAAAGTGACTCTGGGTGTTTCCCCCAAGCTAAATGCCTTAAATCCTAGCTAGTCCTGTGCAGCTGGACGATGCTTCTGGACCTTTGAGCAGGTCAATGCAGATGCTATAGAAATCCCTCTTACGTAGAATTCCTTAGTCCTCTGACAGCCAGTAAATGTACAGGGAGAAGGCACACACCCCATAAGGACAGTCTTGGAGTGTGTTGTTCCCCTGGCAGATTTACAGAGTGCAGAAGGTATCCAGAGGGGGCTGAAGACCCCTGTCACCTTCCTGTGAACCCCTGCCACCACTGGGCATGGGGAGTACATCGCTAGGGGAGCAGTGGGAACAGGCAACTGGGGTTCAGGTCCCATCTCTGCTGCTTACTCTAAGCAACATGGAATACGTGCCTGGACCTCTCTGCACCTCGGTTTAAACACCTGTAAAGTGGGGGCAATGGTATCTGCCACGCGGTATGGAAAGGTCTTTGTAAATGACAAGGCATTATTATTCATAAAAGCAGCACCATTAAGAAGACTGTAAGGACTTTTCTCTGATTTGTCCTAAGCTGCTACCTCTACATTTAAAGGGAAATTTTTTGAAGGTAAATTTCATTATCGCTGTCATCACCGTCACCTTCCTTAGTCAAACACTGAAAGTAGACTTGGTGATGTTGGTGAAACAGTCACCGACATCACCCCTAAAATAACAGCTGGTCAGACATTTCAGACATCAGAACAGCCCCAGCCCCACCCATCAGAACGCTCAGCTGTGTTCATTCCTCCACTTAGGCTCCCATCAGACCTCATAGCACCTTCGGGTAATTTTAAATTTCTACCCACTGCCTCGCACTATCTGGGCTGCACACTCAGGCAGCCTGGTTCCTGTCTGGTGAACCACATTGAAACCAAGGGAATAAGAGCTAATGTAATTGGTTGAAGTCATTTCCAGAAATACACTGTGGGGGATGTATCAAGAAGGTATCTGGGTTCTAAACAGGAAATCATAATAATTAGAACTAATGTAGCATCCAAAGGGAAACAATTGTTACAAAATCAGATTACAGACACACCAAGCTCCTTGTTAGAAATGGAAAGAGTCTTGCTTTTTTATTACATCCCTTTATTCCGGTAAATTCTTTGCTCATTCTAGAAGGAATCTTAATTATGCACAATTGTTATAGTTCATGAAATAACACCATCATAATTATAACAACTCTGAAATACAGCTTGGCCTATGCTGTGGGGCAAACAGGGTGCATTAACACATAGTTGCACGTGAAATGTGTAGGCAGCCTCAGAATTACGGCAAATTTAAATTGGTGCCAGAGAAAGAAAACACATACTCAGAAATGGGCTTCCCAGACCCCTGTGTCAGTCCACACCTCCATCCTTTGTGTATAAACACCTCTGACGGGAGAACCAGGATGCCCAAGAGCATGAACGCACCATGAATAGTGGAATCCTTTTTCTTTTTGCAGAAAGTGACAAAAAGAAAGCAATTTAGAAAATGTGGGCAAATGGAGGAAAGGAAAGAGTGAAAGAGAAGATGAAGAAGGACGTAGAAAGGAAAATAAAACATGGAGGCTTTCATTGTGTCCTGACTCAGCTTGAGCTCAGATTTTCTTCCATATGCCCTTCAAAAAGATGGAGAGGCAGCATCAGAGCTGATACCAGAGAAAATTCTCCTTTACTCTGCTCAAGTCAGGTGTCTTTAACACACTGTAGCCATTTTTTTCCTGTTTCTTAGCAATGGGCTTTCCTTGTAAGCGATTGGCTGGGGGTGAGTACACTATTATCGACCACTGACAAAGCAACAGGACATCTTCTGTCCCTGGGCACTCACTGGTTACCCATTGATCACTTTTTATTGACTCTACACTAAGATCCATGAATTCAAAAACTGCAATTTAAAATTTTATAGGCAAATGGTATATCAACTTATACAAAGCTGATTCTTCAATAACACACTTGAAGGGCATAGTCCTCTCCATTGATGGAGCCCTGTTTGCAGGGCTTTCGCTAAGAGGAGGAAGAAAGAAATACTTACTGAGTCCCTGGTATGTGCTAGGCATTGTGTGGAATGCTTTACATGCATCACATGGAATCTAAATTGCCACCAACTGTAACATAGCCCTTATTTTATGAGCCACCAGAAAAGCCAAACCACTATCAATTAATTAAAGGATGACATCCAGGATGTATTCATTGTGAAGCTAAGGAAACAATAAGCCTCAAGGCCCTGCACTTCCACAGAGCCTCCCAAGGTCCCCAGAGGGGCCCCAGCAGCGTGTTTACATGCCCACATGTTTTGTAAAATTTGCAGAAGATATTTTAGTTGCATTCAGACCACTGTCTCTTTGCACTCTGACTTCTGGTCTGTCACACTTTCCCCTGTGCTGGGTGGCACTGGACTGGGGATCTTCTTAAAGGGGAGGCTGAGTTGGGGATACATTTAGTCTGGGTTCAGTGGGTCGCAGTCACTTTCGTGCAGTCAAGTGACGCCTGGTCTCTCTGGTACAGTGATGGCATCCACCTCTTCTACCCTCCACTCGGCCAGCTCTCCTGAGGTGAGAGCCTCAGGTACAGGACTTCAGATTATATTGAATATCAACAGGTCCCACTATGCTGACCAGAGGTATACCAGCATGAGTAGTGAAAAAAAACAAGATCTGAAGTATACGAAGCCAAAAATTAGCCTGTGGAAAATTCTTCCAAATCTTATGACTCCCATATGAAAGAAACTTCATAAAGGTTTCCCCAAATTTGACAATCCTAAAAATTTACTTGACATTACCTAAAATAAGTAGTTAAACTGGAAAATACCTCTCTAAATTATCTGAAGTAAACAACAATTCTCCATCAACCACAGAGAAGGAATACTGAATTGCCTGCCTATTTAATGACATAATAAAATCACTGTTATACAGCCCAAAAAAAGTAAGACAAAGAGGTATGACAGAGGTGTGTCAGACAGTTAATTAATAAATGCCATGGTGTCTTATGGATTTTATGGTGTTTCTGATTTATGCCAACTTTTTAAAATTTATAATTTGTTGCAATTCCTTTCTCATCTAAACCAAATATTCACATTTTTACCTAATTTTGCAGTTATCATTTTACATTCTCTTTTAAACTATTTATTTATTTATCTATGTGGCTGTTCTGAGTCTTATTTGTGACATGCAGGATCTTTGATCTCTGTTGCCTCATGTGGGACCTTTAGTTGCAGTATATGGGATCTAGTTCCCTGACTGGGAATCAGACCTAGGCCCTTTGCAATGGGAGCTTGGAGTCTTAGCCACTGGACCATGAGGGAAGTCCCTACATTCTCCTTTATTTAAGTTCCCCAAATAATAAAAGTTTCAGCCCGATAAAACCTGGTTCCACTCCTAGATACTATCCCAATTTCAGGGAAGTTTTTAATTTGAGAAGGGGAGGAATACGTCTTAGAACTGATGAAATAAGTGTGTATTATTTCATTTAACTCCACATAACGAAACTGTGAAGTAGGTATTATCATATTCACTTCACAAATGTGGAAACTGAGCTCACGAAGTTGAGAAATTTGAGCAAAACTAAGCAGGGTTAATTCTGTTGTCATGGTTTCACCAGCAATGATCAAACCTTGAAGCCACAAAGTGAGGCCTATGTCACTTTTTGAGGATCCTCAAAGCTCCCCTATCCCCACTAAGTCAGTAAGAGGCAGAGACAGGATTAGAACAAGATTTTTCACTCTAAATCCCAAAGTCTTGACACCACACTGCACCGTAGCCCCTTTGCAAAGAACTGGTATCAGTCAGTTCCTCATAGAAATTTATATTTCCTGCTACCCATCCAAAGACATATTTCATTTCACCCTTAAGTGTAATTATGCAATTAAAAGTCTCTGTCTTCTGTTCAGAAGTTTTAGAAAATCAACAAAGGACCTGTCCCAAATTCCACTCCTAACCTCTGTTCCCCACAACCTGACCTTCCAGAGAAGACACCGCCTTTGGGCTAAAACATTAAAATCCCCTTCCTTTCAAAATGCACATGTCTACCCAGAAGTAGAAACTCAACCAGAAAGCTATTCTCTTTAACAAGAACATATTATTCAAAACACTAACACCTCAGGATTCCTGAGAGGAAGACAGAGTGTTGATCCTGGCAGACTTTGTTTATGAAGGTGAAGTCCTGAATAGCCAGGGGCAGCAGGGCTGTGGGCATTTTCATTTCCCTTCTACCTAGCCTGTTGCAGTTAATAAAATCAATTGATTAGTTTCTGGTGCAAAGCACCTCTTGGTCATTAAGCCGCACTACCAAGCCCAGTTCTGCAGAGGACAACGTACAAGAAGACCTACTGCCACTGTCCCATTTGGGACCGTCCACCATCAAGGACATTATCACTGGCCATCGGCCTGAGCTTCCTGTCTCCCTTCCCCATGATTTATGGGAAGAAAGCCAAGGTTTAAAGCAGGAATTTAATGTGGGGTCCTTGAGCCTCCTTGAAACCACACAGCAAGCTGCTGCAGGAGTCAGGCAAGACTACATTTCTTCAGAGAAGGAGCCCATTGCTTTCATCAGAGACTAAAGGGATCTAGGATCTCACCTGCCAAAAAATTAGGAACTGCTGTTTTAGGAGAAAAGGCACTGAGACAACAGTTAGTACAGGTCTCAGGGAGATTCTCCTACCAAAAACTTAGCCAAATTGTTTTTTGGACCACAACACTCTTTTTTTTTAAGAAAAAAAGATGCATGTATATGTTATGTGATGAAGAAAAGGTTTATTACGTTACACTGGTTTGCAAACTTTTTAAACTGTTAAATAACAAGTTAAGAATCTGTCATATTATTAAAGCATTAGAATGAAGACTTAAGATTTACTTCTCTAAAAGCATTATAATACTAGAGGAGCCAACCTTCCACTTTTAAAGTACAACACAAATACAAATGTTGTGAAAGTGAAAGCCGCTCAGACTGTCTGACTCTTTGCTATCACATGGACTATATAGTCCATGGAATTCTCCAGGCCAGAACATTGGAGTGGGTAGCCTTTCCCTTCTCTAGGGGATCTTCCCAACCCAAGGATTGAACCCAGGTCTCTCTCATTGCAGGCAGATTCTTTACCAGCTGAGCCACAAAGGAAGCCCTTTAAAGTACCAGACCATTTTATTTTGAATAATACAACTTAGCAAGGATTCTATTTTGGGCCATAAGTCAGACTACTAAACAGAAAATATCAGGCTGCATAGAATTCACCCTACCCGTTTCATTTTGACCTTCTTCTCTGCAGCTACCTTTTAAATATATTTGTTCCATGTTTAGAAATGCGTCATTTATTACTTAAACTAAAGCAGTAATTTGTTTCTGTTAATACAAAAAAGCTCTGCCAACTCAGCCAGCTTCCTGAATCAACAAAAATCATGGTATCATTAAGGTTACTTTGAAAAAAGAAAGCTTCTTTACTTAAGAAAGTAGCCTCTCTTATTCGACCTTTGAATAAGAGAACCTTCTTTCTCTGACATACGAAATGCTTTCATCTCATATTTCTGTCCCTGCAGGCCCTTCCTATCCTGTCCCATCACCTCACAGGAAAACCTAATTCTGGATTCTGAATCAGGACTTTCTAGTTGGTTACTCTGAGAGAAAAGATCTACAACTGGTTTGAGAAAAACTGTAGTCTGGAATGACATACCCTTCAAACGTGGATGCTTGTTCAGCGTTGGTTGCCCATACATCCAAACTCACACATTATCTCCTTTACCACCACCCCTTGAAAACAGTTTGCTAAACCTACTGCAAATAAAAGGACAACATTTTCAGAGGGTAGTACTTTTTTCATTTCTTAAATTTTGGTTTTGGAGTTTGGTTGTTTGGGGCTTGTTTTTCTCTTCCATTTCTGCAAAGAAGAACACTGACTCTCTCTGCCCCTCTCCAATCCTATCAACCACAGCAAGCAAACATCTGGTGTTGTGAGACGTGCATATATGCTTAGTCCCTAAGTCGTGTCTGACTCTTTCTGACGCCATGGACTACAACCCACCAGGCTCCTCTCTCCACAGGACTTCCCAGGCAAGAATATTGGAGTGGGTTGCCATTTTCTCCTCCAGGGGATCTTCCTGACCCAGGGATAAACTCGCATCTCCTGCATTGGCAGGCAGATTCTTTACCACTAAACCACCTGGGAAGCCCATTGTGAGATCAGGTAAGCCCAAAATCCTTGACAATGTTCTTATACCTGGGGAATGTCCCACCTTAGGAGTGCTCACCACCTCTCAGCAGATACCAAAAAACTCACTTTGCCTGCTTCTCTTGCAGCTAAGGCCTCATCCACGTGATTCAAACTCTGCCAGTCAAATGTTCTTACACAAAGCTCCATTCAGAAGTGAACCACAGGAGGAGCTCAACTGTGCCAAATCCATTTCCTAGAAAAAGGTAATGGTGGGTGTTCAGTGCTCACGGGCAACAGTGACTTGAGCCATGCTGTGGAGTCGAGACCTAGAGGAAGCAGCAGAGGCCCTCTGTTGATTCAACCCAAGGTATGCCTGTTCTAAGCACTGTTCTGGCTTCCTGACCTCCACCTGACTCTCTGACTCACTTGTAGATTTTAAGTGTCTTAATACCCTTCAAGCAAAAACAATACCCAGCTGTGGATGTGACTGGTGACAGAAGCAAGGTCCGATGCTGTAAAGAGCAATATTGCATAGGAACTTGGAATGTTAGGTCCATGAATCAAGGCGAATTGGAAGTGGTCAAACAGGAGATGGAAAAAGTGAATGTCGACATTCTAGGAATCAGCGAACTAAGATGGACTGGAATGGGTGGATTTAACTCAGATGACCATTATATCTACTACTGTGGGCAGGAATCCATTAGAAGAAATGGAGTAGCCATCATGGTCAACAAAAGAGTCTGAAATGCAGTACTCGGATGCAATCTCAAAAATGACAGAATGATCTCTTTGTTTTCAAGGAAAACCATTCAGTATCATGGTAATCCAATCCATGGTAGCCCAACCAGTCATGCTGAAGAAGCTGAAGTTAAATGGTTCTATTAAGATCTACATGATCTTTTAGAACTAACACCACTGGTAAGCAAAAGTAGGAAGCCAGGAAACCCCTGGAGTAACAGGCAAATTTGGCCTTGGAGTACAGAATGAAGCAGGGCAAAGGCTAATAGAGTTTTGCCAAGAAAATGCACTAGTTACAGCAAACACCCTCTTCCAACAACACAAGAGAAGACTCTACACATGGACATCACCAGATGGTCGACACCAAAATCAGATCGATTATATTCTTTGCAGCCAAAGATGGAGAAGCTCTATACAGTCAGCAAAAACAAGACCGGGAGCTGACTGTGGCTCACATCATGAACTCCTTACTGCCAAATTCAGACTTAAATTGAAGAAAGTAGGGAAAACCATTAGGCCATTCAGGTATGCCCTAAATCAAATCCCTTATGATTATACAGTGAAAGTGAGACATAGATTTAAGCACTAGATCTGATAGACAGAGTGCCTGATGAACTATGGACAGAGGTTCATGACATTGTACAGGAGACAGGGATTAAGACCATCCCCATGGAAAAGAAATGCATAAAAGCAGAATGGCTGTCTGAGGAGGCCTTACAAATAGCTGTGAAAAGAAGAGAAGCAAAAAGCAAAGGAGAAAAGGAAAGATATTACCATCTGAATGCAGAGTTCCAAAGAATATCAAGGAGAGATAAGAAAGCCTTCCTCAGCGATCAATGCAAAGACATAGAGGAAAACAACAGAATGGGAAAGACTAGAGATATCTTCAAGAAAATTAGAGATACCAAGGGAATATTTCATGCAAAGATGGGCTCGATAAAAGACAGAAATGGATGGACCTAACAGAAGCAGAAGATATTAAGAAGAGGTGGCAAGAATACACAGAAGAACTGAACAAAGAAGATCTTCATGACCCAGATAATCACAATGGTGTGATCATTCACCTAGAACCAGACATCCTGGAATGTGAAGTCAAGTGGGTCTTAGAAAGCATCACTATGAAAAAAGCTAGTGGAGGTGATGGAATTCCAATTGAGCTATTTCAAATGCTGAAAGATGATGCTGTGAAAGTGCTGCACTCAGTATGCCAGCAAATTTGGAAAACTCAGCAATGGCCACAGGACTGGAAAAGGTCAGTTTTCATTCCAATCCCAAAGAAAGGCAATGCCAAAGAATGCTCAAACTACCACACAATTGCACTCATCTCACCTGCTGGTAAAGTGATGCTCAACATTCTCCAAGCCAGTCTTAAGCAATACATGAACCATGAACTTCCAGATGTTCAAGCTGGATCTAAAAAAGGCAAAGGAATCAGAGATTAAATTGCCAACATCTGATGGATCATCGAAAAAGCAAGAGAGTTCCAGAAAAACATCTTTATTGACTATGCCAAAGCCTTTGACTGTGTGGATCTCAATAAACTGTGGAAAATTCTGAAAGAGATGGGAATACCAGACCATCTGACCTGCCTCTTGAGAAACCTGTATTCACATCAGGAAGCAACAGTTAGAATTGGACAGGGAACAACAGACTGGTTCCAAATAAGAAAAAGAGTACGTCAAGGGTGTATATTGTCACCCTGCTTATTTAACTTATATGCAGAGTACATCATGAGAAACACTGGCTGGAAGAAGCACAGGCTGAAATCAAGATTGCCAGGAGAAATATCAATAACCTCAGATATGCAAACAACACTACCCTTATGGCAGAAAGTGAAGAGGAACTAAAAAGCCTCTTGATGAAAGTGAAAGAGGAGAGTGAAAAAGTTGGCTTAAAGCTCAACATTCAGAAAACTAAGATCATGGCATCTAGTCCCATCACTTCATGGCAAATAGATGGGGAAACAGTGTCTGACTTTATCTGGGGGGCTCCAAAATCACTGCAGATGGTGACTGCAGCCATGAAATTAAAAGACACTTACTCATTGGAAGGAAAGTTATGGCCAATCTAGACAACATATTGAAAATCAGAGACATTACTTTGCCAACAAAAGTCCGTCTAGTCAAGGCTATGGTTTTACCAGTAGTCATGTATGGATGTGAGAGTTGGGTGGTGAAGAAAGCTGAGCACCGAAGAATTGATGCTTATGAACTGTGGTGTTGGAGAAGACTCTTGAGAGTCCCTTGGACTGCAAGGAGATCCAACCAGTCCATCCTAAAGGAGATCAGTCCTGGGTGTTCATTGGAAGGACTGATGTTGAAGCTGCAGCTCCAATACTTTGGCCACCTCATGGGAAGAGTTGACTCACTGAAAAAGACCCTGATGCTGGGAAGGATTGGGGGCAGGGGGAGAAGGGGACAATAGAGGATGAGATGGCTGGATGGCATCACCGACTCGATGGCCAGGGGTTTGGGTGGACTCCGGGAGTTGGTGATGGACAGGGAGGCCTGGCATGCTGCGGTTCATGGGCTCGCAAAGAGTCGGACATGACTGAGCGAGTGAACTGAACTGCATATCTTTCAATGAAAACCTTTTCTGCGTAAACTATGGTGAGTGGGTTCTGCTGTTAGTAACAAAGATTCTTGAGAGATATAATGCCCATGTAGCTCTCCAGGTAGCCTGCTTCTCCCATTTCATCTGGCAGAGTTCCTCCTCCTCACAGGGTCTCTGTCCCTTCCTCCAGTGGGCTATGGTCTTTCCTGCCTCAAGCCTCCAGGCCAGCCGTTCCCTCAGATGAGAATACTTCTTTCCTGCTCTGACCCTGACTACCCCCAAAATGCAAAACACAGCTCAAAAGTGACGAGGTTACGTCCCCCTCACGAACAGCCTCCCAACATCCTACACTTGCCCTTCATGGTACTTATCACAATTGAAATTAAGTACTTAGTTGGTTAATTAGTGTCTTTCTTCCCAAATAGACTGTATACTAACTAACATTTATTGAGCTCTCTCCATATACGGGGAAGTCTTTTAAGAATTCACATGGATTATCTCATTTAATCTTACTGCAACTCTGGGGAAGGTATTATTATAACATCCAATTTAGAAATGGAGAATCTGAGGCCACAAAATCTGACTCCAGATAACACTTTTAATCCCATCTGTGGTCTCCACATGTGGGTGTCTGCTTCCCCAGAAGTTGTAAAAGGTAAGCCATTGGAGGGTGGGAAGAAAATATTAGAATGTATCTATCTCTCTATTATGTACATATTTATTTATTTCATCCTAATTATTTTATTTTGTATGTCAATTTTATAATACATATATTTTATGATATATATAATAAGTAATAATTACATAATCTATAAATAAATAAAAACAGCATAAATAGGCTCAATTATTTTCCTACGTGCATGTTCAGTCACTTGTCATGTCAAACTCTTTGAGACCCTATGGACTGCAGCCCACCAGGCTCCTCTGTCCATGGGGCTTCTCCAGGCAAGAATACTGGAGTGGGTTACCATGCCCTCCTCCAGGGAATCTTCCTAACCCAGGGATCAAACCTGTGTCTCTTATGTCTCCTGCATTGGCAGGCAGGTTATTTACCACTAGCACCACCTGGGAAGCCCTTTTTTCCTACAGGGACTTGCAATGACTGAAATCCTCTCAGCTCTGTGAAAGTAGGAGTCAGTATCCCCAGTCACTGTATCCCCAGCAGCCAGTATTGTGCCTGACACATAGAAGATACCCAATAAATATGTATTGACCGAACATTTGTCCCTACAAAGTGAAAACTCCCAGCACTAGCTAGGAAGAAAGCCTCGATGTCCCAACTATAAGTTCAGGTTCCCAGTGTTTTTGTATCTGTGAAGATTTCCTTGCTTGTTCCTCTTCAAATTCCAAATCTCAGACCAGCTGTGTTCACCCACGCTTAGGGATGGTCCATTCCCAGCAGAGACTCACTTTTTGTTGTGCCAGAGGTGTCAACAGCCCCTGGGGCAGCCCGTGGTTTCTTAGATTGTTTGCCTGACCTGCCCTCCTGGACAGTGAGGCCTGGGCGGGCTGGGGGTGGGGGGCTGGTGTGTGAAGTGCAGCTCAGGTCTTGCAGCGTCACCTGTGGGAAGTCTGTGCACCCCAGTTCCTCTGTCTTCTGCCTCTGCCTCCCTCGTACTCAAATTAATTTGAGTTCTTCCTTTCCCCACAGTTACAAAGGCTCTTAGGGGCTTGGGGAGTCAGAGGTGGGGATCACACCTGAGCTGGGAAGAAGGACCAGGACAACAGGAATTTTATCAAAGAGTGAGAGGGACTGGCAATGTGAGGACATAACCCTTCTCTAACAAAGGGCTGCTGAAAGTGGAATGTCACTGGACAAATTCTTGCTAAATTAAAACCAAACTAAAATCACCATCTAATGTGGGTGAAAAGCTGAAACTAGCCAAGCCATGTGGGCGTGGATTTCCCACAGGGCCCTTGAAAGTCCTGCTTTGGATACAGGCTCGGACCCCGTAAATGTTATTCTTCAGTCATTTTTAGAATTCTGCACTGGTTGAATTGTTTCTAGATAGGTTTGCGGGTTGCTTCTTCTCTAAGAGATGGAAGGCTGGGTGGGGTGCAGGGGTAGCACAGAGAGGCCTGTGGAAACATCAAACCTAACCGCCAAGGAACATCCGGGCTTGGAGGTCCTCAGGTCAGGGGAGGTAAGCCGGGGAAGAGGCCAACAGCTGGATTTGCAGTCACAGGTGCGGCCCTACCCAGGGCAGCCCCATGGGATCAGCTGACCTGTGAGCATCATTCCTGGAGCTCACACCAGGCTCCCACTGGCCAACTGGCCCCTGACCTTCCTTTCTTACATCTCCACCACCTTCAACACTGCCCATGGGGGTGCAAACAGCAGACAATCTTCCTCTATTCAGAGAGGAAGCAGTAACTGCCGCAGAGCAGAGCTGGGCGTCTACAAAGGCCACTCCTACGGCTGCGCTCCTCCTGTATGTTTGGAAACAAACAAGCTACTCCTTCCACTTCTTCTGTGCAGAGATAGCTCTGAAGCCGGCCTTCCCCAAATGGCCACCTGCCAGACTCTTCCAAAGGACATTTCTCATTTATTTAAAACATATGAAATTTGATAGGCACCTTCAAGACATTTTAAAAGATATTTTAAAGGTATCTCAAAAAATGTCACGAAATGCATTTTAAAGGTACTTTCACTACAAATATGTACTCAATTTGCATAGTCATCAATTCAGTAATCATTTAGTCAGAGCTTGCTATGTGCCAGGCAATTATGCTGAGAATGTTCAGTGCAAAAGGCAAACCCACGCACACACACATGGGTTTGCCTTTTGCACTGAACATTCTCAGCATATATGCACACACACATGTGTCTGTCTATAAAAAGATTGCTATGAAATTTGAACGAAAACATTAACCATCTAACCTTGATATCAAATAAATTAATTGCTTAACAACCAAACTGATAGTAGGAAAATGCCTGTTTCAAATGATTACTGTCTGGCTAATGGGTCTCAATTGAGTGTATTCAACTGCATCACTTTGGGAGCTTTTTAGAAGTATGAATGTCAAGGTCACACCTCAAACCCACTAAATCAGAATTTCTGAGAATGAGCCCCAAGAATGTGTCCTTTGAAAATGCTCTCAAGAAATCTTGATGTTTCCTCCTTGTTCAGAGCCTTGATCTGGATGATCTTAACAGCAGTTGAACAACTGGAGATCCACATTATCTATTACTAGTAGTTAGCTCAAAACCTAACTTCCTTATCATTTGTAAGTAATCATCATTAACTGTAACCACACTAATTGAATAGGGACCATATGGCGGGGTGGGGGCGCTTTCAGCTAATAACACCATGACCAAAGCAAAAAAGGACATGGAGCCCAGGCAGGACACTAGGGAAGGAAGGCAGGAAAACCTACATTGAGTACTTAAGTAAATGCCCCAGAAATAAAATCCATCCCAAACACCAAGAGAGTGGCTTAGGGAACCACAAATCATGTCCAAAACTTATGAACTAGCAAGACAGTCTGTAATCCACCACAGGTTCAAGCCCCATTTGGACAGGCCCAATTAATGGCATTCCCTAATAACTGGCAGATAGGCAAATAGGGGCCACGATTCCCCACACTAAAAATTGTGAGGAAAAACAAAGGAATGTTATTAGTGTCAGGGAAACCCATTTATTTAAAGAGGTTCATTTTCACTCAAGAAAAGGGTGAGTAATAACAAATGTTTTCAAGCATTTTCTATGGAAACTGTTCTAAGTGCCTTAAGCAAATGAACCAAACACTGCTATTAGATACCTATTATTATCAGAAGCCTTCAGGTCAGGTCTCAATTAAAGCAGCTTCAGAAGGGCAAGTTTAAAAACCTTGTTTCATCAATAAGACTCTCTGTGTTCCTGCTCTGGTGGCATGCCCCTGACCTCAGTACACTGACTTCTGGACATTCCAGCCATGCCACAGGTCAAACGGTATGTGCTTGGGCCAGTGTGAACAAAGAAGGGAGCATCCCTATTAAGCTTGATCATCGCCATGATTACTAGCAAAGCCCTTGAAAGCAACACTCCCCAACAAAAACAGAATGTAAGCCACAAATGTAAGCCACATACACAATGTTTACATTTTCTAGTAGCCATGTTAAAAATAAATAGGAGGTGAAGTTCCTGTTAATATATTTCATTTAGCCCAATACACTTAAAATATTATCACCTTAAAGTATCCATATGAAAAAATTATTGATGAATTATTTTATATTCTTTTTTCATGCTGTCTTTGAATTCTAGCATATATTTTATATATATCTTAATCTGAACTACCTGCATCTTTTTGTTAAACTCCTTTGAAGAATAATTGATAAATATAAATTTCAAGTGCTCAGTAGTGGCCAGTGGCTTCCATACTGGATGTCTCTAGAGGAATATAAAGGTTAGCTGCAGGGGAGGCGTCAATACTCAAAATCACTTCTCATTGCTAACTTCAGAGGATGCAAGCTTTCTTTTGATTTTTAAATAATAGCCACTTTTCCTTATACTCTCATCTTCAGAGGATGGAAATCCATCATCCATGGCTTGGATGTCTTCCATTTTCAACCTGAAATTGTTGGGGATAATTCCTTTACATTTTAGGAGTCTCTTATGCAGAAACTATTTTTCAATTGTCCCTGGCTGAAGCTAGTCCCATGAGGGCTTTCTTGTTTGAGTCTTTGGAATTTGGTAAATAAGAGCCTGTCAACCCTTCCTGGGCCACTGGGTTATCTCTGACTCGCTCCACAGCCCTCTGATGGGGCCTTTAAGCTGTTCCATGAAGAGGCCCACTCGGTTGAGAACCGCAGGGGGTACCAGTACAGCTGCTTTGTGCATCCTGAAGCCCTTTGGTCTCAGTGTCTGCCTCTCTCTGCAGATGTTCTCAGTCTCTCTCCTGCTGGGCAGGGACCAGGGCGGCACTCAGCAGTCCCACCGCACATGGCACATGTTTAGTGCTGAGACCACCTTTGGGGTTGGCACCTATTTCAATCACGCCTACCTTTTTTGTGTCCCTTTTCCTTTATTTTTTTTAACCTTTAATACACCTTGGTGAGGAAATTATATTCCAGAAGTACCCTGAACCTTCTCCATTGGCTTTTTTTTTTACGTTTGAAAAACACATTCTTCAAGAAGGCAGATGAGAATTCTAAAACCTCAAGCTTCAAGGAGTGGCCAGTCTGACAGTTAATACCATGTACAAACTCGTCTAACATTTTTAAAGTCCTAAAACATAATTTGGGTGACTAATATCCCCTGGGATAGGCCAGACACTTGGTTTCTTCCAGCCCCACCCAAATTCCCAAGTGGATCTCAAAAACATGCTGTCGGAAAGCCTGTTCTGTTTGTTTTGAACATCCCAGTACCTTCCAAGCCGAAGTTATGTGATCAAAAAAAATAACCCCCTCCTGCTGCACTAGCTGACCATGCACAGAGGCCTTGGAAGGACGCCAGCGGTGGGACGTGATATTCTGGTCCATGGTCCGCGGAGAAAGCAAGCCTGCCCTTCTGATGCAACACCTTAGCCAGGGAGGGTGTAACTGGCAGCATTCTGAGAGGGACTCGAAAAGAAAATAAGGGAAGATTGATGGAAAGGAGAAAGTGGAGTACCTGAGGAGGCCTCAGCTGGCTGGGGGGCAGGGAAACAATCTCTGTGGAGTGGCAGGATCTACACCACGGGAAACATGGAAGGCAGGCCTTGGAGCCTTCCCTCAGGATGTGCGTGTGCTCCTTGCAGGATGCCCTTTGTCGCTGAAGCCTTTAAAATGTTAAGCATGAAAAAGACTAAGAGAAGTTGGGGGGCGGGGGGACAGGGGAAACGGGCTATTCCTCAGCAGATCTCACCTCTTAAACAATGCTCGGTGCCACCAAGGGGTCAGCAGCTGAACATTCTCTTCCTGCTCTCAAGGCTTGTGCTTCCTTCTCTCCCTTGCCCTCTGTGAGTCTCAGGATTTTAATTATAGGGAAGGTAGAACTTTTACAACTGTCTGGAAAGCACATCAGGCTTTTTTTTTTTTCTGGACTTTGAAAATTCTGGGATTTTCCATATTAGCCATCAAATGAATTCCTACGGAGTTTCTTGCTAATCCCTGTCTAGGTAATACTAGACAAACACACACACAAAGTCACAATATAGATTCTGGTTGGAGCAACCAGCAGGCAGTATTGACAGTAGAAATTATTGACAGTAGAAATTCTGAAATCTTTTGTTCAAAGGCGAGGATGTTTCCTGGGATTTTTCTTGAGTTGAGCAGACAAGAAGCAAGGGAAGCAGTTGCTGATGGTGACTAGGGAGCTGGCATCAACTGGGGTACTGTGGCCGCCACATCCTTAAAACACCCTGTGAGGAACAACTGCTCTGTTCCCTCTGACTCATGAACGGGGCAATTATTTGAGTACCTTGGAGAGCCTGTGGCCTGTCATCTAGGAGGGGCTGCAATAAAAGGGTTGGTAAGGAAAAAAGCAAGTACTGTGTCACAAACCTAGAGGCTCTGTTTCCAGTCAAGAAATCCTTCTAGCTTTTACCTTTCAGAGATTATCAGCCGTTAGTTGGCCAGGACCTGATCGTTTTAAAACAATTCATTTGGCATATTAAACTCAATTTGTTTGGCATATTAAACCATACAAAAAAATTGTATGGTTTTACAATTTTTAGAAGTCCCATGCAAGAAGGGCCTCTTCAATCCAACTTTTGCAGCAACATTTAAAAATTGGCCATCAATATATCTGAACAAAACTGTAATTGAAAAAGATACATGCACCCCTACACTCACAGCAGCATTATTTACAATAACCAAGACATGGAAGCAACCTAAATGTCCATTGACAGAGGAATCGATAAAGAAGATTACGTTAGCCAAAGAAGATGGATAAAGTGATGTGGAATATTACTCAGTCATAAAAAAAAAAAGAATGACATAATACCATCTGCAACAACATGAATGGATTATCACACTAAGTGAAGCAAATCAGACAAAGAAAGACACATATGATATCATTTATATGTGGAATCTAAAATATGACATAAATGAATTTCCATGAAACAAAAACAGGCTCAGAGAACAGACTTGTGATTGGGCGGGGTGGGGGGTCAGTGCAGAAATTGAGTAGGGAGGGATGGACTGGGAGTTTTGGATAGGCAGATGCAAACTGTTATATATAGAGAATAGATAAAGAACAAGATCCTACTGTGTAGCACAAGGAACTACATTCAGTATCCTGTAATAAACCATAATGGAAAAAATATGAAAAAAGGTATATAACCATCATCTTTAGTGGAGGCCTTAATACCCTCGAGTTCAGCCTTGTTAAAAGTTTCCCTGAGTTACTCAACCACCAGTTTTTCCCAATCAACCCCATAAGGAAACGACTTGATTAGGAAGGTCAACGTCACACAGGTCCTCAGGATGCTGCTCTCTCAGTGCAAGTGCTCCCGCCCCCAACCCTCCCGACTCTCACACAGGTGAGATGGAGAGCAGTACATGGAGATTTGCCCCAAACCAGGGAAAGGTCAAGAGATTCATTTCACCCTGGCAATTTTCCTTCTCTGAAACACGAAGGTGGTTCAAGGATCTGAGTCTTTGCTTGTGTGACTCCTTTTGGGTAGACAAAAAGGCATCTGTACGCATGGACATGGATCTAGCAGTGAACACATAAATGTCTTTAAGGATACAAACAGAAACTTGTCAACAGAATCACGTTAGGGGAAGGGCCTGGGCCAGGAAAATTTCATTTGTTATTGTGTATTTTCTAAAGCCATTTAAATTCTCCAATTGTGTCATTATATAACTTCTGTAACAGAAATGCATCTATATTTATTTCTGCATATAAAGATAGGTAACATATAAATATAATATTAAAAACACCAGCTGAGTCACTTGACTCTATAAACTAGGTCTTTTGAATTTAACCATTAGAAAATAGTCAGTTGAATCCAAATTGAGAGATATTCTGCAAAACAACTTACTCAAGCATTTCAAAAATGTCAGTGACATAAAGAAGCAGGGGCCAGGGTAAGGGGATGTTGAGGAGCTGTTCCAGATGAAAGGAAGCTAAAGACATTACAACAAATGCAGTGCATGTGCTATTCACATGCTGTGTTCATTTGACCAATTACTTAACCTCTCTAAGCCTCAATCTTTCCATCTCTAAAATGGGGTGATAATAATCACTATCATTCCATGGGGCTATTTTGCAGAGTTAATAAGATTGTGCATGCAAGTGCCCAGCACATAGAAAATACTCCTTAAATGAGAATGTAATGGCTTCTTAAAAAATCTGTTGTTTTGAAGGGTCTGACTCTAACGTATGAAAATCAAAGATCATTTTTAAGCAGTCATCTAAATTGTAGAAAAAGGATTACTTAGTGAGGGGTTTAATTTTTCCTGAACAATTTACTATGAGCAAAATCATTGAAAAATGATACTTGTAAAGGGCACACTTATTACACAATGACACTTCCAAGGTTTATTATTCCTAGTATTTAACTACTTATCTCTTCAATTTTAACACAAAGCTAATCATTAATATTATCATATTCTAGAAGTAATTATTTTAAAAGCTTTTGCTGTAATAGCTGAAGCCAACCTGGCTATTCCCGGTCCTGAAGAAAGTAAAAGTGTTTATTTTTTTTAGGACTGACATGAAAGAGATTGATTTCTGATGCCAAGAAATCACTTAGCATTCATGTGACTTCAACTTCACAGCATCTTGGAATATGTTTATCCTTGATCAAAATTCTTCCTGGGGCAAAATGCCAATACCTTCTGCCTAGTACCTTCCCTAACAAAATCTAAAGAGAAGTTAAAGGCAAGGTCATGACCCACTGTTCCTCAGCCATGCTGGTGAACACTTTGGAATGTCATGAGCTAACATGAGCTGTAACCACTTTGAGTCCATTTCTTCTGGGAACCCCTTGTCTTGTGGATAATACTGTACCTCGCTTTTCAGTAGAGAAATTGAGATACAAAACTGGTGGGGGGGGGGAAGGCTGAGATCAGAATACCCATTAGGATAAAATCACTGAAGTCCCCAAGCTTGGGCCCCAGTGCTCATCACTCCCTGTGTGAAGTATGAACAGTTGGTAAGGAATATACATGCTTTCAAAACAGCCTCTTAACTTGCAGGGAGGTGGGTATCTTTTACAATTAGCCCTAAGTTTAGCACAAATGAAGATAAATAATTTTTTTATGTTTAGACTGATATACATATTTAGAGAAATCTCTATTTCTATAAGATTGTGAGCTTAACCATAGAAAAGCGCTAGACACTATTTTCAGCACTCCACAAATATGAAGTAATTCAAACCTTATAATGGCCTTATTATTGTCCCCATTTACAGAGGAGGAAACTAAGGCATTAAGAGTTAAATAACTTATCAGAGGTCATGGAATGACCCCTAAAACACATTGTTAATTAAGTATATTGCACTATAGATTCCATTTCTACAAAAAAAAATTTAACATGTGCATTTGGAGTATGTGCAATGTAAATGTACAGAAAGACGCCTAACTGGAAGAATATACTTAAATCACTGTTGCCTATTATTTCTGGACAGGGAGTAGTAGAGGGGAAGATAAGTAAAACTTTCAGATTTTGTTCTTTTTACTTCTGTATCATTTGCATATTTTACAAGGAGGTTATTTCAGGCATTAACATTCATAATTTTTTATCTTAAAATCAGAGAACCAGTTCTAACAAAGCAACCACAGAAATGAGCTTATCCTTCTTCTAAGGCACATAAAACTCCATTTGTGATGTACTGTTGCACTTATCTCCACCAAAATTTCTCAACAAGCATTTATTGCACACCTGGCAGGCATCATACTGGGTGCTGTTGTGTATTTTATCTCACTCAATCTTCACAAAATCCTCTTAAGACATAGATTCAATTTTTTATTTCAAAATTTTAAAACAGTATTGGGGGCACTTGAGGTTATTAGAATGGAATAATTTATGTAACATTTGATGTCATACTTTTCTCGTTTATCTTTTCACCATAACAGCCTCCTAAAATATGGTGAAACAGGAAGCTCAAGAGATTATTACTCCCAGTTTATAGGTGTGGAATCTAAAGCTCAAAAAGAATAAGTAATTCAGTCAAGATCACAGTGAATGATGAGTGAACACTATAAACAAGAATCTGATCTCCTGGATCTCAACCTTATATTCTTGCCACCAGAGTGTGGCCCAACTGGCCTAGTCACATTGCTATCTTAATGCCAACATTTGTGCATCGAGGATTGGATATGAACTCTTAGTGACCATCTAACCAGTGCCCCGCAATCCTGGCTACACAACAGAATCATGTGGGGAGCTTTAAAATACATTAATGCCTGAGGATTGTCTCAGACCAGTTAAATCAGAACCCATACAGGTAGGATTCAGACATCTGTATTTTGTAAATGCCCCTCAGTGATTCTAAGTCAGAACCAAGAGCCAACCTTATGAAGCAAAAAGGTGTCATCTGAAATGCTAACGCCAATTCATCAAAAGAGGTACAAGAGGGACATGTGGAAAGGCCCATGAGAGGATATTTAGGCTTGAGGAGAGTGTGTGAGCAGGGAATGGAGTCTGCTGTGGATGCAGGAGGATAGGTGGCTCGGGAGATGTGTGCCAGGCAGTCCCGATCTAGGAGGAAACCGAGGCTGGAACACTCAAGTGGTTCACCATGGTAACCAGAGGAGCTAGTGGCAGAGTCCAGTCTAAGCCCAGGTCTGCTAATGTCCAGCTCACTCCTCCACTTCTGTATGAAGCTGAGAAGCTCCCAAACCAATTCAGGACCACCAGGAAGATGTTAGACCAGCCCTCTGATTACCCTAACCATGGCACCCCTGACACACCTGCCATCTTGTGAGTCTACACCCAGCATCACCCTCACTGCAATGTACAGAGACCCCCAAAATAGGTGTGGCCCATGGCGGCCAGTGGGCACCAGGCACTTCCAGTGCCAGCTGCTTTCACTGCTGCCACCATTCAGGTTGACCTTAAAAGAGAGATCCCAGGAGGAGTAACACTGGGCCTGGGGTTGGGAGCTGCGGCCACAGCTTCCTTTTATTACTAAGGCCCGGGAGAGGTCGCTCAGGAATGCACCTGGCAACAGGCAACTGGCCACCTCCTGCCTGCCCCAGGCAATTTCTCTGGCAGTGTCCAAATCACTGCCTGTCTTTGAAGCCTCTGGGAGAGGTGACTTGTTCATGTGTTTGTGTGTGTGTGAGGAGTGTGAGTGTGTGTGTGTATGTGTGTGACTCAGGGATCTGTCATAAACACCCCATGAGTCACCCACTTCCTGACCAACACACTGTGGAGACAGCTTCAGGATGCACAAAAGCACAGGAAAAAGCCTTTTGGCCGGGAGAAGGTTGTATGTTTTCAGGAAACTGGTTACTTTTAATATAAATATACACACACAGCCCCAAGCTAAAACTCAACAAGTTTAGGGTCTCTTAGTTGAGGCAATTCTGTTGACAGTGGTTATTTTCTATTGTGGCAAAATATACATTACATAAAACTAACCATTCCAACCATTTCTAAGTGTACAGTTCAGTAGCATGAAGAGCATCCACACCATTGTACAACCATTACCACCATCCATCCCCAGAACTTTTCATCTCCCCAAAGTGGACCTCTGTACTCAAAAACAAAGCTCTCCATTCTCCCTTCCCACCCAGCACTAGTAACCACCAATTTCCCTTCTGTCTCTATGAATTTGAAGACATCCATTGTGCTTTACTTCATGCATCATTTATCACTTCATCATTATCATTTTTAATGGGAAAAATGGGTAATGCTTTGAATTATTGGTATTTATTTCTTTAAGAACTCCCTAAATATAAACAGAAATGATTCTCCTGAGTTGCTATTTCTACTGGGTAGCTATAGATGGAGAAGTAGAGAAGGCCAAAAGGGGCTCCAAATGAACACAGAAGTGAGCTTCAGAGAACCAAACCCAACCCACTCTAGCTACTCATATGAAGAGACTCCCAAATGCCACAATTCAGTGGTTTCCCAGGGTGGGCAGCCATGGCTTTGAAAGGCAGCCAGCTGATATGTGAGCCACATCAGCACATGAGCCACACAGGGCTCCCCAACTTAGCAATTTCTCTGGGAAACCCATAAAAGAAACACAGAGCAAGCAATGAGCATCGATGTCTTTGGCCCACATGTTGAATGGTTGTTAACACTCTGTCTCGTAACACATCTGCAGACCAGTTCTGGCTCTGCACGCCTCTGCAGGAAGGGGAGTCAGTGCCCACAAGGACTGCAGCTTCTTCCAGGGGAACCTCACCAAGCACGCTTCCTGCACCCCGTCACTGGTCTTGGGCCAGTGTGGACAACCCCTCAGTGTACAGGCTTGAGACTGTGAACCAGAAAGCAGTTCACTTCCCAAATGTCCTGTGGAAGGTTTCTTCTAAGCAAAGGTTCTCAACCTGGGTTCATAAACATCCTATCCCATGGCCCCATGACCCAGAGAAGGTCAAGAATCTCAGGATTTGTGAATACTTTCAGCTCAGACCATAAACCAACCACAAAGAACATTGTAGGGAATACAAACACTTGTGAAAGGTATAATCCCTTCCTTCAAGAAGCTCGAACCTGGTGAGGAGACTCAGTCTCCATGGAGGTGAGTCTGCCTACTGGATGCCGAGCCCTCCTTGGAGGAAGGTGCTAACAGAGCTGGGTTCCACTGGGAAGGAAGGTTTCAGGAGGAAGTTGAGTCCTGGAACTCTCAGGGGCCAGTTCTGTCAAAACATGTGGCCTTTTTGGTGTACAATCAGTCTGTTTTTTAAATTTCTAATCTTTAATCTCTTTGAAACAGGCCCTGACCATGAGCTACCAAGCCCATGAGTGGCTGCTCAGTGAGAGGAGACTCACCCTCCACCAAGCTCTCCCTGAGGGAGGCTGAGGTGGCCCAGCACTGCCCATTTCTAGAGGATCAGAGGCACCATCAGAGACCTCGCCTGCTGATTCATTTCCACACCTTGTCCAGCTCCACCTCCAGAACAATGTGTAGAAACATGTCAACGGCACACACCGAGTTCCGCCCCCACTCCCAACATCCTAAAGCAGCTACAGAGGAAATTAATGATTTCTCCCAGAGGTTTTTATTTACACAAATGTAAAACCCCGATAAATACCTTCCCAGATTTGTAGACCTCTTCTTGTTGTTTTTCTCCTGTTGCTTGGAATGAAAGAATGAGGATGGCACGAAAATAAACGCCTTTAGTACTACATGAGAGTGATAGTTTGGCGGCAAATTGCAGACGGTGGTTAAGAGAATCTGGGTGTGGTATTAGGACACTCACTGCAGTCAGTCACCTTTTCAAAATTAAACACAATCATGTCCCGCACACACTTCGAACATCTCCCTCCCACTGCTCTCAGGAAAAAGGCAAAATTCTCAATGGGGCGTACAGGGCTTGCCAGTCTGTCCCCAGTGAGTCTCCAGCCTCATTCGGCATCCTTCTCCCTGCCCCACAGGCATGCCCCCGTGCTTTCAGTTCTGCAATTGTATTACACTCCCTCTAGTCTCAGAACATTTACGCCTGCTGTTCCTGCCTGGAATCCAGTTCCTGCTCAACCCTTCACCTAGTTGGTGCATTCTAGCCCTTGCATTCTCTAGAGCTCAACGCAAACTTCATTTGCTCAACACAAACTTCACTTCGACAGTTCCTGACCTTCGCACTCCCCTATTTTTCTCCTTCTAGCCTCACCATCACACCTCTTTTTTTATGTGCTAAATAAATGAGACTATCACTTCTTCTGTCACTTCCAGATTTTTTGTGAGAAGTAGTATGGGATGGCAGATACACAGTAGATGCATCAGTCCAGCTTCCTAGTGTGCCTTTCTATATCACAGAGGCTGGAAAGATAAAAACCTAGTTTCCAGACTCAGTTTCCAAATGACTTGGATTTAGAAAGTTAGGAAGGCATGAGGTACGCATTCTGCTAGCACAGAGCAAAACTGGAACTAGAGCCAAGAGTTCTGATCTCAAACTTACAATGAATTATATTCTTAGAGCCAAAATTTCTGGGACTGGCTTCCTGAGGGTGGCAGAAGTAGACGCTCCCTGGGTAGAGCCAGTTCTGGGATCCAGCCCTGGTAGTCATTCGTGGAAGACCAGCCTGAAGACTATTTCTTCTAAGCACCCGATTCTCTATACTAAATCTCTTTCTGCCTAAACTTCTAAAGTGATTTCTGTTACCTGCCCTGGACCCTGTTTGATATATACTGGAAAGAGTTTCTGGAAGTATAACCTGCTATGGAAATGTGAGTTATGGTTACTCATCACAAAGCAGAGCTGCATTCTGGAAAGGGGCCATGGGAATAGCCATCAGTCACAGAATGTGCAGTTTCAGGAAGACTCACACTCCTGACACAGTCTCCCCTGTGTCAATAGCCATTTTAAACGAGAATCCTCACCAGAAACACGGAAGTGTCCCTAAGTTTCACTTTGGAATCCAGCTTCCCTTCCACAGTCTTATTTCTCCCTATCTGGAAATCAGGAACCGTGTGAAGCTGGCGGCATGTGGCTCCTGGGGAGGTTTTACTAGAACTGAACATCTCCTAGAGCATAACCAGGAAGGGCCAACATGCCAGCATCAGGTGGAAAGCCCATGAGTCATTCTCAGTGGCTCATACATTCGTCTCTCTCTCTGGCAAGTCTACTCTGCACCCTTGATGCCTGCTCATCCTGCGGTCACTCCCGGCTCAGGCAGGGGAGGCAGAGGGCTTCGCGGTGCTGCTCACTCCCCTCACATCTTTCACCACACAGGGCAAACCATCTCAGCACCTGGTCATATAAGGCCGGGCTGACGCTACTGGGGTGTCATCCACCAGGAGGGCAGCACAGAGGTCTTGCTTCTTCAGCACATAGTTTCTCCAGCCATCTACAAACCCTGGCTCAGCTACAGACAGCTCAGCTGGAATGCCCCAGGCGTGGCATTCATGAGCCTGAATGGAAGACCTGAAGCTCAGCAGGAGAGCCAGCGAAATTGAACAAACACCACCTAAAGCAGCCTTAGGGCCTCTGATTACTTGTCCATCTCATCTTACCACTCCTTAAGGCTTGTGGTGATCACCTGCCAGGATAAAAGCATCTCAGCTCAAGGAGGTAGCAGAGCAGAAGAGATAAGGGAGAGATTAAACACAGAGCACTGGAGATGTGACTCAGGAGAAGTGGAGGTGGGGAAGACGGGCAGGGAAGGGAAAGAATAAATCACCATCAGATAAAACTGTGTTCTCGACTGGCCTGTATGAAAATTGCCGTGCATCCCTTCAGGGTGGGAAGGGTCCTTTTTTGATGGAGCAGACAGCTCGTCAGTGTTCTTGGTAATACTGGGTACTGGCAGCAGTGTTTTGGGAGTACTTCCTCAGACAAAGCTTGGGGCCAAGCTGCCCTTGGGGAAGGGGCAGCTGAGCTGTAGAAACCCCCACATTCATCCTGTTTTCATCTACAGAAGGTCCAGCCATATTTGTTTCACATGTTGCACTTCTTGAACAATTTCATGTGAAAAAAAGAGATATTTGGGGTTTAAAAAGAGAGAGCAAGCTGGAAGGCCACTTATCTGAGAAAGAAGCACTAGGCTAAGAATCAGGGAGCCTGGTTCTACCGCTACTTTCCTGGGCAACCTTAGCAAGTTATTTTACCCCTCTGGGCTTTAACTTCACCCAGACACAGGAAAAGTACTGGCTTTCAAAGGTTACTGTCACAGAGAATTAACTATATTCAATATCCACAGATAAACCATAATGGAGAATAATATAAAAAAGAATATATATATGTGTATGACTGAGTCACTTTCTGTACAGCAGAAATTAACACAATATTATAAATCAACTATATTTCAATTAAAAAGTAAATTTTTTAAAAAAGGGAAAATAGGTCATTGCAAGGGTTCTATGGAGGAATGAGGCAAAGCCTATATCCAGCAGCTGTCCATGGTCTCCTGGAAAACCCTCCCCAAGAGAAAGACAGAAGCAAATATACTTTAGACCAGGGGTGGGACCCTAGAATCAGAAAGCACAGTCCCCAAGGACTCCCAGATGAATTCTAAGAAAAAGAGACAGCAAATAAAACAGGAAAGGGCTATTGAGCTTAAAATTCATGAGCCACTGGGAGCAAAGCCCGACTGCTCTAGATCCAGGCAGTGAAGGACAACTCAGAGATGAATCAAGGGCACCCTGGAACTCATTTGGGAGGCCGGTTCAGGTCAGTCACGGAGAGGCCCCCACTTGTGAACAGAGACGCACAGCAGCGTCTGTTCAGGGCGCCCTGGGGCAATGGGGCTTTAGCGGGTGGCAGCAGCAAGTTCTTGGAGCTCTGTGAGATCAGGGCCACAGCAGGAGCCCTCACCACTGGCCAGAGTCAGTGCAGCAGGGAGGGGATTCAGACCAGACATGGGCCACCTTGGGGACCCTCGGAAACAAAGATGACCTCAGGGAAGGCTGAAGGACCTGCCTCAGCAGGTGAGGACAGAGCCTGAGACACACAATACTGATGGCTACCTTCCCATAAAAGTCCCAAATGGCTGTGGCCTGGCAAACACAGACGACAAACATACCATGCAGGTAATGGTTTAAGAGGAGAAAATGTGAGATACCACCCACACAGTCCACGGCTAATGCTTCACTGACTTCCATAGATTTAAGCTTGGTTCATACAGAATAAGAGAAGAAAGGTGAGCCCAGGAGGTGAGCTCTGGCTGGGCCGTGCAGGGTGAGAAGAACCAGAAAGCTTCCAGGCAAAGCTGGAAGCATGAGAGGAAAGCACCAAGGCAGAAAGATGAGAGGCACTTCCAGGAAAGTTAGGGGCCTGGCTAGCAGATAGTCACACAACCAAGAAGCTGCAAGACAGAGATGAGGGACCTAGCAAAGGACTTCCTCCAAAGCAGCTTCAGAGCCTGCCCAGGCATCTGGGGCTGAGTCAGCTTAACCTTGACACTTGCGTTCCTTGCCAGGCAAAATGAAGACAATGACACCTTCCACTTACCTCTAATTGTAAACTGTTCAAGGAAATTCTGGGAAAATGTCTTCAGAGGGCAGATGAAAGGTTCATAACTGGTTTTCTTAAGCAGAACTAAACAGTTCTAGAGGTGAAGTCATAGACAGGCCCTTTTGAGAGTCTGCAGGAAACTTGCGTCTGCTGCTGCTAAGTCACGTCAGTCATGTCTGACCCTGCGTGACCCCATAGACAGCAGCCCACCAGGCTCCCCCGTCCCTAGGATTCTCCAGGCAAGAACACTGGAGTGGGTTGCCATTTCCTTCTCCAATGCAGGAAAGTGAAAAGTGAAAGTGAAGTCGCTCAGTCATGTCCGACTCTTAGCGACCCCATGGACTGCAGCCCACCAGGCTCCTCCGTCCATAGGATTTTCCCAGCAAGAGTACTGGAGTGGGATGCCATTGCCTTCTCTGACTGCAGGAAACTTAGAACTCTGATAACGAAAATATGACTGAATATTCACATATCTCAAAAATATTCATACAACTTGCAGTGATTCTTGGAACCCTGAAGCTCATCACCAAACCTTCAAGATGCACGATGCCCAAGTGGAGAAACTGTTGTCTCAGGAAAACTATCAATACTTTACAATACTTTTTCACTATTTTATATGGAAATATCCTGAACTGAGTAATTAGAAGTATCCTGGGTCATATCTGTTATCAGGTGGTAAGATGAGGTGGCTAAGGACACACACCTGAGAGTCAAGCAGGCTGAAATTTCAATTCTGCCACATGCTGTGCGGCTTCAAGAAAGTGATGTAAAATGATCCACGACAATTTGGCCATTCAACCTAACATCCCCCTGGGTACCAGTGGTTCCACTCCTATAGGTGGGTGGGAGCTTTATGTTTCTTCCCACAATAACCTGCTACTCAGGTTATGGTTCAATGAAAGGAACTCTCAGACAGACACACAGACATTCCCAGCAAACTGAACAGACACAGTCACATAGCGTTTCTAAAGGTGGATGGTGTCCGTAGGTGCACCTGTAAGATTTCTGCATCAAGGCAAACTCAACCACGTTCTGAAGTCAGGATCAGCCAGTCTTCTTGTGGACAGAACCTCCCGTACTGTGAGGTTCCCAGAAGTAAGTGTTGGGCCACTGGCTTTGCCAAGTCAGCTCTGTACTTCTTTCCTACTAAGGCAGAAATGACTAAGCAGACTTCCTATCCTACATATCTTTTGATGCCACTCGTTTCATCAATGAAACCCTACTTCTAATATCTCTTACACTAATCAACAGATACTCTGATGAGAAAATAGATAATGATATTTAAAGTCCATTTTCAGAGAGTGGGCTTCTGAGGGAGAGCTTTAGATGTTAACTAACCACCACTGGGGGGTAATTAAGTGAATCTCACATGCACAGATACATCACACTGTCTATAATGAAGTCATAAAAATAAATTATAAACAACATAATAGCAAGTTACTTAACTTTCTGAGTGTATTTACTCATCTCCATAATAAGAACAAAAATACAAAAATAAGGACAAAAATTCCCTGTATTCTTTTGAGAAATAAATGAGACACCAACAATAACAGCTAACGCTTATGAAGCATCATGTGCCGCCAGGCACATTTCTAAGTACTATGCATGGATTACCTCATTTCATCCTAACAGCCACCTTGTGTAGGAGGTAGGCACTCCTTCTGTCTTCTGCTTACAGAAGAAGCAACCAAAGACAAAAGTTTAAGTGACCACTAAATCAAGAAAAAGTGTATTTAAGGACCTGGTGTTGTTTGATGTGCAACAGGCACATGACAAGCAGGAGCTCTTATGCTTCTTGTCAAAGTGATGAGCAGCTATATCTACTCCTAGAAATTTGGCTTTGGAGTTTGATGAACAATACTACACATGTCAAACACTGATATTAGAAATTCAGATCTGTAAACAACCTCTTGGGAGAGGTTTCATTACTTAATTTTAGGATGGCTCCATGGTAATATTGATACTTGAACCACCTTCCCATAGTAAAGTCACCCTTTATTTTCCCCAAATAAATCTCAAGTTATAGTGAAAAATCAGGTCAACAGGATATCGGGAGACCCAGGTATGTCGTACTGTGGTGTGGTGTGCTGTGTTACGGTGTGGTGTGGTGTGGTCCACCCCGCTCATGTTCGCACTGTCTGAGCAGTTTCCTCACATGCCTTAACAAGGAGATTAAAGCTAGAGGGGTTTTACAGGTCTCTCCATTTTAACATTATATAATCTAAAATAATCTTTTTCCCTTATGCCCTGGTTTTGGGGTTTTTCTAACTAAATAGGACTTCAGCATATATATATACACACACACATACACATACACATATATATGTATCAAAGGGCTTCCCCGGTGGTTCAGTGGTAAAGAATTTGCCTGTCAGTGCAGGAGACACATGAGCCGTGGGCTCGGCCACTGGGTCAGGAAGATCCCCTGAAGGAGGGCATGGCAGCCCACTCCAGTATTCTTGCCTGGAGAATCCCATGGACAGAGGAGCTACTAGCTACTAGCCCACCAGGCTCCTCTGTCCATGGAGTTGCAAAGAGTCAGACACGACTGAAGCAAATGAGCATGCATACACCTCTTTAAAAATCCTCTCTCTACACGCAGTCACATTTCACATGTCTGGGGGTCAGGACGGCAACTTGTGGATCTTGAGGGAACACAGTTCAGCCAATACTACCAACAACAGAAAGCCTGTTAAACAAGTGATGGCACATTTATACAATAGAATAAATGCCACAGAGCCATTAAAAAATAAGGCAGCACCTAAATTCTGAAGCTCTATGTCCTGAAATCATCCCCAAGATATATACAGTGGTTGCTGTTGTCTAGTTGCTAAGTCATGTCTGACTCTTTTGTGACTCCACAGACTGTAGCCTGCCAGGCTCCTCCATCCATGGAATTCTCCAGGCAAGAATACTAGAGTGGGTTGCCATTCCCTTCTCCAGGGGATATTCCTGACCCAGGGATAGAACCCAAATCTACTGTATTGGCAGGTGAATTCTTCATCACTGAGCCACCAGGAAAGCCCCAAGATACATACTAAGTAATGAAAAATTTAAGTATAAAACAGTGTGCATAGTTTGCTGTCGTTTGCATTTAAAAGGAGAAGAAAATGATATATATCCTGTGCTGGTTGATGCATGGACTGTCTTGAAAGTCACATTAAAAAAAAAAAAAGTGTCTCCAAAGAAAGCTCCTGTTAGACTGGGACATAGGAGAGGGAAAGAGATCTGATTTTCATTATAAATTTTCATGCAAATATTAAATATTCTGCATGAATGTACTGTCTAGTTTCTAAGGTCAAGAAAAGAAAGAAAGTAAAGTCGCTCAGTCGTGTCCAACTCTTTACAACCCCATAGACTGTAGCCTACCAGGTCCTCCGTCCATGGGATTTTCCAGACAAGAATATTGGAGTGGGCTGCCATTTCCTTCTCCAGGAGATCTTCCCGACCCAGGGACTGAACCCGGGTCTCCCACATTGTAGGCAGATGCTTTTCTGTCTGAGCAACCAGGGAAGTATAAGATCAATGAAATATTAAATATTAATTTAAAATGCTAAAAATGTTTGGGTTTAGAAGGGTGCAAAAAACACATTTAGGTTTGTTCTACAAAGCTCAAGCATGGTAAAGGGTTTTGCTTTATCTTGAGAGATTTCCCCAACCCTTGGACTGTTTCTGCACAAATACCTCTTCATAGATGTCTGTCTCCATGGCAGCTGGCCAGTGCTGCCTGTTCTCTTTTTGTAGTTCTCTCTCTCTCTCTCTCACACACACACACACACACATATTAACATGATTGAAAGAGAAACTTTCCTGAATTTTGGAGAACTTGAGAGAGTTCCTGAAAGCACCTTGTCAGGTTATTTCCCACTGCCAGGATGAAGGAAAGGGGGAGGCATGGGAAAAGAGAAACCATCACTCCAAAAAGAATGAAAATGGAAGTGCTGCAAAGTAAATAGCTGCAAATTTCACAAGTGTCATTCACCATTCACAAAGATTGTCTTTAGACAACATAATAATCCACTACGACATTTATTCTGTCTATGGGATTATTACAGCACAATTTTACCTTTCCATCTTCCACGGCGTAGTATGATTTCTTTAATAGTCATTCTTTGTCTTTCCCAAGTTTTTGGGGTCAGACTAATTCAAATGATGACTTGGGGAAATTGAAGTGAGGGCTGTTGGCAGCCTGAAAAACCATGTGAGGACTCTCACGCCTTCAGCATCCCCACACAATTACAAGTCACTGCTTTCTAACCAGACCTTTCCTTGGCGTGACCTGGGATTATTTACTGTGCTCTGTCTCAGGCCTGGAATATCACTCCCTATACCCTTCTCTAACAAAAGTCCTAGTTCTTCCAGGAAGCCTTGCTTGACCACAGCAACTTACATGTTCTTTCTCTTTGTTTAAATTCATATGGTGTAATTCAACAAGTGTTAATCAGGTCCCTGTTGTTGAGGTGGAAAGAACAGAGAACTATTCAACTTAATTCACTGGGCTGGGGGCGAGGGGGACACTAAGAAGAAATAAGAGATAAGGGAAGAGATAAGGATGTCTCAGGATCTGATACTGAACCATGGTACAGCCAGTTTATGTGTGACCTTTAACTTCCAGAAATGATTATTTCTGGTAGCAGTTGTAGGCTACTGTGTACATCAGTCCTCTTCATCCAAAAACCACAGTGGGAGTAACCTAGAAGCCCCATTTCTAGCAAGTAGATGGGAGAAGACTTGTACCATTACCACTAGGGTATGACACACATTACATGAATTTCGGGAATAGGCACAGGCTGATGAGGCCTGAAACTTGCAGGCATGGGTTACACATAGATGACCAAGACTTCACCCTTGATGTCATGGAGCCTGTATTAGTCAGGGTTCTCCAGGGAGACAGAGCCAATAGGATATATATAGATACAAATGTATATAAGAGGAGATTTACGGGAATTGGTTCACAGGATTATGGAGGCCAAGAAGTCCTATGAACTGGCATCTGCAAGCCGGAGAACCAGGATAGCTTGTGATGTAACTCAGTCCTACTACAAAAGCCTGAGAACTAGGGGAGCCAAGGGAGTAAGGCCTAATCTGAACCTAAAGGCCCAAGAAGCAGAAGGGCCAATGTCCAGGGGCAGGAGAAGAGCATTGCCCCAGTTCAGAGTAGATTTGCCCTTTCTCTGCTTTTTCGTTCCATCCAGGCCTTCAATGGACTGGACGACATCCACCCACACTGGTGACAGTGGTTGTCATTACCAGTTTGCTGATTCAAATGCTAATGCCGATCTCTTCTGAAAATACCTTCCAAAAATGATACCTATCCAAAAAATGACATTTTACAAGCTAAGTGGACATCCCCTAGCCCAGTCAAGGTGACATAAAACTAACCATCATAGAGACTTCAGCCATGAAATTAAATGACGCTTGCTCCTTTGGAAAAGAAGCTGTGACAAACCTAGGCAGCATATTAAAAAGCAGAGATATCACTTTGCCAACAAAGGTCCATATAGTCAAAGCTATGGTTTTCCCAGTAGTCATGTATGGACGTGAGAGATGGAACATAAAGAAGGCTGAGAGTAGAAGAATTGATGTTTTTGAACTGTGATGCTGGAGAAGACTCTTGAGAGTCCCCTGGACAGCAAGAACATCAAAGCAGTGAATCCCAAAGGAAATCAACCCTGAATATTCATTGGCAGGATTGATGATGAAGCTGAAGCTCCAATACTTTGGCCACCTGATGCAAAGAGCTGATTCACTGAAAAAGACCCTGATGCTGGGAAAGACTGAGGGCAGGAGGAGAAGGTGGTGATAGCGAATGAAACGGCTTGATGGCCCTGTCAACTCAATGGAAATGAATCTGAGAAAATACCAGGAGATCGTAAAGGGCACGGAAATCTGGCCTGCTGCAGTACATGAAGTCACAGAGTCAGACTTGACTTAGTGACCGAACAACAAGAGCCCCATCTCGCAGGAAAGACTGACGTGTAAAAAAATATGTTCTAAAACAGTACCAGACATTGGGTAGCACAAAAGAAAGAATGGGTAATTCTCTAAGAGAAAGCTTCCTGGTAGAAGCAAAGTTGTGAATAACAAGTTTAACTGGTAGACAAGGAAGGCAAGACATCGCAGGCAAAGGGATCCTCAAGAAGAAAGGCATGAAGAGGTGAAGTGTAGAATGCTCCATGTCAGAGCTGTTATAAAGTATAAAGACAGCAGAAATAGAAGTTAAGAATGGAGAGAGGTATACAGCGATCAGATCATGGAGATCTTATAACTCAAAAAAGAACCAGTAAAGTTTCAAGGAAGAGAGAGGTAAAAAAGAATTTTCTTTTAAGAAAATTACTTTGGCAAAATGTTGAGGACATAGTGGGCTTCCCTAGTGACTCAGACAGTAAAGAATCTGCTTGCATAGAATACTGAGGAGAGGTGAGAGGCAGGCAGATCAGCTACAATGCTATTAGACTTGAAAAGAGGCACTGGCAGTGGAAATAAAGAGAAGAATATGGATTTGCAAGGCCAAGAATGTAAAACAAGTTTATGGTAGGGGGAGATAATGAATACAGTTTGGTACACATTGAGTTTAAGATGAAGCAGGGCTACCCAGGTAGATATTTCCAATATAAGTTTTTGGAACTGGTGATGGTTTAGTCACTCAGTCGTGCCTGACTCTTTGCAACCCTATGGACAGTAGTCTGCCAGGCTCCTCTGTCCATGGGATTCTCCAGGCAAGAATACTGGAGTGGGTTGCCATGCCCTCCTCTAGGGGATCTTTCCAACCCAGGGATGGAACCCGTGTTTCTTGCATTGCAAGCGGATTCTTTACCACTGAGCCACCAGGGAAATTTTTGGACAGATGGTCCTAAAGTTAAAGAGAGAAGTCAGAGTCAGAGAAAGGAATTCAGGAATCTTGTGCATCTACATGGATGGTAAAGCCATGGGCTTGGAGAAAATCAATGAAGATAGAAGGTAGGGAGCAAAGTAGAAGATTCAGGAAAATGGAATCCTGGCAGGCATGGCACAATAGATTATATGGTATCTTGTAGTAATATTTTCTGAATATTTTTCTTCCCAACTCAATTAAATTCTCCATGTTATCTTCTTCCTCTACTGTTAACCACTCCCTCTCCTTTTACTGGGAGGGGTGGCATGCCTTGTAGCGTGTAGGATCTTAGCTCCCCAACCAGGGTTCAAACGTGTGCCCCTGGTTTATGGAAGTGTGGAGTCTTAACCACTGGACCCCAGGGAAGTGCCACCCTCTCTCTTATCAGCCTCCCCTACATCCTTTCCCAGGCCACTATGAATCTAGTCGGTGTCTTTGTGCAAGTTAGAAAAGTGCACACCCTCTGAGCACTTGGCTTGGCAAGCAGCTTTGGGTAAGTTAGAAAAAAAAGACCCCTCCTTTGGGTTAAGACAGCTTTGTACCAGTACAGAGCTCAATAAGTAGAGTCAAGATTGATTCACCACCTTAGCCTGGGTCTTTGTGCAGTACCCTAACATTGCTCAAGCTTATGGGGGGCAGCCCTGGCCCCCATTCAGCAAGATCTTCATAATAAGATTCCTAACAAGACCCATAAGAGATACTTACAGATGACTCTTCAACTTCTTTGTGATTTAAAGTATTTTAAAGCAGTATTTTATTTCTTCCCTTTGTACCAGATTGGTACAAATTTTGCTAATAATGGCCCTTCCAAACTGGACCCCAGCTCTTAACAGCTAAGAAATAAAAACATCATGCTCATCACATGCAGTTCTTGATCCTTGTCCCTGATTCTAGTGAAAAAAAAAGGCCACCGAATCCTCCCTTTCAAAGGATGGCAGCTCTGAGATGCCAGTAACTTCACACTCTGTGGTGTAACCTGGCCAGCTCCCAGCCACATGACATGCCCACCCCATGTCTCTTTCAAGCCTTTCTTCAAAGCAGCTTCCTTCCTGCCTTTGTTCTTTGTTCTTTGGGAATAGTCTCTTTAGGAACAATTGATTTATATAATATTGAACAGAATTGAGAATTCTCTATCCTTGATATCCAATAATCATCTCATCTAAACAGATTTATTCATGCCACATATCGACGTGCAGTGTGCACGGTATAACCTTTCAGGCAAGGCCCATGCCTCTTCAAGTGCTCCTCCATGTTTAAAATTATGGTATAAATAATTACAGGATTCACTTCACTGATATTATTAATAATAAATTTCTGGGAATTACATTCTCAAATGCCTGGGGTGGTTTTGAATGAAAAAGAGATTAGAGAGAACTTCAAAGAAGAGAGAACATTGGAATTAGTAAGCTTTGAAATAAGGAAAAAAGAGAGGAAAAATAAGACTGTTTTCAGCTGCATTGAAAGGAGCATTGAAGTTATCTGGAGCAGTTAATTTTATTAAATTGTCATCCTCACATCTCGCACAAATAGAAGAAACTCACCCATAATCCTACCAGCCATCAAATTAAATTACTCTTATTTTTCTGAGTTCCCCTCTAATCTTTGTCACATGTATATAAAATGGGTTCATAGTTTTAGTCACAGATCCTGCCTAGTTTCATCAGATTTCAAATATGAAATGAAATTCAAGTCAATAAATATGAATTGAGCATTTATTATTACTTAAATCTTAGCCATGGGAAGGCTACCAGGCAACTGTTACACTATAGAGTTTAGAATCTCTGACACAGGTATACCAGAGCCAAAAGCAAGACAGGCTACCGAGGAGACAGCTGTTAGGAAAGGATGCCAGCACGAGGTGTCAGGAGCTGCGGGTTCTCATTATTTCAACCAGCTATGATCTTGGGCAAGTCTACCTCTCCGGTTGTTTCATTTTCCTCATCTGTAAAATGAAGGGACTGTACTGGATCAATAGTTTTAAGCTCTATTCCTCAAAAGGCTGCAAGAAGATGCTGGGGCAGGAGGTGTGATGTCTGCCCACCTTCCTGCAATCAGAGCAGCTCCATCTTTGTCTACTTTTTATGCTGATGTGTCAGACAACAAGACAGATCATGTGCACTCAGAGTTCTCTCAGAAAAGCAAGGGCATAGGGTCACTCTGATTATCAACAGTATTATACTGTTATACAGCCAGGGTTCAGAGAAGGGGGAGCTCAAGGAGGGCAGGAGAAGAATGGGAAAGGATCATGGAGGAGCCAGGGTTTGGACTGTCCTTGAAGGAAGATGGTACAGAGGGTTTCCAACCTACAACAGTTCAGATTATAATATTTTGAATTTACAGTGATGCAAAAGTGCTGTGCATTCAGCAGAACTTGTATTTCAAATTTTGAATGTTGATCTTTTCCTGGGTAGCAATTTGTGGCAGCAAGCTGCAGCTCCCAGTCAGCCATGCAATCACAAGGGTAAACAATCAATATATGTATGGTCACTCTGTACCCAGACAACCATTCTATTTTTCACCTTTAATACAGTACTCAATAAGTTACATGAGATATTTAACACTTTATTATAAAATAGGCTTTGTGTTAGGTGATTTTGCCCAGTTGTAGGCTAATGTGTGTGTTCTGAGCACGTTTAACATAGGCTAGGCTAAGCTATGATGCTTGGTAGGTTTAGTATATTAAATGCATTTTCAGCTAACAATACTTTCAACATCCTACAGGTTTATCAGGATGTGATCCCATCAAAAGTCAAGGAAGACCTGTACTTGGAAAGACAGAGGAAAGAGGTGAACAAAGAGCTCATTTCAGGGAAGGCATAGTGGTATGTTCAAGTCCCCAAAAGACAGGCGCACTTGGGCTGGAGCTGGGCCTGGGGAGCAGAAGAAAAGGCTATGGAGTAGGATAGAAAGAAGGGCACCCATGCCTGAAGGGAAGCAGTAAACACAAGGCTGACAAAAGTAAACTTTGGATTACTTTGTAAGATCTCCTGAAGATTTCTGAGCAAGGGAATGACATGCTGAAATCGGTGCATAAGGAAGATTAGTCTGTCAGGTTTTCAAAGAGCAAGCATTTCTTGATGCTTATGAGATGTCTGCAGGCACTGAGAATACAAAGCTGGAGAAGACAGCGGCTGCCCTTGAGGAGCCTGGCAGAGGGGAATGCAGAATGGGTTGAATAGTGGAGAGCGAGAGTTGGGGCTGGATTAAGGAAGAAAAATTAGGGCAGCGAAAGGGGGAAAGAGGAAGAGATAAGAGACACTGCAAAGTAAACATAAACAGGACTTGATGGCTGGCTGAATAATGTAACTTGAAGAAAGTGAAAGTGTTAGTCGCTCGATTATGTCCAACTCTGTGATCCCATGGACTGCAGCCTGCCAGGCTCCTCTGTCCATGGAATTCTTCAGGCCAGAATACTGGAGTGGGTTACCATTTCCTTCTCCAAGGGACCTTCCCGACCCAGGGATCAAACCCAGGTCTGCTGCAATGCAGGCAGGTCCTTTACCATCAGAACCACTAGGGAAGGCCTAATGTAACTCAAAGAGAGGAATAAATACTAACCACACTTTTTAATCCTGAAGTTTGAGAGTAGCGTCTTCTTTTGGAGCCACCAGTAGACCCTCTTTCCCAGCCACCCTTGTGGCTGAGTATACCACAGAGGAAAGACTGTGAACAGAAGTAATGTGTCCCCCGGCCAGGTCTGGTCCATAAAAATTTCCCACCTACATTTCTCCACTCTCCTTCCCAACCTCCTGATAAATGGAGAGGGCTCTGAGGCTGAAGGGGAGGTCAGATCCACAAGACTGAAGGAGGCCTACAGGAAAGTCTGCCTGCCAAACAGAAGCACCACCTGGGCTTCACATGGCTCACTGTGGTAAGCCACTGACATGCTGGCATCATTCGCTACCTCTATTGACTTATCCTGAGACCAAAAACAACAGTCATGCCATTTTAACAACAAATACAGGAAGTCGAGATGGGCTTAGAGGGTGAAATAATAAATTCAGTGTTTCATTTAGGGTTCTTTTGCTTTGAGATACTATTAAACCTGAGCTAAACAACCTTTTAAAAGGAGATAAAGGAGTTATTGATAACACTTCCAACTTTCAGTAGAGCTTAGAAGGAAGCCTTTTCCACAAGGTTATGAGCCTCACTTTGATTGGTCCAACTTAAGTCACGTGCCCCATCTGAGAGCCAATAATAAAAGCCCTCCTTGTCTTGAGCAGGGTGGCTCTGTACTTGGAAAAGGATCAACTCTACCCAGAGCAAGGGTGAGGGAGGTTCCCCAGAGGGAAAGCAGGATACCACTACTACAGAAGGGGAAATGGATGTCTGATGTTAAACAGCAGTAGAGGTGCTTTACTGTCTGTTACAGACATGCCTAATTATTTGGAATGCCCAAAAAGAAAGGATATGAAGTATGAAATTAAAACCTAGATAGAAGTGATACAAAGTTTAGTCCAGGCCATGTGAATAAAAGATTTCCTTCCTTTTTTCTGACCCCCTAAATCAGAGAACAGTGAAGGTAGAAAAAACAAAAAATTCCTTTTGGGGGTCTCATTTGATAACAGTGGCTTCACTGTGTCCCTTGCCTCTCTTCTCTACTGAGTCTTTATCTGAGCAGTTAGGAAAGTAACATACTTTAGGGACACAGGTGAGGAATATAAAAAGAGATAATATATAATATTGAAAAGTATTTTGCAAACCTCAACACTCCCATAGCCTTTTTTTAAATGCTGACTTGATGAGGGCTGCTGAGTTGGGTTGCACAACCCCAGGACCAACTTTCACTGAGAATTCAGATAACATGAAAACAGTGCCCCCTGGAGTTGTACATTAAGCCAGCACTGGATTCGGGAACTTCCTTTACATAAGAAAACTCTTTACCTGAACACAGAGAATATGACTGACTATGTTCTGAACCCGGCTTATATAGCTCTGGAACATTCTAAAGCCTTCCCCATACTTTTATAAAATGCTTGATCTTACTTCAGACATTTACAGAGTGTATCCTACTTACTTCTGGATCATACTATGTCCCCTGGATATTTCATGCCCCTCAACTCCTCTCCTGCATCTGCTTCTGCCATCTTGGTTCCACCCTCTGTGGATCACTACAAAAATTTGCCTTAAACCAGGCATCTTATGAGCTTAAGAACTTAAGATTTAAGGTTGTCACTGAGGAAGAATTATATCATATGTCAGACAGTAAAAATAAAATCTCCATTTGATTTTTCTGTTTTCTGCACAAACTCCTCTTTGTAAGCCTCTCCTTATGAACTCAAAACTGCAAATTTATTTTGACCCTTTTCCATAAAGCTTTTCCTAAATCTTTCCCTGCTCCAGTCAGTATTTCAGTATCTTCCATCCAGATTCCCTTTATAACAGAACCATGCCATCCTAATTATTGTAACTTTAAAATAAGTCCTGAAATTAAGTCATGTTAACCTTCCAACTTTGTTTTTCTTTTAAGTATTGCTTTGACTATTCTAGATACTTTACATTTTCATTTTCAGTTTGTCAGTTCCTACCAAAAAAAATCTGAGGAGAAATGACATTTTAACAGAATCATGTTTCTAATCCATGCACAAAGCATATTTCTCTCCATTTACTTAGGTCTTTTAAAATTTCAGCACTATTTTGTTATTTTCAATGCTCAGGCCATATGCTAAATTTAACCCTAAGAATTTCATACTTTATGCTGTTATTTACATTTTTAAGTTTCAGCCTAATTGTATATAGCTATCATAAAGAACTACAGTTGTTTTTTATATGTTGAGTTTGTACCCTGTAACCTTGCTAAATAGGATGCAAAATGATATAGTCATGTTGGAAACAGTTTGGCGGTTTCTTATAGAGTTAGACATACACCTACCATATGACCTAGAAGTTTCACTTTAAGGAAATGGAAACACATCCTCACAAAGATGGGTATGCAAATGTTCATAACAAACAAAACTAGAAACAACCCAAATAGCCATGAACAGGTGCATAGATAAACAAATTGTGATATATCCCTACAAAAGAACACTACTCAGTGATTAAAAAAAAAAATCAACTAGTAATACACGCAGCAACGTGGATGAATCTCATGGATGAATTTGAAAATTGCCCGCAAAAGGAGGCAGACAAAAGAATATTACATGATTCCATTTATATAAAACTCTGGGAACAACAAATTTAATATATAATGACAGGAAGTAGATCAGTGTTTGCCTAGACCAAGGGTTAACAGTAAGAATAACTGGGAAGGGCCACAAGGGAACATTTTGGAAAGATACAAAAGTTCTGTGTCTCAATGGTGATGATTACAATGCTACTTCCCCTTTGTGGATCACAGCTTTATCATGGCAAAGGGGCTTGTATAACTCAATAAAGCTATGAGCCATGCCATGCAGGGACACTCAAGACGGAGGGGTCATAGTGGAGAGCTCTGACAAATTGTGGCCCGCTGGAGGAGGGAATGTGAAACCACTCCAGTATTCTTGCTGCAAGAAACCCATGAGCAGTATGAAAAGGTAAAAAGATATGACTCCAAAAGATGAGCCCCCCAGGTTGGAAGGTGTCCAATATGCTACTGGGTAAAACAAGAGGGCATTTACTAATAGCTCCAGAACTGCTGGGCCAAGGCAGAAATGATGCTCAGTTGTGGATGGTGGTGAAAGTAAAGTCTGATGCTGTAAAGAACTGTACTGCATAGGGACCTGGAATGTTAGGTCCAAGGAGAAGAAGTGACAGATTTTATTCTCTTGGGCTCCAAAATCACTGTGGACGGTGGCTGTAGCCATGAAATTAAAAGACATTTGCTCTGTGGAAGGAAAGCTATGACAAACTTAGAGAGCATATTAAAAAGAAGAGACATCACTTTGCTGACAAAGATCTGTATAGTCAAAGCTATGGTTTTTCCAGTAGTCATGTATTGATGTGAGAGTCAGACCATAAAGAAGGCTGAGCACTGAAGAGCTGATGCTTTCAAATTGTAGTGCTAGAGAAGACTCTTGAGAGTCCCTTGGACAGCAAGGAAATCAAACCAGTCCATCCTAAAGGAAATCAACCCTGAATATTCATTGGAAGAACTGATGCTGAAGTTGACACTCCAATACTTTAGCCACCTGATGTGTAGAGCCAACTCATTGGAAAAGACCCTGATGCTGGGAAAGACTGAAGGCAAAAGAAGAAGAGGGCAGCAGAAGATGAGATGGCTAGATAGCATCACCAACTCAATGGACAAGGATCTGAGCAAGCTCTGGGAGATAGTGAAGGACAGGGAAGCCTAAAGTAATGCAATCCATGGGGTCACAAAGAGTCGGAAATGACTTAGAGATGGAAGAACAACAACACAATGCTATTTACATTAGTCAAAACTCGCTAAATTGAGCATCAAAATGAACGCATCTCTTGTATGTACATTTTACCTCTTTATCGAGAAACTGAAAGCACTCGGGCTTTTAGAAAGCAAGAAACAACTGAACTTCAAGGACATAGCAAATAGGACAGAAAAGAGGAATTCTTTCCTAAACTGATTGTTACTTCTACACACAGTGCTGACCAGTAGAACTTTCTACTCTGTCTGATACAATAGTCATTAGGTATATATGGCCATTAAGCTCTTTAAATGGGATGGCACAAATGAGGAACTGAATTTTACATTTTATTTAATTTTAATTAATTAGGATATAAATGTTAACAGCCACCTGTGGTTAGTGGCACATACTGGACATCCAAGGTAAGGAGTGAATTTCCTATGTCTCTGTTTGCCTGTTAACTCATCTCAGACCTGGTAGTAGCTCTTCAATAAAGACAGAAAAAGGAAAAAATGAAGTTAAACAGGATCCAAATAACCAAATGTTCACTATAGCTGTGCCAAATGGCAGAGAGGACAGAACACCAGACATGGTCCTTAAGGTTCTTCTTCTGTTAAAATTCGGCTTTTACTCACTGTAGACCTCACACTGTCCTTGAGGCTAAAATGAGAAATGCAAGTAGGAAGACTAACCTTAAGCTGCAGAGCAGTATGCAAACTGAAGGTGCTGAATGCCTTAACAATATGGTGGCCGCATCTGGGGCCACCAGGGATGTTCAACTGCAGGGCAAGAGGGTAATGCTCAGGCCTTCCTGGAGCCACACGAAGAGACTGCGTCTATGCCTTGGTTCCAGCCGAGCTTTGACATGCTAATACTGCAATTTCCGAGGAATGCACACCACCTGCGCCCCAATAACCTTTCGATTTACATACACACGCGTGACCTTTCCTATCCTAGGGCCACTCTACCAGTATTGATCGCTGGTTTGCAGGGGAGCGCGCTCTGCATAGGAAATGGTGGTGGCGCGGCGGCGGCGGCCTGGGGGGATAAAAGCTCTGGCGCTCACTACGGGCAAAGGCACGCGAGCCCCACCGTGAGTGACAAGCCCCGCCGGACGCGGGGACAGAACGCGGAGTCCTCGTTTGCACTCTCCGCGGTTCAAAAGTTGTCCCGCTATCTGCAGGAACTGTTCGCTCCGCCCTCCACGGCTGTCTTTTGTCTTTGAAAGCCTGGAGACCGACAGCTGGATTATTATCTGTGCGTGCAGGTGTTGTTGAAGAGACCAATTTATGAACAATGGCCCTCCCCACGTTGTCCAAACAGAAAGGCTGCGCCGCAGCTGTTATTTGCGGAACCTGTCCCTGTTCGCCGCGCTGCCGCCGAGCCTCCAGCTGTCCCGAGCGCGCTGCGCCCCGCGCCGCCCACCGCTGACAGCACCCCGGCCCTCCCCGCGCCGCCGCCGGGGCGAGGTGCCTGGAGGCCGGGCGCGCAGAGCCGCTCCTCCCGCCCGGCGATGCGCCCGGCAGCCTGGCCGTGATCTCGGCCTTCCTTGGGCTGGCCCGGTTTCCAAAGCTCGCTCCTGGGGATCCTCCCTTCCCATTCCGTACTCATCATCCGGGCACGAAAACCGAGTCCACGGGTGGAGTTGTTTAGCCAGCCTGATAGAACACGAGTTTAAAGAACAAACCTTTATTTGGGCATTGATTTTAAAGATGTGACCCAAAGTTAGGTGCAGGTGTCCTTGCCCTGTAACGTCTGGACGAAATTGCCTTGAACCCACCAATTCTACAGTCCAGGATGCCCCCAAGACCTCGCCCCTAGAGTCCTGCTAATTCCCCTGGGGTCTGAGGTCCTCCTGCTGCCGGAATCTGCGGCCATGCTTTGGTTCCTCCACCTACCCTAAAGCCAGGTGCCCTTGCCCTGGTTCCCAAAATAAATCTGCTGGCGTGAAGCAGTTCGTGGGAGGTTTCTCTGAAAACAAGGAGGGAGGTTCCACAAGAAGGGTCAGTTCTCCCCACCCACTTCCCATGGCGACATCGCTGTTTCCACCCCGAGAGCGCGGAACTCCTCTCTCCCCACTGTATATACAGTCACTGTCCATCCCCAGGCCCTTCCCCCAGACTTCACCACCCAGTTTCTACCAAGGGCCATCCAGTGTCAGGGCTCGCTCTCCTTCAGGGAAGAAGCACTGTTTTCTTCCTGGTACAAAGACCTTCAGTTCCCGCTGGTGTCCTGCTGGCGTCAGCATGTCTGCTGGGCTGCCAGTTTCTCAAAAAAGTTCACCAGCCCCCAGCACTCGGCTTTCTCATGACAGGACAATTCACATGGACTGGATGGCTGGCTCCACAAGGAGCAGGATTTCGTAAATAGCTTTCAGTCCTGAAATTCCAACAACAATCTTAAAAACATCAATTGCTGATTCTTGCAGGATGCAGCTGCCATGCTTGCTAGGCAATATATACTTAGATTGACATATTTTACAAGCTAAGCTAAATTCAAACTGACTAGCCTTTTCCAAGTCCCTGACAGGTGACTCCAGGGTTCCAAAAGCCTGTCCATACATCTGTGTACCCATTTCAAGATTACAGACATGAGCATATAGTATTTCTTAGGTTATGGTACTATAGATATCTTAAAGAATGTTTTGAGTCTGAGCTGAAAATATGTCCTAAATATCTTCAGATACCAATTTCTAAGACCTCTGCCATTCTCAAGAATAGAGCTATAAAATAAGTTGAATAGTCCTGGACCTCTTCTTAACCACATTTTATGGTAATGGAAATGCACTCTAAAATTACTAGTCATGTCCTTCACAAACTAACCTTAAGCCCAGTTTCCTAATTTGTAGTTAATTTTTTTAATGTATGTTAGACATATAAAATATAATTCCTTCTCCCTTCACTTTTACCCAAGAGACAAAGACCAATCAAAAAGAATTTTTTTAATCCTGATCTTAGATAACATATCCTGGTTTGTTCTGGATTTTTAAGGGTCTGAAGGAAAAGGAAATTTTTTGAAAGAAATTTGAAATCAGCTTCCCAGAGAGAACATTAAAATTCAAGAGGTTTCCATTTCGAAAGGCTCTAGAATTTTGCCTACTGCCTTTGAATTCCATAAGACAGAGGCATCAAAATAGATTCACACAGGGGCGTGAGTGGGGCTTGCTGAACACAAGGTGAAACTCATGTGATTCAAAGTGGTCCAGTCCTCGCTGAGCAGCAGTGGTTGCTTCAAACAGCAGCAAGCCTGCGCCTGCACCAATGTTCTAGGTTGGATAAGTGGCTGGCACCCAGACACCATCTCCAGGGCAGGGTTAAGATGTCACAGCCGCTCAGGGCAGTTCTGTGCATGTTAACAAGCTCTGTGGAAGAAGGCAATCCACTTGGCTCAGCACCACGTTAAGACTGGGGAAATACGAACTGGGCAAATATTTATCTTTGGGGACCTCCAAGAGACCTCTAGGGGGAGGAAAATAAATCTCTACACATGTTTACTCATAATGATTTCCAACAGGCCCATCTACATACAAGTCCAACATTTCATTAAACAGACTTCTTCAATGGCTGCCACACTGGGTAAATACATTATAAATAAAGGCACAGATCCTCTTTGCAGGGTGCATGGAGGCGTAATGTTTGAGTACATGATACCCATCTCCCAAACCAATCCCTTCTCTGGGGGCCCAGGAAGCAAAGAGTTTGCTGAAGGATTTAATTTCCTTTTTTCGATAGAGTTGTTTATGGAGCGACTTCCATTTGAAGGAGCATATGCTCATTTTCACAGTTTTGGAAAAACAGAAATTTGAAAGAAGGGGAGATAAAAAAAAACAGTGTAAGGGTTGCTCACCCTTGATCTATCCAAGGAAACTCAAGAACATTCATTGAACATGATTTTAAAAATGAGTTCCACAGGGCCTATTTTCTTCATCTGGCAGGAACAACAAAGCTAATATTGGACTCCAAGTTTGAGTGCAAAAAGAAAAGGAACATGACATCAGACCACCTTCCCATAGCAAGGCCCCAGGTGATGCTGAGAAGGCACTTGCTTTTGGACAAGGCTCCAGCATGTACACACACACACACACATACACACTCCTTTCACACAATAGCTTGACGTAAGGAAAGCAGGGAAATCACTCTCCAGGCTACAGGTTCTCCTATGTTATTAGTCACCCTTCCCTCCTCCTGCCAATTCTCACTGGCAGCTGGGCTGGGCAATGACTCAGAAAGCCAGGCAGTGGGGAGAAGCTAGCTCACCACCATGGCTTAAGAAAATACTGAGGCCTTTTCAAGTATGTGTATTAGTGGCACTCAGTCATGTCAGATTCTTTGTGACCCCATGGACAATAGTCCGCTAGGCTCCTCTGTCCATAGGAGTCTCCAGGCAAGAATACTGGACTGGTTACCATTTCCTTCTCCAAAGGATCTTCCTGATCCAGGGACTGAACCTGAGTCTCCTGAATTGCAGGCAGAGTCTTCACCATCTGAGCCCCCAGGGAAGCCCTTTTCAAGTATAATTAATTTATAAAGAATTTACTAGTGATCAGAAGAGGGAAGAAAGGGGCCAATGAAGGGTACAGGTGTGTTTTGGGGCAAGGTGGGAGATGAAAAGTATGTGGACAATAGTTAGTGGAAAAGTGACAGCCCCTATTTTCATAAACATGGCTCATGTAAACTAGCAAATACCATTCTGATAACTTGTGCACACTTCTTCATGAACATTCTGCCATGGGGAGATCCGAGTTCAGCAAAGCACCACCCTCCCGCCCCCACCCCCCGAACTCACTGATGAAACCAAGTCTCGTTAGCACTGCATATTACGTACTGGGAGCAGCTCTGCGGAGTATAACAGGATCTCTGGAAGGGACGGATGAGAACAACAGCATGAAACTCAGACCTGGGCCAAAGTGACAGCTGAGTACCAAGACACACCACAGCCAGACGGAGGAAAAACAGTGCCAAACCACAGTGTCTTCAGTCCTAAATGCATTTCCATGGTGGCTCCTTTATCCGTGTATGGTATCTAATTTGGCCATCACGAGTGATAACACCAGAGGAAACACAACCTAAACACATCTGAGTGTGTTTGGGGGTAGCACCTGGGTCTGCTCTTATTTCTTTGGACATAAAGCAAAATGTCTCTACCCTCCGTCTTCACTACTCAGGAAGCAGGGCAAAAGCTTGCTCTCATCTAACCCCACAGTGATCACATTATAGATGTCTGCCACCCTGGCCCTTGCCTGTCCCTCCCTGTCACAGCTGGCTGCTCACACTGGGCATGACAACATGATTGCAGCTCCAAAAGTGGAACATTAGGGAGGATAATACCCTCAGATTCTCAACACTCAATCACATGCTCCCCAGCCTGATGTTCCAGACTATAGCCCTCCCATTTACATGACTTGCATCTGATTTATGGAACAAACCCTACTGCTTCTGGCTCTTATTCAGCCCCACATACAGAGGAATGAGTAAAAGCTGTTTTCTCCACAGCAGTATCTCGCCTCCTTGGCAGGTGGAGAGGATGATATATGGAATAACTGGCATCTCCTCCTCCTCCTTGGAAAAGGATTCAGCACACACCAGCTCCATCAGCCAACCCACCAGCCAGCTGACTCTCCGGGGACCTCGGAGGGCCGAGCAGCAAGGCTGGCCCCAGCTGCCAGTTCCAGGAGAATAAGCCACTGCATTGGTTCTGCCCTCTCCTGGAGCCCAAATCCCCAGGCAGCCTCAGCCTCCAAGCCCACAATCTATGCTCCAGATCCCCAAAAGGCCTCTCCCATCATCACTGGAACCTTCTCTTAAGGCCCTTTCTAAAAGCCTATCTGTCCCACTAAAGCCTTCCTTTAATCTGCCCATGTTTCCTCTATACGTGTGTGCTAAGTCACTTCAGTCATGCCTGACTCTTTGTGACCCTATGATGCTGGGAAAGACTGAGGGCAGGAGGAGAAGGGGGCGACAGAGAACAAGATGGCTGGATGGCATCGACTCAATGAACATGAGTTTGAGCAAACTCCGGAAGATACTGAAGGACAGGGAAGCCTGATGTGTTGCAGTCCATGGGGTCACAAAGAATCGGTCATGACCTAGTGACTGAACAACAATGGAGAAGTTTAGAGTTAGAGTTCATGAAATCATGAGGAGCCCTAAAACCTCATCCCCGCTTGAAGTTGCAGCTTGACAGCCCAAGTACAGCTATTGATTATGATGCCAAGAGACCCCAGAGTCCTTCTAGAAATAGCTTTAGAGGCCAGTTGACCAGCTTTTTGCTATCACAAAGACAGCCCATTTCCCTGGCACACGGCAAGATTTAAGTGAGAAGATCATTCTGACAAACACGGAGGCCCAGGGCAGACTAAACTGTTGTGTGGCTGTGGCAATAAGCACTGCCGTTAATTTAGCATCTACCAAATCATACTATACTGTCTCACTGAACCCACAGCACAACCTTGTGAGGTTAAGTATCCCTCCCCACTCCATTTTAGAGGTGAGGAAACTGAGCCCCAGTCCCAAGATCCGACAATAATCAAGCAGTGGTCCCAGGCTCTGAACCCAGTTCTGCCTGACTGTAAATTTCCCCTGTTGCTGCCGCCGTATCTCCCAAGTACCTTATCTTCGTGCTAATTTCTGATTTCACTCCCCGTTGTTACTAGCCTTTACAATGACAACAAGACATTTTGGTGCCATCCCTTGGCAGGAAGCACGAGCATCATTACCCAGCTTAGGAATTAGAATAACAGCTCGCTGCACCAACAGATGACGTGGTGCCAGGCCATCAGAGAACTGGTCGCAGCCAGTGGAGGCTGTCCTCTGAGAAGGAGAGGCCAGTTTGAGAAGGAGATATTTTAATTGCCCACTGAGGAAAGAATGCAGAGGTGCTCTTAATCAGGGGATCCACTCCTGGTTCCATACAGCTTTCTGTTACTTAGCAGACTTGTTGGGGAGGGAACTCTTTGGTGTCACTTTCTCATCACAAGCCACCACAGAAAAAATCTCCAGGAAATGAACCCCACTATCTTCCTGACATTTGCTACCTCGCTCCAGCCCAGGTATTTTTTAGTGTATGTCCCATGCCATATCTGTGCATACTTTTTTCTTAAAAAATAAATAATTTGCTTATCTGAAATTCAAATGTAACCAGGGTCTTTTGTTTTACCTTGTATCTCACACAGCACTACTCTTTTCAAAAAAAAAAATAAGCGTGCTAATAGAAGCCAAAAACACAAGGCTATCACACAGGTGGTGACTGGAACATAACCAAGGCAGGCAGGCCCTGATTTAAGGCCCAGAGAATCCTTACCGCACCCACACACAGAGCCCTCCCTTGGGGCCTGATGAGAGTATCTTCCAACCAGGAAAGGCCTAAGCTAAGCAGTTGGAACCCCTAAGTAACCAAAGAGAACTAGATGAGTCAATACTACCTTGAGCTCTTTTGATGCAAATACACAGTTCCTTTCTCCTTTCCTGTTGAGGATAATTGTCCATGTAAATTCTCCTTTGCTAGAGACAGGAAAACCCCTTCCATCTCCCACACTAGCACATTTTTAACAAAGCAGCTAAGATCTCACCAGCTGAAACTCCTCTTTCACAAAGATCTGCTTGGAGGGGCAGATGGGAAGAATGGCAGTTACGCAGCCAAAAAAAATTACACTGGATGCCAGAGCAAGTTCACACTCGTAACCACCAGTTCTGTCCAATGTTTTCATTTTTCAAGTGCAAGCATGTTGTTGAAATCTAGATGCCATTTCAAAACAAGATTCTGAAGAGTAGCAAGGGGGTTTCACTAGCACCGAATTCTTTCCTTCTTTGCTGCTCTACAGCAAAACAAACCTCAGTGTCTCCATCACCTTCTATGGAAAGCCTGTTCTATTCTGCCTGAGAAATCCAATGCCCAACCAACCAGGAGAGCAGCTTCCCCAAGTTCCTGTCGTAGTTCTGAAATTCTGTTTTCTGCATGGCCTCACCAACCTGGCTCTTATCACTAAGTTATCTGGACCACACACCCACAAAAGGCAACACCTGGTTTTGCAAGAACTTAGGGGCCAACAGCCTGAACCTGGCTCCCTCTGGACAAGCCCAACCCCCCCCCCCCAGCCCCAGGCTACCCACATCTGTGCCAGGCAGTCCCTTCCAGCTTCCTAACAGCCTGGTTCAGTGCATCTGAGCTCCACGCCTGGGGCAAGACCAGGGTGACCTGTGACCTTCGCTAACACTAAAGCAGTTTCAGTTATTTTTCTCTGGGTCTAGGGCTGATGGTTCCTGAGGGGACAAGGAGCCTGCCCCTCAGGAGGAGCCCATCCAGGAGGATAGGAACAAGACTCTTCAGGAGGACGTTTTATTCAAAAAAGAAAAATTAGTAGCATGCCATTTTATACTGGAGAACTTTGTTATTTTTGCAACACAAACTATAGAAAAGCAAGTGCAAACATTTACAGGGATCAATGTTTCACATTTTGTAGTAACAATAATAGCTCATATTTGAGAGCTGCCTAACACCAGGCACTATGCTGAGTATTTTACAGGCATTATTTGGTTTACTCCCCAGCCATCCCATAAGGCAATACCATCATCATCCCCTCAGGCCCCTTGGGCCCCTTGGCTCCTCAGCCAAGTGAGGAGACAAAGGCATGTCCCAGTGAGGGGCAAGGCTACAACTGAATCACCATGCCTTATCACAGTAAACCCCTACCATCACTCCATACCATATTCGAGGACCAACTCATGTTTAGCCATTGCCTCAGACACCACTGGCTCTCTCTCCTGCTGCAGGGACCTGAGAATCAGGAGAAACAAGTATAAATCAGTTATTACTGTGTCATTTCCAATAGCCTACTAGACCATACACATGCTGCAGAGTGTCTGTAGGATAAAACTAATAAAATCATATGTAGACCTGGCTCCTTCTTGCTAAATTCTTACCAAGGAAGAAAATCTTCAGGGAAGTCCAGACAAAAATCAAGTCTGGCTGAATATCTTCAGCCACTGAAAGAAATCAGTAAGTCACAGCACTTGATTAGCACCTTGACACAGCAAGTTCTAAAGCAATGTTGTTCTCCTGAAAGCAGGACAACTTTATAAGCAATGATTACTTCTTTCTCCCTATCCCCCTCCTTACGATGACTCTTAAAGGGTCATTCAATCACTAGACAGGCATTAACTGAGTTCTGCAATGATGAGGCATCACTGGCATGGTGATAAACCCAAGATGTGTCAGGCACCAATCCTGTAATTGAGAGCATTATAATTCTTTGGGGAAAGCTATCTACTTTTCAAAGACAAATACCTGTGTTTTTCTATTGCTATGTTAACAAATAGCAAGCAACAAATAACCCCAAGCTGATTCTCTCACAGTCTTGTAGGTTAGAGGTCTAGGCACAGAGTGGCTGGGTTCTCTGTTCAGATCTCACAGGGTTGAAATCAAGATAGTCTGAGCTTCCCACCTGGGGCTCAGTATCCTCTTCCAGACTCATCCAAGTTGTAGGCAGAATTCTCTTCCTTGCAGTTATAAGACTGAGATCCCCATCTCCTCCATGACTGTCAGCCAGGCTTCTGTCAGCTCCTAGACACCATCTCCCTCTCTTGCCACATGGCCTCCACCTTCAAGCCAGCAATAGCACTATCAATAGAATCATTTTGCTTTGAATCTCTTGACTTTCTCCTGGGAACCAGTCAGAGAAAACACTCTGCTTTTAAAGGGCCCACTGGGTTAGGTCAAGTCCATGGTATCTCATCCTAATCACATGTTCTCTTTGATTCACATTCAAGGAGAGCAGACTAAATAATTGTGTGGATCACTGGGAGTCATCTTAGAATTCTACCTGCCACAGTATGTATGCATTTATGTAAAAATACTGTGTTTACAACCATTGTTGACAGTGGTTCCCCGCCCTCCTTGGAGAGATCAGAACATGGGAGGAAGCAAGAATGCTTAACACCATATAGTAGTCAAAGAATTAATGTCCTGGATGAAATATGCAAAGGACCCTCGCTGAGAAATACTAAACAAAATGAAACAGAAAGAGTGTTAAAGTTTGATGGAATGCCAGCACCCTTCTTTGAGTAACAAAAGATCCATTAAAGACTGACATGGCTCCTCTTTTACAGTGATAGATTCCCACCCATTAGGCAAAGAAACTAAATGGATAGAAACTAATGCTAAGTCACATAATAATGGAAGCCCAGTAACTTCCCAAGGACTTCCCTGGTGGCTCATATGGTAAAGAATCTGCCTGCAACGCAGGAGACCTGGGTTCGATCCCTGGGTTGGGAAGATCCCCTGCAGAAGGAAATGGCAACCCACTCCAGTATTCTTGCCTGGAGAATTCCATGGACAGAGGAGCCTGGCAGGCTATAGTCAGTCCATGGGGTTTTAAAGAGTTAGACACAACTGAACAACTAACATATAGCAGGTAGTAACTTCCCAAAACAGGACTAGGCTTCTTGCTAAAGGAGGAAATATTTCTTTTCTTAAAGAGATTTCTGACTTCCTTATTCACCACCTTCTTCCCCATTGATTGTCTGCCCTTGGAGGATACTTAAGTTTATCAGGTCAACCAATGCAGAGATCAAGCTAAATACTGTTCTCAATGGTGATTTATACTAAGAGAAAATTTGATCTTGAATCTCAGCCCCGTGGTTTAGCACACTGCTGTGGAAGTCAGAGGACAGAGGAAGGCTATCCTGAGAATGAGGGTGTTTCCTGTGCAAGGAGACAGCTCTGGGAGCAGAGGGCAAGGACATAAGGTCCTTGCTAGCTGGAGGTTATCAAGTGTTTGAGCAGGGTCTTGAATGAAGAGAAGTTTTGTATTTTTGAGATAAGGCAGGGAGAAGCTCAGCAGTGAAGAGGAAGGGAATAGGGCAGTGAAACTAGATAGGGTTACTTTTTTTAGGAGGAAGCTAGAACATGTTTGGAGGCTGAGAAGGGTTCAGTGGAAAAGAATAGAATGAAAACCAGACAAATGACACAATAGAAAAGGAGAAGAAAAGGCAGGAGGGGGTGGGATATAAGATGCAGCAGCAAAGTGTTAACTATGGGCACTTCTGCTTTTGCGATATGAGGAAGGAAGAAAGGATGGGTGAAACACAGATGCTGAAGTGGGTAGGAAGAGGGAGTCAGGTCAGACTGCCTCAGCCTCAGTAACTGGTCCTCCGCCAGTGAGGGTGTTAACAGTGCAGTATATCTTACATATTTAGAAAGAGCCCACTGTTTCCTCTAAATATATCCATCCCTGCCAAGGGGGATTTGGGGAAGATAATGTTCAAAACTAAAAGGAATAAAAGCATCCATAACTTAGGAAGGGAACTGGCATCTGCTGAATTATTAGTATTAAAACATGACATTAAAAAATAAATACATAAATAAAAATAAAACATGACATTTCACTAAAACAGAAATGTTTCTTAAGGGCACAGAAGAAAAATGTGCAAGATAGCCAAAGCCCAAAGGTTCCTAAAAGAGAGCCATCAATACCAGCTCCTCTACCCGCAAACCTTCTGGAAGGAAAATGTGTCTTCATAGTAGAAGGACCCCTGCCATGACCAGATGGATGGGGGAAGTCCTGTTTACTCAGCTTTCTTCCTATTTGTCTATAACCAGCCAGGTGTTTACAAAAACAGAGAAAAGTCATTGCCCCTATAGGTAATAATACGCTAGCTCAATAAACAGCAGGGTTATCTTCCATTCACATTTTGAAGGAAATATTATAATTGTTAGAGAAGAATTAGTTATTTTGTCTCTTGTAGAAAGAGTAATTTTGTAACGTACCAAAGGTATCTAAATGGAGTAAAAAGTCTGGGGGATATTTTGCCCAATGAAATCAGTTTTTCCTAAGGGAGCAACTACAGCAAAAGGAGGGGTAAATGTTTTACCCACTTCTGGTCAATAAGCAGTTCAGTCTCCATGTTTGTAAATAGGTCATACAACCTTACTACCCCTAATACAACTTTGTCTTCAAATCTAGTTCTATCTGACAAGTTAGACCTTACTGAAGCTTGGGAATATAGCTTTGATTCTTATAATTTTTTAATAAATCAGAAACACTTCAATTTAACTGTTTTGGGTCAGCTTGAGCCATTATTCAGGGGGAATTGATGGATAAAAATGATATATGTGCAAATAAGTGCAGAAATTTTTGATGCACCAAGAAAAAGAATGATATATACGCAGTGATGTTATACTACAAATATTATAAGTAATCATAAAGGCTTGACATACTGTGAATTTCAGAGAAGGTTTGTTTTGTCAGTCAAACCATATAAAGAGTGATGTGCATTTTGAAACAGGTGCTAAGATTTAGCAGAAAACAACAAGCTCAAACAGCAATATAGGAAGAGACAGAGGGAGAAATAGATTGTTTTGATTGCATTTCTGCAGTCATCTAAGCAAAATCCAGGCCAGCTTTTTACAAAAACCTACCTAAGGCAAGTCACAATGAAAGGCTGGCTGGCAAGCCTCTAACATACCCTAGAGAAATGTATTATGATTCAGGAATATTTTTAAAATGTACTATTCAGCAAGAATCCTCTAGCTCTCCTATAGATTAGAAATCTGAGCACTTTCAAGGCCATTAAGGACAGCCCAAAGCAAAATAAAAGACAGCAAATCTTGGTACTGGTAGGCTTAGATATATCTTCCTTAAAAAAAATGAGAAAAGGAAAATACATTTTTTTATTTGTACTTTAGCCCTGGAGTTAGTGCCAACGTAGCTTGCTTCATCCCTGCCTCCGTATGTTGTGTCAGGTGGTTACGAACAGCTGCCACCTGGAGGAGTGTCAGTGCTGAGGCTCAAAGAGAGGTTGAGAGTAAATGATGACAGTGCCCAGCAGAGCAGGGACAGGGTGACCAACTCTCCTGTTTGTCCAAGACTGAGATGATTCTCAATACTCGAGACACTCAGCGCTAAAGGCAGAAGAGTCGCAGGCAAACTGGGATGACAGGTCGCCCTGGGAGGCACAGAGGAAACTGCAGGAGTGGCTCCTGGTGGAGACTGAGCAGGTCAAGGCTGCACCACCCCAGGCTGCTGGAGAACTGGGACTATTGTCCCTGGCTTGGTCCCCCAGGCATGTGTACCACGGCGAGGCTCCCTGAAGGTGTACACTCTAACCAGTACCCCTTCCTTCCCTGGCAGGTGCCATGGAGAACTCAAGACGCACAGACACACACACACATATACACACTGTATGTCTTTGCTGTAAACATTTTATACTCCCATGCTAGAAAATAAAAGAGTAAGTTATAATGTTTATAAAAGTAAGGGAAAACAAAAGGAATAAAGCATTTCATTTCTTAGGCTCTGAATCATACTTATTTTGATTAAAAATTTTTTCTAATTATAAGTTTTTCTCGTTATAAAAAAAGTATACAGAAAAGAGGAAAAAATAAAAGAGCCGACTCCCATTCTATTCAAGTATGTGGTGTGTGCTAAGTCACTTCAGTCATGTCCACCTCTTTGCAACCCTATGGACTGTAGCCTGCCAGGCTGTCTCTGGGATTCTCCCAGCATGAATACTGGAGTGGGTTGCCATACCCTCCTCCACCCAGGGATCAAACTCATGCCTTTTATATCTCCTAAATCAGTAGGCGGGTTCTTTGCCACTAGCGCCACCTGGGAAGCCCCATGCAAGTATAACCACTCTTATATACTTAGTTAGATGAACTTCCTGCTCTATACATGGTCCTTAACCTTGACAACATATTAAAGTAACCTGGGAAGCTTTTGTAAAACAGTGAAGCATGGACATGGCCCCCAGAGATTCTGATTTCATTGGTCTGGTCTGATTTTACGGGTCTGGCATCAGTTTGTATTTTTTTTGCTGTGCCAGGTCTTAGGTGCCATGTGTGGGATCTTCATTAGGATATGAGGGATCTTCAGTTGGGACATGCAGGCACTGGTTCCCTGACAAAGGATCAAACCCAGGCCCCCTGCACTGGGAGCGTGGAGTCGTAACCACTGGACCATCACTGAAGTTCCCAGCATCACTATTTTTTAAAGTTACCTCCAGAGATTCTAAGCCTCCAGAAAAGCTGGGAACCACTGCTCTAGGCCCTTTTCAAAGTGTCAATCGCCTCACACACACAGAACCATACACACAAACACACACATTTATATCATACCTAGCATGCTTTTTTTCACTCAGCAGTATTTAGTGAATAGATGCCCATGTCAATAAATCAATTTTATAATACTTTAAGTGATAGCATGATATTACAATGTATGGGTTAATTCATTTAATATATTCCTATTATTGAATACTTTCCAGATTTTGCTCTCACAGCTGCACTGGGAATAATAATTAAAAGTCTGGACTTTAGAGTAGGCTTGCTTTGGTTTGAGTCCCAGACACTGCCTGCGTTAGCTGAGAGTGACCGCAGGCAAGTCATTTAAACTCTCTAGGCCTTAGATTCCCCATCTGTTAAGTGGGGGTAATAGTGGTGCCTGTCTTTTAAATGAGATAATACATATAAAGCACTGATCATGAGTTAAAAATGCATTAGATATTACATAGCTATTAATCTTTGCCCATTTCCTAAATTATTTTCTTAGAAAAATCCCCAGACGTTCAATTTTGAGTCTAACAGTATACATAATTTTGAGACTTGTGATATGATTACCACACTACCCTCCCACAAAAGTGTAAGTTGAGAGTATCATACAATTACCAAAGCATCTATTCTTAGAGTAAAAGAGGCCTCCACCCATTTCTTCACCCCTTACTCATGTTGTACCAATTTTATGTCTTAAGTTCACGATGTAGTTATGATGCATGATGCATGATGCATGAACATGGCAGAATGATCTGTAAAATTTGAAAATAAGTCATAACATTGCCGTAAGAATTGCATTTGGAAAAGATAATAATATCTGCATTTATTTATAATTTATCTCCTAATTGCCTGGCCAAAAAATGTAGTTTAGGGGAAAAAACAGGTTATAAGACAGCTAATAAAGTAAACATTTAGGAAAAAAGTTTACTACTTGAAAAAGAAATGGAAAGATATGAGACAGTCATGAATTTCAGCTCTGAGCTTCCTAGCAACACAAGTAAAAATAGAAACATATTTCCTACCCCAAACTAAAGGGAAGCATATAACTTTATCTAGAAATACATGTCTTCCTGTTACTAAATTCTAAAGAAAGGAATTACCATGCATTTCTTTATGTAAAGGCCGCCAAGTAACATAACAAACAATACAGTTTGCCCCAAATTTGCAGCAGATGTTAAAACTTTTTCAAGTGACCATTTTTCATTTGGATCCTTGGAAAAATTATCAGCTTTGATCACCAAACAGGCTAAAAAGTCAGCCTTCAGTAATGAGAACCATGAGAGTTAATTTTATGTGCAATTTAACTGGGCCACAGGGTGCCCAGATATTACAAGGTCCAGAATTATTCTGGGTGTGTCTGTGAGGGTGTTTTTGGATGAGATTAATTAACATTCAAATCAGTAAACTGATTGAAACAGATTGCTCTTCCTCACATGGGTGGGCCTCATCCAATCAGTTGAAGGCCTGAAGAGAACAAACAGGCTCACTCTCCCACTAGTGAAAAAGAACTGCCCGACTGCCTTCTGCTGGGACATCTTTTTTCCTCCTGCTTTTGGAAGAAAGGCAGAAACATCCAGTCTTTCTGGCTCTCAAGACTGCCAGCATTCAGACTGGAGCTACATCTCTCCTGGGTCTCCAGCTTGCTGACAGGTCAGCCTCCCTCATCATATGAGCCAATTCCTTAAAATCAACTTCTTTCTCCATCTGGAGAACCCTAATACAAAAATTAATGAGCCTTTCGTGGGTTTTCACACAAACAGAGCCCAGAGGTAGGAGGAGGAGATTCTCATTAATAAACCTTCATGATCCATCCACCTCCAGTCAAAGGTTTCCATAGCAACCTGAGTTCCAAAGCAAGGCTCAGGCCACATTTCCACAAACTGAAACGGAATAGATGAGTGGAAATAAGCAACCCCTTATGATCAACCAAGAAAATGAAGAATAATGAAAGAGTAGCACCAGTGCGTGAGTTGAATTAATTTACCAAGATTCAGGGCTATGAAACACGGGGCACACACACTCTACCACAGAGATTACCTAATTTCTTAAGGTCAAAGCAATGTTTTCACACCATTACCATCTCATACATGAAGAGATTTTTCTTCCTTTTTCTTAATTCCTTCAAACTCATTCTGAGAGGCCACACGGTACTGTATCAAGCGTGTGAGCGCTGCAGTCTGACATTGTGAATGCCAATTTCATCACTGGCTAGTTGTGATGACCTCGGACACATTATTTATCATATACATGCCTCAGTTTACTCTCTTGTTCACTAGGAATACGAGTCTAATCTGCTCAGGATCTAACCAATAAAATAGAAACTGCTTTTAAGCATTTGCAATAGAAAGAGCTCAATGCAGGGAGTAATTTCCCCTGATGAAGGGGAAGCTGAGACAAGGGAGGAAGCCGCTGCTGACCCTGGAGTGGAAGACAAAGAGAGGAGATGAAGTTATGGAAGTCCAGGGTCAGCTGAGGAAGCTAGGTCTCTGAGTGCTCGTCTGCAGCCTCAGCCAGAGCAGCCTCCCAAGGCAGAGGTGGGGTAGGGCAGGGATCTCCCTGGCTTCTCCCATCCCCCCACCTTTCAGTCCTACCAACGCCTTCCACTGGACACACCATCCAGAGGCGACCTGGAAAACAGGCCCTAGAGTTGGCTGTCCTGAGGCACAGAGCAGGGGCTCCATCTGAGCACCCAGGGTCACAGAGTCAGCACAGGACTGCAAGGCTTAGGTGACAACACTCATAGAGTCCCCTGGTCTGCTCTATGTGGCAGAGGCCTCTAAGTTGTATATTTTAAACTGGGGCTGTTGTGTCTCACTCGCCTCTTCTTCACTCCCTTCAACAAATTTCCGACTCCTTCTGGTTTCTCTTTGTCCTCCTACTCACCCATCACCCAGTTCTTTCCTCCCACTTCCTCACCCACACTCGACAGCAGACAGCAAGTTGGCTGGCCTCCAAATGAAACTACAGACTCTATGAAATCCGAGGGACGGTGGTGTCAAGTTTGGCTGCCAAAGCCAATGATGCCCTCCTCTTCTCAGAGCTGGAGTCCCCTGCCTCCACACACCAGCTCACAGAGGCATGGCCACACATCGAGCGTGGTGCCAACACAAGCAAGACAAGAGAACGGGCTGGCCTTTTATCCTGAAGATCTCCCTTGCCAGACCCATCACCAGGGGCCATGCAAGCTTGTGTGCTTTGCCGCAGAGTTGTCTCCTTCAAACAGCCTGACGAGGTCTGCTGACCAGAAGGGGAGTGAAAGAGATAACCTCAAAGTCCCCTTCTACCCCATCCTACAACGTTCCTGATAAAGTCAATTCCTATTAAAAAAAAAAAAAAAAAGGCCCTCATTGCCGGTAGATTCTTTACCATCTGAGGGCTTCCCTAGTAGCTCAAACGGTAAAGAACATGAGGGAGACCTGGGTTCACTGCCTGGTTTGGGAATTCCCTGGAGGAGAAAATGGCAACCCACTCCCGTATTCTTGCCTAGAGAATTCCATGGACAGAGGGGCCTGGTGGACTACAGTCATAGCGTCGCAAAGAGTCGAACTCAACTAAGCAACTAACACAACTCCTAGACAGGGACCCACAAAGTGGAGGTCACCCCCACAGCCCAGCACACATGACAAACATAAACCTAAGTCAGCCTGCACTTAGGGCACTGTCAAGGAACCTTGTCTAACCCCAATAACAATCCTCCAACTCAGCTTTAGCGAGCTCACCTTACCCTAGAAAATAGGACCTGCTAGCCTTACAGGAAAGTTCCCAGCCTCCCAGCCAATCATGTGCTGTTTCCATGTTGCCCCTTCTAATACACTCTAAGGCTTGCTCTTGCCCAGAAGTCCTCTGGAAGAGTGCTCCACTGCCCATGAGGCACTGGACTCCCCCAATCCATGGACTGATTCCCCTTGTATGAAGGACAGAAAACTCACGACTGAATTGTTTTAGTTTTGTCATTTGACACTACAGTGATTTCCATTGGTGTAAGGCTGCATTGTGGCACATTCGCCACCTGCCTGTATTACATGTCGCCAGAAATAAAAGTCCCCAAAGTCTTGGGACCTGGTGCCAAGAAAAGTTTTCTGTTATAGGACAGGCACTGAAGAACAAAAGACCCCAAGGCTTATCCTAGGAGCAGCACAGAGCATAATATTCTCAAATCCAACCCTCCTTATAAATAAATTTTAGATCCATGGAGTAAAATAATTCAAAATTAAGAAGGGAAATTTAGGGCATTAAAAATGATTCCACGGCACAAGGCCTATACTGAGACTTTTGTGCCAATTTATATCTTCACCATCTTTAAAATCCTTGTACCACTTTTCCTTCATATTCCTTCTCTGGGGTGTATAAAATAATTATTCCTCTGATACTGCCTTTACCAGTTAAAACCCAGATGTGAACTGAGTCCATCAGCTCAACCAGCCCATACCAGGCTACTTGTTAAGTCCAACTAGAAAGCAGTTGATTAAAAACTCAACTATTTGCTTTGTACCAGACTGACACAAGTCAGGTCACAATTTTAGCCATTTAACAAACCCTGTTCTACCTGTGGGCTTCCCTCGTGGCTCTGGTAAGAAATTCCCTGGTAAGGAATTCACCTGCAATGCAGGAGACTTGGGTTCGATCCCTGAGTTTGGTAGAAGATCCCCTGGAGGAGGGCAACCCACTCCAATGTTCTTGCCTGGCAAATCCCCATGGACAGAGGAGCCTAGTGGGTGACAGTCCATTGGGTTGCGCAGAGTCGAACACAACTGAGCAACTAAGCACAGCACAGCTCTACCTGGGGTTCTCAAGGTGTGTTTCCCAAACCAGCAGCATCAGCCTCAGCATCACCTAAGAATTCGTTAGAAACACAAATGTTCAAAAAAATAAGAAAGAAATACAAATGTTCAAGTCTCACCCAGCCCACTAAAAGACAGAAATCATGGAGGGTGGGGCTCCGCAATTTGTGTTAACAAGCCCTCCAGATGATTCTGAGGGAGGTAACGTCTGAAAACCACTGTGCTAGAAAAACACACATGCGCACGCAAAAACCAACTGATTCCAGTGAAACATAGCACATATTATTGGTCATTTTTCTAATAACATGAATTTGAATTTAAATCCAAGATGGCCCCACAGTCTGAAATTTACAGTCTTTCTAGCACCTATTTTATTCAGTACTCATTGTACCAGGAAGGCTCTTATTATCAAGGGAGGGTAATTTCAAGCAAGAAGACAATGGACATTAGAACACTGCTGCTACTGTCCTGTCAAAATGAACAAAATCCCCCTCTATCAGACAGTCATTTTATGTTTGGGGTGGGGGGGAAGAAAGGCTATAAGCCTTCGCCAAGCAGGCCACACTTTTGCTCATAAATGCTTCTTTGCTATAACTGAGTGAACTTGCACAAGTGCCCTTCTCTACCCAGCAAGAAATAGCAGGTCCCAATATGGGAATGGAGCCATATTTCCTTGCTTTGTTCCCAACCTTGTAAAAGCTCTTCATCCTCTCCAAGTAGAGGGGAATTTTGGCAAAGAATTCTCCAGGGTGACAAAATGCATTTTCTCTCCACTCTTTTGTTGTGCTGTTAGATTTGAAACCCTTTTGCCCTGAGAACAATACACTGCAGAGTTACTTTCTGCCGCTGCCTTCCGCAGTGCTTTCTCCAGCCCTTAGGATAATAGTCTGCCATTTTAACATCAGAGACCACACTGTGGCTGCCGAGAATCTAAGTGTAATGTAAGTCAGGCATGCGAGCACTATTAGCCCAACTCGGCGCTGAACTGCTCTAAGGGGTTTAATTTTTAAAAAGCAACGTGGCACTCCAGTTAGGAGGCTAGTGAGCAGGAAATGGACTCCCACATCAATAGCATGCTAGCCACCCTGGCGGCACACAACCCACAAGGTAATTTGGAGAACTTAGGAAGTTGGAGAAGATGAATAAATAAGAGAAGAACCAACCAATTTCCTTTTTCCTTTTTATGAAGACTGTGATTGTAGGCTGTAATCTTCTTTTCGTCATTAATGAAATAAGGGGAAGGGGGAGTTTAAAATATGTGGCAGTGTTAAATAACCCATAACTAAATGCATGGGCAACATTGAAAATAGACGTCAGATGGAAACATGATTAGGGACTGGAAATTTGATGTAAGGTTTTGTTCTAAATACAACTCCCTAAGTAAAACTCTTCAAAAAATCTCTACTAGCACCACTAAACCAGAAAGAAATATTTCTAAGCATTGCTCCCAATGTTATAAAACTAGCTATAACTCACTATAGCCTCAAGTAAAATGAAGATTTGCTGGTGAGCTCGATAATTAAATCACCCTAGACAGTCAATCTGGGCAAATCATGTCCCAAAGCTAATGTTTCTCCTTGTAATTATCTTATGTCTGTCTACGATCAAATTAACCAAATAATTGCCGAGTCTCCAACATGATGTACAGACAAACTGCAGAGCATCCACTGGGGCTTCTCCATTTGCTCCTTCTCTTTCTTCCATATCTCACCATTTACCCTTCCATCCTTTTCCCTCCCAAACTTACTTGGGCTAATAGAAGAAGTTAGGCCACCTGGGGCCTGTGATTTACAGAAGGATTTATTTGCAATGTTCCAGCCCTGGCTTTTGCTGTAAGCAGCAGTCACTTCTGATGGTTTCAAGCATTCCACCAGAAACATGCTTACCTGTGAGAGAGTACAGAGAAGAAAGAGGGCTAGATGCACAGACAAGGGCTTCACAGTTTTCAAAGTGCTGTTTCATAGCCTTGTTAGTTTCATCTCCCAGCCCCGAGGTGGAAATTATTTCACATGCATACAAACTGTGTCTTCTACTGACTTTCCAAGACAAAGGTCTAATAAATTCAAAGACATCCTAGAACTCAGGTCTCCTGCTCCCGAATGCTCTGAGACTGGGCTGGAATGTATTACCAGGAGTCAAATGCCAAAGGTGTGATTCTGACTTCCTTAATGTGAAGGTAGAATACAGAAGAACTCCTGCAGGATGGGAATGAATGTGTATGCCTGAGGCTGGCATCCGTACATGTGAGGTTTATGTCTCTTAACTAGAGCTTTCTAACCACGTCATTGATATCACTACCCTTCACAGAGCCAGTGATGATGAGAAACTGAAGGTTTCTGTCCCTCCAGGTAGGGCTAAAAAGGATGACAAATGCAATACTTCTTAGAGCCCTAAGACAATATCTATTCTAGGTTAGTAATTCCAACTCTTTTGGATCTGATATTTATTTTATTTCAGGAGACCCAGACCCCTACACAATTTGAGCTTTGATTGTACAGAAGGATGTCCACTCATGCTCAGTCGCTCAGTCATGTCCAACTCTTTGCGACCCATGGACTGTAGCCCACCAGGCTCCTCTGTCCATGGGATTCTCCAGGCAAGAATATTGGAGCAAGTTGCCATTTCCTCCTCCAGGGGATTTTCCCAATCAATCAGGGAAGATCCCCTGGAGGAGATCTTCCTGCATCTCCTGCACTGGCAGGCTGATGCTTTACCACTGAGCCACCTTGGAAGCCCCCTTCAAAGTCCCTGGACACAGGGAGCCCCATAAGTTAAGGAGGAAGTTTAGCCTGAATAAGACTAAAGTCTCTTTGGGTACCATCTTGGCTGGATTTCACAGATTGGGGGATTGTTCCAGAGCTGGAAGTTGGCTTAACCAGAGGTAGTTAGACCCAAGGAGAGCTATTCATTTTATCCAAACTCTGTCAACACTGGTTTTTAATTAAGAGCTAATTTACTGAATCAAACTGAGCAAAACTTTTCTTAGGATTTGACATTTGCATGATCCAATCAGGACACCCCTCCTCTTTACAGAGGTTCTTTAGTGAGAGTGGTATTATTGAAAAAAAAACGTAGACATTTGAGAATGTTATGACAAGTGTTACATGTCAAATTAAGGGTGGAGTGGCTTTAATGCGTGGAGCAAACAAAAAGTAAATGGTTCTAAAATGTAAAAATAATTGATGGGAGAGAAATTTCTCAGTGTGCATAGAACAAGGTCCAGGAGAGAGCTATGCTTTTACTTGAAGCAAAAGTGTGGGATACTTTAGGAAGATCAGCCACATACAGCATCCCTTAAAGATGCAGAAATAAGGAAGGTCAAGAGACACTCATGCCAGATCACAGAGTTAGGAGGAGAGAACTGTAACTAGTATGTATCCAGTACGCCTCTATATCATTTAGAATGCATTTCATGGTAAAAAAAAAAAAGAAAGAAAGAAAGAAAAGAAAAGAAAAATAAACTCAAACTGACCAAAAACAATAAAACTGATTTATTGGTTCCTATACTGGAAGTCAGGGTTGGATTTGAGTCAATGGCTTGACTATACCATCACAAATCCAAGTTCTATCCTCCTTTCTGCTCTGATACTAGAGAAGAGCTCGGCTTGGGCTGTCAGTCAGAGCCCAGACACGTGACCTCTCTATGTATCTTGGTCTTCTCACATGATGGCTGGGCTCCAAGAGGGAGCATCCCAAGGTTTGTCTGTTTGTCTTATTGAAGTATAGCTGTGGTGGCTCAGATGGTAAAGAATTTGCCTGCAATATGAGAGACAACGGTTCAGTCCCTGGGTTAGGAAGATCCCCTGGAGAAGTGAACGGCTATCCACCCTAGTATTGTTAACTGGAGGATTCCATGGACAGAGGAGCCTGGCAAGCTACAATCCATGGGGCTGCAAAGAGTCAGACATGATTAAGTGATTAACACTTTCTCCTTTTCTATAGTCGATTTACAATGTTGTGTTAGTTTCTGGAATACAGCAAAATGATTCAGTTTTATATATATATATACATACATATATATATATATATATACATATATATATGTATATACATATATATGTATATATATATAATTTTATTATTTTTCATTATGGTTTATCAAACAATATTGAAAACAGTTTACTGTATTATACAGTAGGACTTTATCATTTATCTGTTTTACATATAATAGTTTGTATGCTAACCCCAAACTCCTAATTTGTACCCCCCTCCTTTCCCTATCAACAACCTCAGATATGCGGATGATACCACTTTAATGGCAGAAACCAAAGAGGAACTAAAGAGCCTCTTGATGAGCGTGAAGGGGGAAAGAGAAAGAGCCAGCTTAAAACTAAATATTTAAAAAACTAAGATCATGGCTCCATTACTTCATGGCAAACAGAAGGGAAAAGTGTGGAAGCAGTGACAGTTCTCCTCTTCTTGAGCTCTAAAATCACTGCAGAAGGTGACTGCAGCCATGAAATCAGATGATTGCTTCTTGGCAGGAAAGCTATGACAAACCTAGACAGTGCGTTGAAAAGTAGAGACATTACTCCGCTAACAGAGGTCCATATAGTCAAGGCTATCGTCTTCCCAGTGGTCACATACGGCTGTGAGAGCTGGACCATAAATAAATTTTGCAGAACACCAAAGAATTGATGTCTTTGAACTGTGGTGCTAGAGAAGACTCCTGAAGTTCCCTTGGACAGCAAAGAGATCAAACCAGTCAATCTTAAGGGAACTCAACCTTGAATACTTGTTGGAAGGACTGATGCTAAAGCTGAAGCTCCAGTATTTTGGTCATCTGATTCGACAAGCTGACTCACTGGAAAATCCCTGATTCTGGGAAAGATTGAGGGCAAAAGGAGAAGAGGACATCGGAGGATGAGATGACTGGATGGGATCCCCGATACAATGGACATGAACTTGTGCAATCTCTGGGAGCTGGTGAGGGACAGGGAGGCCTGGCTCACTGCAGTCCATGGGGTCGCAAAGAGTTGGACACAACTGGGTGACTGAACAACAACAACCTTTCCCCTTTGGTAACCGTAAGTTTGTTTTCTATGTCAGTGAGTCTGTTTCTATTTTGTAAATAAGTTCATTTGAATTATATTTTAGATTCCACATAAAAGTGATATCGTATGATATTTGTCTTTCTCTGTCTGATTTATTTCACTTAGTATTACAATATCTAGGTCTGGGACATCCCTAGTGGTCCAATGGTTAACAATGCACCTTGCAATGAAGGGTTCAGTCCCTGGTGGGGAACTAAGATCCTACATGCTGCAGAGCAACTAAGCCCACATGCCACAACTACTGAACCCCTGAGCTCTGGAGCCTGTGCACCTCAGGGAAAGATTCCACGTGCTTCAACTAAGCCCCGATGCAGCCAAATGTATAAATAATAAAGAAAGAAACATTTTTTAAAAATTTCTAGGTCCATCCATGATGCTGTAAATGGCATTATTTCATTCTTTTTTAAGGCTGAGTAGTGTTCTATTGTATATATATACAATATATATCATTGTATATCATATATATGTTGCACAATATATATGAACAATATATATCATTGTGTATATATAGATATATAGATCATCTTCTTTATCTATCCATCTGTCAATGGACATTTAGGTTGCTTCCATGATTTGGCTATTGTGAATAGTGCTGCTATGACCAATGGGGTGCATGTAGCTCTTCAAATCAGTTTTCTCCGCTTATAGAGAGCATCCCAAGACTGAATATTCCAAGGGGCCCAGGAGGAATCTGCAAGGCTTCTTATGACCTATTCTTCAAAGTCTCAGAATGTCATTTCTACAATATTCTATTAGTTAAGCAAGTCAGTAAGGCCAGCCCAGATTTAAGGGGAAGCGGGGTAGGCTCCATCTCTTGAGGGAAAGAATAACATATGTGTACAGACATGGAAGGCTACCTACCACAACATGAATGACTGAACATCACAGAGGCAAGTTCCCTATTCAGGGACCCCTGTTACTGTCAGGATGCTGAATTCCTGGCATTTGAGACCCTTGGCCTGAAGCAATTTACTTTTCCAGGCTCATCTTCCATTATCGTCAGTCACTCATCACTGCCTCAGTGCTTCTGCCTATGACATGTCCTTTTCTGCAAAGGCCTTCCCCCATTCACTTCTTCCCAACCAAATCTTGCCCCATTGAGGCTCAGCTCAAGTCCCTCCTGCCCCTGTACCCCTGGCTCAGACAATTTCAAACTTCTCTGAACTCATCCTACACCACTCTTCCCGAGGGGCAGTTCACTGGGCAATACTCCATCTGACAGCATGGCCCCAGGAGAGACAATGGATGAGGACATACAGGCTTTTGCCCCTTATTCTCCTGGTTTAATATTTCATGGCAAACATTTAGTGTTATAAAAACAAATTGAAGCAAGAGTGAATAGAAAGTCATTTGAAAAATTTATAAGGTCTAGAATAATCTCCAAAATTTCATAAAATTTACTCTGGGAATACTTAAAAAAAAAACTTCTCTAAATGACATTAGTTCATGACCCAGTCCCCTATTAATAATGTTTCACTGCTCAGCAGTGTGTGCCTTTCTCTGTTTTATCATCTTCATACTCCAGTGTTTCCACTAAGACTATTTAGCAAGAGTGAGGAATGGAATTGGGAGGGTCAGGAAACTTTGAGAGCTGCACCAGGCACTCCCTGTAACCCGCACAAAATATCTGACAATTGAGCTCTCAAGTCAAGAGTCACCCTTAGCCCTGAGCCTGGACTCATCATCTTTTATGAACATGGAAAGAGGGATCAGATATGAATCAGATCAAGGCCACTTCCCTCTTTAGGCTATTTCACAATGTATAGCCTTGAAAACTGCCATCCCAGAAGAGAATATCTGCTCTTTTCCTGACTCTGTTTTTCACAATATAAGTTCTATAAATAGACTCTTCTGCTACCTCAGCCTTTGTTCAACACTGGTTCCCTCAAGTTAAAAAAAGAAGAGACCCAGAGAAGCAGCCTCTATGAGGCGGTCCTTCAAGCTCTCTTCTGGCTTTCAGACAGGAATACACATTTCTAACTAATAAGAAGATATTTTATCTACCAAGGCCTAAAGAAAAAGAAGTCCACAGCTGCCTCAGAATTATCAACTCTGATTGAGAAAGCATGTCTCCTTCTGACCAAAATCCCTCTTGGTAGTCCAGGATCACTCTGCCAACCCCTTCATCAGCTCCACAGAGGGGACAGTGCCATAAAAACCCATGTTACTTCTTAGATGTATCCGTTGGAGAAAACAGATGGCAGATGGGCCTGTCCCTGCCTCTGTAAGGTAGTGTGTGCGTGTGCATGTGTGTGTGTGTGTGTGTTAGTCATGTCCAATTCTTTGGGACCCCATGGCCCACCAGGCTCTTCTGCCCATGGGCTCCTCCAGGCAAGAATACAGGAGTGGGTTGCCATTCCCTTCCCTGGGGTATCTTCCTGACCCAGGGATCAAACCCAGGTCTCCTGCATTGCAGGCAATTCTTTACCATCTGAGCCACCAGGGAAGCCCATAAGGCAGTGTAGGAGATACCTATAAACAGAGATACCCCTGATATCCATAAATAAGCCAGGCAGGTGTTGCCCCTGAAAGACAAACAGGTAAAGAAATAAGGATGAAAGAAGGTCCCTGAGTATTTCCACATGGCTGTACCTTAGAAAGGCATTCATACAGTGAATACTGTGAAAGGTAGATACAATTTCTCCTCTACTAATCCAGCCCCACACAAGATGTCACTGGTACGCACCCTTACGAAGACAAACTCCCATGAAGGTCCCAATTAGGGAACAGGGAGAGGGTCAGGAGTAGACAGGCACAGCTGGCTGTAAGTCAGAATTCCAACCTGTCTTCAACAATCTGAATCCTTCTTGCTGGTGTGGAAAGGGAGATAGCAGACAATCATATTCTATTCTGGAGTAGGAATACTTCACTGCAAAAATGGACCAGAGCTTATTTTCAGGGCAGGGTCACAAGGCCGCTCTGCCCTCATCCATTAATCTACATGCCCCAACTTCCCAGCACATGTTTACCAAGGTGGGTAAGTCAAGGAGGGGGTGTTATGATGACCCAACCAGCTGTGTGCATGACTTACATGGTTGTCTAATCTTTTACCCCTTGAGTTATGATGAAACAGATGGATAGAACTCACAGAAGTCCCTCACCAACAAGTCGTCTCAGACAATTCTATTTGTAAAAACACTTTGTGTACCCAAAAAAAAGTACATTAATTGGGGCCAGAGAGCCAAGTGATTTGCAAGCCATAAACAGAGTCACTATGGCTCCTGACAACCGCATGGCTTTCTGACCCCATTTAACCTCAGCCTCACTGAAAACTTCACTTTTGAGCAAAAGCTTCACTTGAGGGAGCAAGCAAAAGAGGTGTCTGGGTAAGCAGTTTTCCAGACAAAGTTAATGGCCCAGCTAAGGAACTGCCACTGGATTTCCCTTCCCCACATTCTGGAACGTCACCCCATGAGCACATCAAAGGCCAGGAGGAACAAGGGTCAGGGAGGCCAGAGCAGGCCAGCCTTAGGGTGATGGTGACAGAGAAACCTCATAGACCCAGAGGTTTTGCCTCCTTCTGTTTTCATGCCCACTTCCTCCCGTTTTCATGCCCACTTCCTTGCGAAGTGAGTCCCTCCACTCCTCTAGTTCAGAAGCCCCCATGGTCCCTACACAAAGGTCCCACTTCCTGCTAGACACCTCCAGATACATTCCCACAAGTATTTCATATCCACATGTCCCACATGGACCTCAGCATCCTTCACCCAAAACCTTTCCTTCTCCTCTTAAATTCAGAAGTTCACCCAAGCTGGAAACTTGCCTTTTTCTCTCTCCCTCGTGGCCCATATCCAACAAGATGATATGTCCTATTAATTCTATCCGCCTCATGTCTCCAGAATCCCTCCTCTTCTCTGCCTCCTCTGCTATTATCTTACTTCAGACACTGAAGTAAGATAATATCTTACTTCGCATCCTAACCAGTCTCTAGCCTGTCCACAATGATTGTCCTAAAACCAAATCTGACCGTGTCTCTCCTTTGCCTGAACTCCTTCAATGGCCTCCCATAGTATAAAGTCCAGGCTCCTCACAATGCCACAGGAGTCCCCCAGGAAAGACCTCAGCCCGATCACTGACCATTCTCTACTCAAACCCTGTGCCAGCCATCTGCACTGTACCACTGTGGTCCCTGGAACCTGCCATGCTCTCTGTCAACTCCTGCCTTTACATGTACCTTTGCATCTGGAATACCTTTCCCATCCATCTATGTCTAGTTTATTCTCATTTATTCTCCAAGACTCAGATGAGATATCACCTCCTATGGGAGACTCTCCTCACCTCCCTGGGGTCTGTTAGTGCCCTCCTTGTGCTCCATCACACACTGTGAGCATCCCTGCCATACGCTCATAATCCTGAATTATAAGGGTTCCCCTCTCTCTCGCTCGCTCTCTCTCTCACTAACCTTTGAACTTATTTAAGGCAAGAGCTGTTCTATCCCTCTAGGTCAAATAAATGGGGACCATCCCAGAGCCACATTAAAGAACAACAACAACAAAGAAAGCATTCTCAGTTCACAGGAGAAACCATGACTTTGTTTGGTATGGGAGCCAGAAGCAACTGCTTCAAGTTTGAGAAGTTATACTAGAAATACAGATAGGAGTCCCAAGGCATATCAGTTCTGAGGAGTGGGATTTCGGCAGGAGATCAGACTTACAGCTTCTAGTAACAGACTTGGGGCCTCTGCATTAAGATGTATACAAATGAGTGTGAGCAAGTTTTCATTAAAAAGTACAGATCATCAAAGAAAAGATGGGAAGCAGAGATATTACAAGTCCTAGTAAAGAGAAGGAGAAAATAACACTTAAAATGTTAAGTTGACTGTTTAAAAATATCTTCATTTATTGGAAGTGTTAACATTCTCCAGTGGAACACAAAATCATTTTTTTATCATTAAATATGTATCAGATTAACTGGGTTGTAAATCAATTTAGTTAAAGCAGCAAATTCTAGGCAGGTGGCTCTTTACTGTTTATTGCATATGCCAAGAAGTTTTCTACTCATATTTCTCAAAAATCAGAGGTAGAATGTAATGTTCAAGGAGTAGAGGGAATTTGGGAGTTTTATGATTGAGCATCTACTGTGTTCCAAGCACTGTGCTAAATTTTTCACCTGATAGTGATGTTTAGCATATCCCAGTATATAATTTCTGGATTTCTAGACTCTTTAAATAATTTTAAATTCAATTTAGACTTCTATCTTCCAGGAGAAAAGTGAAAGTGAAAGTGTTAGTCGTTCAGTCGTGTCCAACTCTGTGCCACCCCATGTAGTCCACCAGGCTCCTCTGTCCATGGGATTCTCCAGGCAAGAATACTGGAGTGGGTTGCCATTTCCTTCTCCAGGGGATCTTCCCGACCCAGGGATCGAACCAGGGTCTCCGCACTGTGGGCAGACTCTTTCCTGTCTGAGCCACCAGGGAAGTCCATAGAGGAAGATGTCTCCTCCAGGAGACCATGACTCTCCCAGGCTAGGGAAGGTAGCCTCCTTCCGAACTGCCTGTGTCCATATCTCTACCACTGGGCTGACCCCACACTTTCTGGTTCTCTTTGTGTGTCTGTCTCTAAACTCAAGCATAAAATCCATGAAGGCAGGAGACTCTGCTGGCCAATCCTCATAGCCACCCCCGGCACAGTGCAACAGTGTAGTAAGTAGTGTATTTTGGTTAAAAATATGAAAAAATAGTAAATGAATGGAGAAAACCACATCCACAAACTAGGACTTAAGTTAAACTTCAAGATGGACTTCTCCAATCATGGCAATGATTTGCAGACAGGTCCAGGTGGTACTGGTCATTCTGTGATGGTCATTCCTTCCTCTATTTATTTAAGAGCTACCTGTGTCAAAAACTATGCTAAGTGTGGATTCATAAACAAACAATGGAGTATTTGGCTCTGGGGAATCTATGGATTAGCAGTGTCCTTGGACACAACTGCGTGCTCAGTTGTGTCCAACTCTTTGCAGTCCCATGGACTGTAGCCTGCCAGGCTCCTCTGTTGATGGGATTTTCTGCTCTTGGAACAACACCAATCCATGCCTGGCCTTTTGGAAATGCCATGTTTCTATTTAATTCTGTCACATTCTAGGAAAATACTTCCTTCAGGAAATGATGGAATTGTACATAGAGGCAACATAATATCGCGATCCTGAAAGCACATCATGAAAAAAAACAGTAAACCAAACCTAATAAGCTGTTTTTGCATTTTCCTATTAAATTTATTAGATGTTCATAATAATTATTAGATAAATAGCAACAAGTACCAAGAATTAACATAAATTGATGGACAGCAAGCTTTCATTTCAGAGGACTGAATCCATTTTCTGTGACCTGATATATTACCACCATAGTTTGACTTCAATGGGAAAACACCACATCTGCAGATTACTTTTGAATGGCTGAAGTTAGAGGTTGAGGTATATACATGCTTGTGTGCGTGCTCAGTCACTTCAGTCATGTCTGACTCTTTGCAACCCTATGGACTGCAGCCCACCAGGTTCCTCAGTCCATGGGATCCTCCAGGCAAGAATACTGGAGTGGGTTATGATGCTCTTTTCCAGGGGGTCTTCTCAACCCAGGGATCAGACCTGCATCTCCTGTGTCCCCTGCATTGCAGGCAGATTCCTTACCACTGAGCCAGGGGTGAAGTTGTGAGGTATACACACACTCAAATGTTAAAGGGTGACACCTACAGGCAGATAACATGATGCAGCTCAGATCTATGAGATATCAAAGAAGACACCAAAGGAATCACATCAGAAACAAAAAGTTTTAGTTTGGGAATTCTTTGTTCCCCAGCATCCAAATCCTCTTCCTATTTGGGTGAAATCCTCCAATGTAAGCGGCCCCAACTTCTACTACAGAAGCTAAACTAGACAGACCCGCCTCTCAATCTATCAGACAAGATCACCTGTGATTTTGAATCTTCAGAAAGAGACCTCAGGAAGAAGGGATGGGTAGATTAGGGTTGCAACAATGGCAGAGTCCAACAGTGGTACTTGGTAACAGAATGTCCTGATTAGATGATTTCTGCTGCCTGGCCTCCCTTAGTTCCTGTCTATTGTCAGCATCTGCTTTTCCAAACTTCATGTCAATTCTGTGAACTATCCAACATCTTTCGAATAAATTATTTTTCCATTTAAGGTAGCCAGAGTAAGTTTCTGTGCTTAGAATCAAGAACGGTAGCTGATATACTAAACAGCGTTTATTGCGTGACTTCTACATGCCAAGTCCTACATAGGCATTATCGCATCTAGTCCTGACCCAGAGAAACCCTATAAAATCAGAATAGAGAGGGAAATAGAGGCCAAAAGACTAATTTTCTCAAGTCATACAACTAGCTTGTCAGAACCAGAATACAAAATCACCCAGTTTAACATTAGAACTAATTCTCTTAATCGTTTCATTATCAGACAAAGGAAAATAGTCTGGGGCTTTTGAAAGTATGAAATTGGAAGACAAGAAGCAAGACAAAGTTGTATAGTCTATAGGCATTGTGAGCTAACAAATCACAGAGATAAGTCTTGCAAACATATAAGGAAAATGAAATATTAAACTGAGACCGAAGACAATTTTTCCATGCAGTTGATAAAGCTCCAGTGCTCTTCAGTTGCAAGAAGCTCTTTCCAAAGCTCTAAATTTAAATTCTTCTTTACACATTTTTATTCTTTTTCTTAAAGAAGGCCCTTCAAAATAGTAAAGTTTCAGACTCCACAAAACCTGGGCCTACCCCTGGATGAGACCATGAATTTCTTAGAGATTCATTTTCTAGCTTCAGATTTGGCAATCAAGCAGAGAATCAGAGACCTACAGAATATGGAGAACAGCACAGACAAGCTTCAAAGCCACTTTCACTCTGCTGTGTCCAAGGGGAGAAAGGAGGAGAGTTAGGAGTTGCTCCTCATCACTCCAGATTGGGTTCAGTGTGTACTTGGGGACCAGTGGGTCCCCAGAAAGCTGGCTTCCTTCTCATACTCATCTGTGCTGCCAGCAGGAACACCAGCAGCAGCCAGAACTGTGTGTGGGTTCCCCTGTCTCAGGCACAGAGTCACCTGGGCCCCTTTCTTATGGAACCAGTTTGATGGGGCCCTGACCATCAAGAGGAAGGGACAGAGAGACAAGTCTCATCAGAGACACTAGGGGAATCCTACCTTTCTTTAAAATTTTGATATTTTGTCCACATGGTTTTTTTCACATTAATTTTTATTTTTAAATTGCACTAAAATAGTATTTGCCTGGATTACTGAGGTTTTTTTGGTGCCCCCTTAAATTTTTCACCCAAGATAAAGAATTTACCCTCCTTAGCCTCATCCAGGTGCTAACAAGGCACATGGAGAATCACCAGGCATGCAAAGGCTGGGGTTTCCCTCAAAACAGCAATAACTCATCCAGTCATTCTCCTGTATTTCTACCATAGCCCTGTGACCTCAATTAAAACCATTTTACTATAATCCACATGCATCATCCGTCTTTATGTCTGAATCTCATGAGCCTTTCTTACTTTAAGGGATAGGCAGAAAAGCCAATGAGCCAAGCTCATTACTAAGCCATATTGTCTGGAAGCTTCTTGGCCCTAGGGCAGGACTGTCCTACCAAGACAAACAGTGGTTAGGCCAGTGGTTCTTTGCCCTGGCTGGACATTCAAATCATCTGGGGAGCTTTTTAAAAACGCCAGTGCCAGAGCCCTGCTTCCAGAGATTCTATTGGCATAAAGTGATACCTAGGCAGGGTTTTTTAAAGACCTATAAAGGAGGTGTATTTTACATACCATAGAATTCATCCATTGTAAGTTTAGTGACTTTTTTTTTTAGTAAATATATACAGTTGTGCACCCAGCACTAAGTCTGGAATGGACCCTTCTCTCCACCCCAAAAACTTCCCAGTGCCAGTTTCAGTCAGTTCCTGTACTCACCTCAGCCCTAGGCACCGCTGCTCTGTTCCAGTCTCTAGACTTCAAGCATGAGTACTTTTTAAAAGCTTCTAAGTGATTTTTGTGTAGACACGATAAAGAAATTACCATTCCAGACACCAAAGAGATAAACTCTCTCCTTAGTCCTGCCTCACAAAATTTAGACAGCTTCTGGTAGAATTTTTCCATATTGAAAAATCTAATTACAAATCAAAAAATTCGGGTGGAATAGAATACTTTTTGGGACAAATAATCTGTAATCAACTTTACTAAAATACACTAAGTAAAAAAAAAAATGCCTGTACGTGTATTTACACTCCTAATAAGTATGAAATGCCACATTTCTACACAGGCCTAGGATACAGAGTCCTTTGGCTCTGTGGTAAAAAATAAAAGCCCACTGTGCTATCTTCAAAGTCATAGTCATCGCCTTAAAAATTAACAAAGGAACATTTATCTCAGACTGAAAAATTATGAGGATTACAAACAACTTGCCCTTAGACATTCAAAAAGTCTTCAGGGGAAAGGATTTAGAGAAGAACAAAGTACCTTTATTGGTATGTTGCATAAACATAAATATGCTATCACACTGGCACAGGAAAATTCTAGAAAAAAAGTCACTGGAACGTTATCCTGCAGAGCTGATGTCCTTCTGTCATTTTAGGCATGCAGGGCAAGCAAGCACTTGTAAAGGGGTGAGCCTGAGGAACAGGAATGAACTTGACAGAATTCACAGAAATGCCAGCCCCAGAGGGCTATAAAGGCATGTGAGTAAACCACAGCCCGAGGCTGCTGGGTGAGTCAACACTTTCTCAACGCAAGCAGTTCTTCCACCTCCGTGGGCCAGGACAGCGAACCGCAGACAGCACCAGCTGTCAACACAGCCAGGACGTGGGAAATGTTATGGGGTGCAGCTGGAACATGACCCCACCCATGCCACTCCCTAAGGTTGCAATGCTTTAAAACAGTGCCCTCAGCCCAGGGGGTGCTGTCTCTGATTAGGCCACTGACGTTCTCCAGCAACAAGGTTGCCCAGAGTCAGAAGAGCAGCTTCTGAGAAAGTGACTCTTATTTGCCGATAAAGAAAGTTTGGATTTTGTCAAGGGGATGGCCCCCAACCATGCTTTCTCTGTGTTTAGATTTTTAATTCCTAACATCTATTAAGGTACTAGGAGGCAAATATTAAGCTATTTCCTCCTGTGATGATCAATACTGAATTCTTAGTCCACAAGAACTAAGTCTCAAATAACTTTGAAAAAAAAAATCCCCTGAGAAGATTGGATAAAGAAGGCTGATGTGTTCCATCCTACCCTTCCCTTCCCAAATCATCAGAAATGACAGAAAAAAAAAGTTTTAAGTAAATAAATTAGAAAACTGAAGGCAAGCAAAGAAAGGCAGCCTCTGGGACCAGTAATAATGAGCCCTCCCCAAAAGACAAAGTTCAGAAGGAATCAGATCATGAACCTAAAACGTACACAGGAGGGGACGGTGGTGGGGATGCCTTCAAGGGATCCTAACAAGAGGGAGAAGATATCGGGAGCCTGTGTGGATGACAAGGTTCCGGCCACCATCGGAACTGGAGGAGCAGCCAGGCCAAGTGGTTATGCGCGCGTGCGCACGCGCGCACACACACACACACACACACACACACACACACACCAAGCTTGTCGGAGCAGTAAGCCCAAGGGGCATATTTTGGGCCAAAGAATCAAGGTGGTACTTCTAGTAGCTGGCCTCACCCAGGAGGAGTCGAAGTGTCTTGGCCAGAAGACTCCACCGACTCAACGTGCCCAGCCTCACACCCTGCTCCTGCCCTGCCAGCAGAGGACAGCACATTCTCAGACACATCACCTGGACCTCTCGATGGCCCAGATACCCAGCCCACAATCACAAATCACAGAATATTTGAAGAAAGCCTTTACTGTAACACAGAGACACCAATTACAATGAAGAGAACTTAGCCCCCGCATCCCCTCTCCCACCCCTCAAAAAAAACCCGGTCTTTGAAAATCCAGTAGATGAGCTGTATAGCAGAATGGACACAGCAGAAGACAGCAGAAAGCTGACAGGGGGAATAGACGAATCCTCCCAGAAACGAACAGGATGACAGACGCACGAAGGACACATCCAGAAGAGAGATGAACCCCTCAGAAAACGATGAAAGAACATTTCTCAGAGCTGCAAGATTATCTTGTAGACAAAATTAGGACTACTTATATTTTCTTTATACTTGTTTGTGTTTTTCTGATCGTCTTCGACGAGCACTGTAGAGTCAGGCCATTCAAGATGGATGTTCTCTAGCTCTCTCTACATCCCGTGCTTGGCCAGCCCCTGCTTCACCGACCCTGACACACGTGACTGGCCAATCCTCTTAATTATAGGGCTTAATCAGTAATTGCCCACCTTCCCCGGTAACTGATTAGCCAACCTGACGTCAGTTCCCGCTATAAGAAGTAGCCTCCCTCGCCCGCAGTAGTACAGGCTGCTGCCATGCTGAGGTGTCTCTCCGCAACTCAGCTTCAGACACGTAAGATCCAACAAACCACTGATGTCTCTGTCACTGTCTCTGGGGTGTTTCTTCAGTCTCGTGACTGGGCAATTACAAGATTTGCAGGCCTGTAGGGTGCAGCCCAACAAGCACACTATTTAGAGAGGAAAACCTAATTACATATAAGGTCTAAAAAGAATAAATAAAAGAAAATTCCCTAAACTATATGATAGGCTTCCTAAGGGAAACGGAGAAGGTTAAAATTTCCCCCAAAGAGATCAAAGACAAGTGAAAATCAGTCATCAAATAGAAGTCACAGAAATTTTGCTAGAGGTCTTTGAAAACAGGAGAAATGCTGATCTTTTCCACTTAAAAATTGAGAAGGATCCTCTCATAGTTTCCAGACTTATCTCCTGTCATGGTAAGTCACGTCAGAATCAGAGGTGGTCTTGTGGGACCTTGAAAATGCACCGTAAGAGACTGAGCTGTCTTCGTAAGGCAATAAAAAGCCAAAGATGGCTTTCGTGGCACATTTGAGGCAGAACCGCCATCATCCAGGGAGAAGGAGGTGGTGTCCCAGGACAGAAAACCCAAGGAGTAAATGTCTGCTTAGCAAAGGCCTCAAGGGTTGCCATTTACATCTGTCAAGAAACAAACAGAATCTCGCTCAGAGCACATTCCCATGCCCCAAACCAACACCCACGTGAGCCTCAGAGCTCTTTGTGCCCCAGCCACCCTAGGGAGGTAAAATAGTCCCATTGTACTTGTAATTGCAGGTTCCTCCTTGTGTTGCAGAGACACTCAGGAGGGTTTCCAGGGTCCAAAAATACATCATGGCATGATGGAAAGTGAGCCCAACCCCTCGCACGGCAAGATGCTACTTCCTGGGGTCTTTTTACATTTATTGCTTCTCTTTTCCCTCTGACCTTAGAGTTTACAAAACGATTTAGACTTACATACAACCTGTCCTTGTGCAGTTACTTCCCCTCGGATCTGACAGTTTTAAGGTCTGCTAGGGGACTAAAGCGGGGAAGTGGGGAGTTTCCATTTAAAACTATAAATGTATATTTTTTAAATAGTAAAGCGTCACCAGCACTTAAACACCAACAAAGGGAACAAATAGAGGGAACCCAGAAAGGATGCCAGTGATTTAATTGTAAAACCAAGTCCAAGTCTTTGCAGCAGATCTTGAATTAGACAGATTCCTATTTTCAATAGAGGTACTTAGTACCTACTATGTGCCAGGCATCATGCTCTTGCTAAGAATACAATGCCTCTGAGCCCTGAGAGAGGCAGTGGGACAGCCTGGTAAAGAAGAGACAAAGCTTATCTACTCCAGCCCTTCCAAGACAAGGCCTCCAGGAACGTCAGGAGTCCAGTGAGGGAGACAATGAGCAGTTGGCACATGCAGCAGAGGTGAGGGACCCTTGCCCACTGGGATGATCAGAGACACCATGGTGGCATCAGAGCTGAGTCCAGAATGATGAGAATTCCAACAGGCAAAGCCATGTGGGAGGGCAGTGAAAGGCAGAAAGAAAAGTTTGAGAGAAAAATAGAGGAAAGAGACACCTTCTGGTCTTAAATTGCAGCTCCAGGGTCACTAACTCTGTAGTCATTCATCTGGCCAGGAGACTCCAGGAGAGGGGTGTTTCTGAATGAAAGGAAGCCTTGTCTTTGGCATGGATGCTGATGGGAGTGAGCAGGGAGGGGCACAGGGAAGAATATTGGGAGGCAGATGTTGGAGATGAGGACCAAAGGCCTTTTCTTCATCAGAAAACTGAGTTGAAGTGGCATCTTTTCTCATCTGCCTCAGAGCTGCCCTCTCAACCTATCCTGGTTACAGTCCCTCCAACCCAGCCTGGCTTTTAGGACAGTCTTGGTAACTCAGTGGTGAGAAACAGACTGACCAACCATGGGGAATTAGATGTGATATGAGCATTTCCAAACCAGATGTCAATTAATTACCTACGATCACCCATAACCCAGGAATGTGCATTGACGTCTGCAAATAGATAAAGGAGCCCACACAGGAAGCTGGAGAAGACAAGCACCCAGTAATCCTGTGAAATTAGTATGGTCCCCTTCCATGTAGCCACACTCTCACAAATTTCTCAGACATGCCAATCCACTCAATAATGGGCCTCCTTCCCGGTTAACTGCTGAGTGGGCAGTAGGTAGGGAAGCAATAGGATCAGATTCTGGCTATAACTCAACTCTGGAGGAAGCTTGCTCCCTCTGAGAAATAGCTGATGGCATCTCATACTGCCGCATCTACCATCCATAGGCAAGGCCCGGCCCAACTCTGAACCACAGGTCCCCTAGCCACACCAGGCCTCCCGCAGACAGGAGAGGCCAAGGAGTACTGCTTTGTAAAGCACCTTAAAACCTGATGATGAAGGGATGAGTTACACATCCATACTACAGAAAACTGCACAATTGTTGAAGCTTTGTCTATGCCAACAAAGGAAGATGTCCAAGACAGGGCACTAGGTGGAGAATGCAAGCTGCAGTGCGTCTATACACAATTATTCCATTTGTTCATATAAAATATTTTAAAAATACATATATTCTTGCAAGTACATAGTAAGTTTCTGGAACAATACAAAAGAAATTATTCTATTTCTGGAAGTATGAGAGGTAGAGGGAACTTCTCTTTTATTTTATATCCTTTTTGCTTCTTGAACCATGAACTTCCAGATGTTCAAACTGGATTTAGAAAAGGCAGAGGAACCAGAGATCAAATTGCCAACATCTGTTGGATCATCGAAAAAAGCAAGAGAGTTCCAGAAAAACATCTACTTCTGCTTTATTGGCTACGCCAAAGCCTTTGACTGTGTGGCTCACAATAAACTGTGGAAAATTCTTAAAGAGATGGGAATATCAGGTCCCCTGACCTGCCTTCTGAGAAATCTGTATGCATGTCAAGAAGCAACAGTTAGAACTGGACATGGAACAACAGACTGGTTCCAAATCGGGAAAGGAATATGTCAAGGCTGTATATTATCACCCTGCTTATTTAACTTATGCAGAATACATCATGTGAAATGCTGGGCTGGATGAAGCACAAGCTGTAAGCAAGATTGTCAGGAGCAATATCAATAACCTCAGATACACAGATGACACCACCCTTATGGCAGAAAGTGAAGAACTAAACAGCCTCTTGATGAAAGTGAAAGAGGAGAGTGAAAAAGTTGGCTTAAAACTCAACATTCAGAAAACTAAGATCATGGCATCCAGTCGCATTACTTCATGGCAAACAGATAGGGAAACAATGGAAACTGAGAAACTTCATTTTCTTGGGCTCCAAAATCACTGCAGATGGTAACTGCAGCCATGAAATTAAAAGACGCTTGCTCCTTGGAAGAAAAGCTATGACAAACCTAGACAGCATATCAAAAAGTAGAGACATTACTTTGCCAACCAAGTTCCATCTAGTCAAAGCAATCGTTTTTCTAGTAGTCATGTATGGATGTGAAAGTTGGACTATAAAGAAAACTGAGCACTGAAGAACTGATGCTTTTGAACTGTGGTGTTGGAGAAGACTCTTGAGAGTTGCTTGGACTGCAAGGAGATCCAACCAGTCCATCCCAAAGGAAGTCAGTCCTGAATATTCATTGGAAGGACTGATGCTGAAGCTTAAACTCCAATACTTTGGCCACCTAATGCAAAGAACTGACTCATTGGAAAAGACCCTGATGCTGGGCAAGACTGAAGGAGGAGGAGAAGGGGACAACAGAAGATGAGATGGTTGGATGGCATCACCGACTCAATGGACATGAGTTTGAGCAAGCTCCAAGAGTTGGTGATGGACAGGGAAGCCTGGTGTGCTGCAGTCCATGGAGTCACAAAGAGTTGGACACAACTGAGCAACTGAAAACTGAACTGAATAATTTAAGAAACAGTTTGAAAATCTTTTCTAAATGATATGATAAAAGAGGCCAAGAAAATCCTTATAAATATGATGTCTCTAGGATAACTGAAGCTTGAGAAAATCATCTTCTTACTTTTATTTCTCTAGCCTAATATCCATTTCTGTATTAATACCACAGCTTTGCTAGGCTTACTATGGTGCTGCTTCTGTTCAATGGAGCTTAAGCTTTATAGTGAAACCAAATGAAATGTGAGTGTATGCAGAAGTTGTATTTTCAGAGAGAGATATAAACATGTCTAAACACTGAACAAATCAATACCTAACACACTCACACTTCATGCAAAGGCTTCTGTAGTATTGGTTTGACCTGCTGAGCATTTCTTTGCATTTGGAACTGAACTGTCCTCACCTGACTCCATGGGATCCTGTGCAGCGCCACAGTCCCCATCCCGCCTCAGAAAGATATGCTCACGGCTCTGGCTGGCCCATCACAGTACCCCATTCCCCTAACTACAATTATTTGTCCAGTGATAGGCAAGCGTCCTAACCTGGAAGTTAGAATCTTCCCTAAGATTAGACATGTGGACACTATAAGAGAAATGTTGTCTTTCTTACTGCAGGATATTAAGCTTAAGATCACAAAGGCTTGAATAAAGTCAGGCAGAGATCAACAGAGTTGAAAAAAGGAGAGTGAAGGACAGAGCTGATGGCATCACCTTAAGTTCCAGATTCAGTCACATTTGAAATCACAATTACTTCCCTTGGCCTTCCCATTCGTAAGGATCAATAAATTCCTCCTTGTGGCTTAAGCTGGATTCTATTGATTTTCTCCCTTGCAACTTAAAGAGTCCTAACTAATTAATATCTCCATTTCCTCACTGGAGTTTTAAAAAACCACTCCAAGATTGTGACCCTCAGCCAAACTCAAGATTCAAAATCATAGTCTATATTCTAATATTCTGAATGTCATTGTTAGGGAGGATATCCTATTTGTTCTTCAGGAAAAGGAGGTACAAGGAACTTTATATATGGAATTTCCCCAAGGTCATACTATCAGAAGCCAAGTCCAGAGCAAAAATAATTTCCCTAACCTTTTCTTTAAAAAAAAAAAACAAAAAACCTTTATTCAAAAGCAAAGGAGAGAACTGTCTGCACAATCTACAAAGGGAAGGGAAAGAGAGATTCAGTCTTGATGATGTCTTAGTTCAGGAACAGTAAGGACCAAAACTAACCAACCTCAATTCTCCAAGACTTTCAGAATGGTCATCTAAAGCATGATTTTATGGTATAAATGAAAGCCCTATTGATAAGGGTTTACAGTAAGTTCTGCTTTCTCAATAAAAAGCAAAATAAAAGCCTGATGAGTAACTGAAGCAAAAATGCAGCATGAAGTTGGTTAAACTCTCTAAACCAATGGAAAATGGTTGACAAGAAAGGAAATTCACAAAGGAACTTTTTCAGTGCAAATGGTAGAGCAGAAGGAGAAGGTGAGAAGACTGTACATGGAGCTCAGCCAGGATTCTACAGAAATACGCTGTATTCAGAAATTCTGTAATCAAAGCCAGTAAAAGCCAGTTTACACACACACAAAAGCACTGAAGAAAGAATGTACAATTCAGATAATAAACAATAGAAACTCCAATGTGAATCCTGTACCACCTCATACAGCTAAGGAATACGGGACTCACATAACATCTCTGAACCTCAATTTCCTCACCTGTAAATGAAGGGACTGGACCAGATGGTCTCCGATATGTTTTCTAGATGCACAAGTAATAACATTTACAGGTTCTCACTCTGAGCTTCAGAGATGCTATACAGTTTAAAAAGGAAATTTCAATTTTTACTCTGTCAGGCAAGCACTGAAATGTGAAAACCATAAGGAAATAGTAGACTTGCTTCTCTCTTTATGTGCAAAATGCATGGATACTTCCCAAAAAGATATCAAAGGAAAGCACAGGATCTATAGGTGTCCTGGCATATTATAGCCAGAGATTAACTCAGTTCAGTTCAGTTCAGTTCAGTTCAGTCGCTCAGTCGTGTTCGACTCTTTGTGACCCCATGAACCGCAGCACATCAGGCCTCCTTGTCCATCACCAACTCCCAGAGTCCACCCAAACCCATGTCCATTGAGTCAATGATGCCATACAACCATCTCATCTCTGTTGTCCCCTTCTCCTCCTGCCCTCAATTTTTCCCAGCATCAGGGTCTTTTCAAATGAGTCAGCCCTTCGCATCAGGTGGCCACATATCACATGCAAAAAGGTAGTTAGGGACAGGAAGGCTCCATCCCAAAACTAAATCCAAATCAAATGTTCTTTGCAGTACATTTTACACTCATAGAATTGGCTAAGTGAGAAGAAAAGAGAGATGCATATTATCACAACTTGCTCAAAAGACTGAAAAATTAGAAGCTCCCTAATATCCTTCCCTGGTAGTCCAGCTGGTAAAGAATCCACCTGCAATGCAGGAGACCCTGGTTTGATTCCTGGGTCGGGAAAAATCCCCTGGAGAAGGGATAGGCTACCCACTCCAGTATTCTTGGGCTTCCCTGATGGCTCAGACAGTAAAGAATCCGCCTGTAACAAAGCAGACCTGGGTTCAATCCCTGGGGTAGGAAGATTCCCCTGGAGCAGGGCATAGCAACCCACTCCAGTATTCTTGCCTGTAGAATTCCATGGACAGAGGAGCCTGATGGGCTACAATCCATGGGGTCACAGAGAGTCAGACACAACTAAGCAAATAAGCACAGCACAGCACAGGACTGGTTAAACACATTATCTTTAAGTTACACTTTTAACTTTAAGTTACACTCAGTGTAACTTGAGTTACACTCAGACCTTTTTTAAAAAATAACATTTTCTACCTGATTAGGTTACATTAGGTTCATTGTAGGGAATATGGAAATGTACAATGATATAAGGAAGAAACTGAGGTCATTGATAATTCTACTACTTAGAGATAAACAATGATAAGTGTATATATATATACACACACACATATATATATAATTCATACCCTTTATACTTTGTAACCTATTTTTAAAAATATAGCAGTATTCTATGAGAATTTTCTCAGGGTATTAAGTATTCTTCTAAACATGATTTTAAATTATTGAATTACTTTTTATTGTGTAAGTAAGATAATGTGTTTAGGGCTTCCCTGGCAGCTGGTAGCTCAGACAGTAAAGAACCCACCTGCAATGCAGAAGACCCAGGTTCGATTCTTGGTTCGGACTTATTTGACTTCAAATTATATATTACCTTATGAAAAAAAAATAACATTCTTTCCCTTCTGTTCTAGCACCCAGGAAGCTCTTCATGTATCTGGAAAGGCTGCAAGACTAAAACTGTAGACTGGGAATATGTAGATGCAATATTTGGGTCAGGAAGGTCTTTTTAAACAAAACAGAAAACCCAGAAGCTAAGTAAGAGACTAGTAAATTTGACTCTGTGAGTATGAAAATTTATGAAACATAAATACTGTAAATGAAGTCAAAAGGATGAATAGATATGAACCAAACGTCTAATTTCTTTAGTATCTAAAAAGAATTTTCAATCCATAAGAAAAAGTCCAACAATCCAACAGAAAAGCAGGCAAAGGAAAAAAAAATCTGCTCACAGAATTCAAATTGCTTTATTTATGTGAAAAAGAATAGACCTCACTCAAAATTTAAAGAATGCAAATTAAAACAATGGCATGCTACTTTTTAATCTTTCACACTGGCAAATAGTATTTTAAAAGTCAATAAGCCTATTGTTAACAAAGCAGGGAATGGAGAGTAGCCACTGAGGACTTTATTACTTGGTGCTACCCATAATTGCAAAGAAAGAAAGTCACTCAGTAGCACGCCAGGCTCCTCTGTCCATGGAATTCTCCAGGCAAGATCAATGGAGTGGGTTGTCATTCCCTTCTCCAGGGCATCTTCCCAACCCAGGGATCGAACCCAGGTCTCCTGCCTTGCAGGCAGATTTTTTACCATCTGAGCCACCAGGGAAGGCCGGAAAGATATAGAAAATTAAAAATGAAAATATTGTTCATCAAGATAGCTGCTCTTCTAGGAATTTATCCTATAGACAGTTACACCCATGGTGCAAGCTGAATTGTTACAAACAATTCAGATGTTCACTGAATTGTTTGTAACAGCAAAAGACTGGAAACAACCTCCAGACCCTTCAGTCAAAGACTGATTGAATAATTACAATTTGCTGCATACCAGAACACCCGGCAGCCATTCTAAAAGAATGTCCGGGATCCACCTGTGCTGAAGTGAGGCCATCACCAAGACGTAATATAAAGGGAGAAGAGAAGCTCTGCACAGGTTTTGGGTTCAGAAGACGCTTAACAAAAGATGTCTGTATACTTTTGTTCTGGAATAAATCAAAAGAAAGTACTAAAAACAGCTGCTTCTGAGAAGGGGGCTTGGGGCCATATAAAGGGAGAAGGTTTCTGTACTGCTTGCATTTTCTACCATATGTATTTATTATTTTTTCATTTTAAAAGCTAGCTAACTAGGGATTTCCTGACGGTCCAGTGGTTAGGATGCCATACTTTCACTGCTAAAGGCCGGGCTTCAATCTCTGATGGGGGATTTCAGATTCCACAAGCTGCATGGCATGGCCAGAGGTGGGGGTGGAGAACGAAAAGAATATGTATCAAAGAGAGGAAGGGAGAAACAGATGCTTAAAAAAATTATTAGTTAATTGCTTTCAATAAACATTAAATTGATATTTAAACAGTGGGAGATTCCATGGTGTTTTGAGCTCATGCGTCAGGAGAACGGAGACTTCATATCCCAGTCCAGCAACGAGCACTCATGGAAAGTCAAACACAATTTTTGAAATAAAATTAAACATTAAAGACGTGCAGATATAAAGAAAATTAAAGCGACAAAACGAAAAAACGGGAGTAGCTCTTCCCACCAGCGAACAGCAGTGCGAACCAGTGCGGCGGAGCCGGAGGACCACTCGCTGCCCTAACCGCGATCGAAGCCTCTCCCCCATCCTCCAGCCCGCTCTCCTTGGGGACCACTCTTTCGTGCCATCCTCGGGGGCGACAACAAATCGAGGCGCCAACTCCGGGAAGACGGTGGACAGCGGGGACGGCCGGAACTCACGGCCTACCAGAGGGTGGCGCAGGGCAGCTCCGCGGGAGGGCGAGGTGCAGCCCCTGGGATATACTCTCGGATACAAACCCTGCCGGAATTTGGAAACCTCTGCGTCCGCCGCCGCCCCCGGAGGCCCGCGGCCGGGCCGCAGCTGCACCGCGACCCGGCGTCTCCACCGGCGCCTCCACCGGCGCGCCAGGCTGAAGCCGGCCGCTCCCGAGCGCCCCTGCCCGGCCCGGGTGCGCATCCGTAGGGCCACAGTGCGACCCAGCGGGCCGCCGGGGAAACTGCGCCCGACGGTCGCCCCGGCAACCGGTGGGGCAAGGACCGGGAGAGTCACCGCCTCCCGCCAGTAACAGTCTCGAGAAAAGGTGATGTGGAAGAATAGTCTCTTTGCTACTTCGTAAACGGAGGGAGGCGATCTGTTTGCCAAGACACTTGCTAAACTCACAGGTCTTTCTTACTGCATTCAGCTTCTGGGTGAAAATCGACTTGCTGGAAAGTTCTGGTTTGAGATGCCTGCGATATTTTATTCTAGACAACTGATCCTTTATGAAGTCCAAGGAAGGAACTGTTCATTTTTATCTGAAGAATGACCCTTATGGTCTAGTAAAATCTAAGGATAGTAGAACTGACTATATGCAGGCTCGGTCAAAATGCCACCTCCTTCTTGAAATCAGCCCCTGGGTAAGTAGGAGTGTCCCCTTTTTCACTGTCATGGCCTGTGTGAGGGTCTCTCCTCTGAGAATCACATCTGCACATCATCCTGATTACTGGAGCTGAGACCAAGTCTTACTCACTGTTAGGAGTAGGGGGAAAGACAAGCCATGCTGACTTGGGAACAGGAAAGAAAACAGAAGAAAGCAGCTGTGTCACAACAGCAATTTTGTGTCATTTGAATAGTTTATCGAACACCAAATCGCTGTCCCTGGTTCAGTAGGCCAGCATTCCTCAAAGGTTACCCCCTGCATATTAGTTTCAGGCCATACTAATGTCATAAAATTTGATTATCAGGTAATTCTGAATATAGAGTAATCTCATATTTTGCAAGGGAAAACCCTCTCAAAAAACAAGGTTGAGGTTTGGGGGACCTTTTGGCCGACTTGAAAATATAAATATTTCAGCAATAGGTAAGCGAGTTAAATGTCTGTCTATAGGATTGACTTCATCCCTTTAGTTACATTTTAAAGTTTAATTAACACATGAAATAGCAGGTTGATATTGCAATATTGCTTTTTTCCCCTTGCTTTTTATGACTCAGTTTTATTTAAACTCTCACCTGAGTCTTTTAATATCTCAGTCATCCCAAGAGGCCCTTCCTAAAGCATCTAACACAGTTGCTTTTGTTTGCATGCAGTATTTTTTAAATCCATGTGTAGTGCTGTCACTGGACATTTTAATCCTAAACCATAATTATATAAATTCAGAGGTTTTTTTTCAAATTTGTTCTATTGGTTTAGATTTATCTCCTTGACATAATCCCTAATTACATTGCTTTTTAATCATTGCTTTTTACATGCATACCAAATACTTGCATAGGGAGGTCATACCCTGTATCAGTAAGGGGCTAGCCTCAGAGAACAGAATCTGTTCTGACTAGTTTAAGCAAGAGGAGATTTGTAACAGGGTATCATATAATTTCCAGAATCACTGGAATGGGGAGTTTGGCAAGAAACAGACTCTAGGCTGAGCTTCCAAAAATAATTCCAAAGCCACACCAGAGGACCAGCCAGAGAACAAGAAGCCACAAGCTAAATCCGGCTCTGCTGCTGCAGCGCACACCAGCATTGTGCCCTTTCTGCTACAGTCAGAATGCTGCTGGCGCAGCCGAGAGTCTGCTGTTGCAAGTCCCCTCTGCTGACCATCCACAAACCAAAGTTTCATGCCCGTGAATCTCCATTTTGGAACATCCAAAATGCTCACTGCAGTGTCTAAGAAAACTTCTAAGAAGTTTCCAGTTTCTTCAATATAAGCAGACAGATCAGAATAAAATTAGAAAAGACGATGAGCAAGCTAGTCCATAGCATCTGCTTCATAGTCTCAAGAATAATTACCAATTTTGTGTTATATTTATTCAGACAACCTTTACCAGCAACTAAAACTAACACTGATTAAAGCTGTCTTAGGATCAAGTTTTCCTCACAGTATTTTAGTTCTTCAAAAGTGAATGATTTGAGAAACTGGCTTGAAACATGAGGTCTTGAAAGCCCTTGAATAGAAGGAACTCCATCTTATGTATCTTAAATGTCCATCTCCATCTTAAACATCCATGAAGGATAATTTAGGAAAAGAAAACCTCACTTCGTATTTGGGCATAGACAGTAGTTGTTCCATAAAAAGTTGTTTGTTTTTTTTTAAAGAGTTTTATGGGCAAATGGATTACCAGCATACCTCAGAGATATCGTGGGTTTGGTTCCAGACCACCTCAATAAAGCAAATACTGCAATAAATCGAGTCATATGACTTTTTTGGTTTCCCATTGCATGTAAAAGTTTTACTCACACTGTGTGCATACTAAGTCACCTCAGTCGTGTCCGACTCCTTGCGACCCCATGGACGGTAGCCCACCAGGCTCCTCTTTCCATGGAATTTTCCAGGCAAGAATACTGGAGTGGGTTGCCATTTCCTACTCCAGGAGATCTTCCCGACCCCGGCATTGAACCTGCGTCCCTTAAGTCTCCCGCATCGGCAGGCATGCAGGTTCTTCACCACCAGCGCCACCTGGGACACCCTGTAGTCTATTAAGTGTGCAATAGCACTATGTCTTTAAAAATGTACACACCTTAATTTTTTTTTTAATTTTATTACTAAAACATGTTAACCATCATTTGACAACCCAGGGTTGCCACAAACTTTCAGTTTTCTTTTAAGGCAATATCTGCAAAGCACAAAAAAGCAAAGCACAATAAAATGAGGTGTGCCTATGGTTTCTGCGGACTGCCATAACAAATTGCCACCAACTGGGCAGCTTAAAACGACAGAAATATATTCCCACGGAGTCCTGAAGGTCAGGAGTCTGAAAGCAAGCTGTCAGCAGGGCCGCTCTTCCTCTAGAGGCCCTAGGGGCAAATCCTTCGGGCTTCCAGTTTCTGGTAGCTGTCGGCATCCTCCTCTCTCCTGGTTCACAGCCACATCCCTCCAAACTCTGTCTCAGTTTTCACATGGTCTCTCTCCTGTACCTGTCTTCTCTTTGGTATGTCTCAAACTCCCCTCTATTTTTCTTTTATATGGACATATCATTGGATTTAGGACCCACTCCTATAATTCAGAGTGATCTGTTCTTAAGATCCTTAATTTAGTTACAATTGTAAAGACTCTTTATCCAAATAAAGTAACACTCACCCTTTCCAGGGATTAATGTGGATGTATCTTTTAAGGGGGCATCATTTGACCCACTATAGTAGATAAATTTAGGAAAGGCTGAACTAAACAAATTAAGCCAATTTTTTGCCGCAGGATTTTGCAAAGCCTTTAACTCTTTTATGTGCACTGTGAGCCTTCTAGAGAGAAACCCACCACACAATGATTCTCAAATGTATTTGAACATGGAATCCTATTCACAGAAGTGATGTTCCACAGAACACACTCTAGTGTAGGCTTATAATTTACCTGCTGGGCAAGTTCTCAGAAAGAGTATCAATAAGTATCAGAGAAGCCAAAAATAAGTGACCAAACAGAGGAAGGCTCTCAAGGATTTGGCAAGAGTAGCAATTCTAAACTATGACCACACATCACTACTAAAGATCATCCCAGATTTACAGCCATAAGATGAAATCAAGATTTATCCCCAGTTATTAGACTGCTCCCCACCAGATTCTACTTTGGTCCAGGATAAAGTGCACACTCTCAAACCTTTGCAACCAAACCCTCCATCAATCTTCTTTCTCTATATTAATTCTTGCTCTAGCCAAACTCACTACACACCGAATTTCCTACTGCCACATTTTTGCCATGAAAAATCCCTTCCCCAGTGCCTCACCTGGACACTTCTTTGAGCAACTCCAAGAGATAATGGAGGACAAATGAGCCTGGTGTGCCACAGTCCATGGGGTCACCAAGAGATGCACACATACCTAGCGACTGAACAACAACCATGCCTCACTTGTTATCAGCCTACATTCATTTCTAGTGATGCCTCTTAGATAAAGCCTCCCTCATCACCCCCGAAAGCAGGGCTGCCTCCCTCTGTCCTGTATCTGGCATGGGACATTTGTCAAGTGCCTGGTTCTAGAGTTCTTTGCATGAAAGCACCATCTTTCACTGGCCAGCAGTGGTCAGCAAGGATCATAATTCAGATCTCTTCCTATCTTCTAAGTGTCCCGGCACGGGGCTTTTCACAGTATAGATGCTCAAAAGAAACATGTTGATTGACTAAAATAATCATATTAATTTTCTCAGGAACTATGCATGTAGATGGAAAAGTGCTATCCAAATTCCCCAGGCCCACCCCATCTCCAAGATGAGAGTAGACTGAGAGGCAGAAGCTTGCCCAAGAAAAAGGCTCGAACTGGGTAATTGCGAGAGTTACCCAATTATCAGCAATGGAGGACAGACCCACCTGCTGCTGGCACTGAAGACCGAAGTTAGGCAGAGTCCTGGATTCTCTAAATAATTTAAAGCAGAACAACACATCCAAAAGAATTGAAAGCAGGACTTTCCCGGTGGTCCAGGGGTTAAGAGTCTACCTTGGGGTTCACAAGACACTGGTCGAAGAAAGAAGACCCCACATGCCACAGAACAACAAAGCCTGTGCACCACAACTACTGAAGCCTGCATGCTCTGGAGCCCACGTGCCACACTAAGACCCAAAACAGCCAAATGGAGATTAACCAGGACCTGTCAAAAGGTTACAGGAGGTTACAGGAGGCAGCCTGAAAGAGTTTTTGCTACCCAAACTTGGGACAACCAGAGCAGTAAGGGGGAAAATAGAGTAATGATAATAAGGGGCTATAACACAATGAGCTTCCTGTGAAAAATAATAATAATCATCCATGCTCCATAGTGATACTCAAAAGAGAGAAGGAGAAACAGATTTTCCGTATGGAAGGAATGATAGGATTAGAAAATGACTAGTTTGCAACCTGTGATATAACTATCAACTCAGGCAATGGATGCAAAAAATGCAGGGAGACAGAATATTCACATGGACTCAAGGCACGACTGCATGAGGACTAATTAACCATAAAGGGGGGAAATGCAGACATATGGGGGAGCATCTCCCTAACTGGTGGGTCACTAACTGAATGACTGTGCTTAGCAGCATGTTACATGCCTCCCAGTGAGATACAGAAAGAGACGCACAAGCTCAAGTATGTAACATTTTTGCCAAAAATGTTTCCCTAAAAGTCATCATGCAACCTAGATAGTATATTTAAAAGCAGAGACATTACTTTACCAACAAAGGTCCGCCTAGTCAAGGCTATGGTTTTTCAGGTAGTCATATATGGATGTGAGAGTTGGACAGTGAAGAAAGCTGAGTGCCGAAGACTTGATGCTTTTGAACTGTGGTTTGGAGAAGACTCTTGAGAGTCCCTTGGACTGCAAGGAGATCCAACAAGTCCATCCTAAAGGAGGTCAGTCCTGGGTGTTCACTGTAAGGATTGATGTTGAAGCTGAAACTCCAATACTTTGGCCACCTCATGCAAAGAGTTGACTCATTGGAAAAGACCCTGATGCTGGGAAGGATTGGGGGCAGGAGGAGAAGGGGACGACAGAGGATGAGATAGCTGGATGGCATCACTGACTCGATGGACATGGGTTTGGGTGGACTCCGGGAGTTGGTGATGGACAGGGAGGCCTGGTGTGCTGTGATTCATGGGGTCACAAAGAGTCGGACATGACTGAGCGACTGAACTGAACTGAACTGAAAAGTGATCAAGAGAAAACAATCAGACCAATGCCAACCATGATACATTCTACAAGGCAACTGGCTTCATCTCTTCAAAACGCCAGTGTCATCAAAAAGGGAGTGGGCAGTTATTCTTTATGAAATGAGACTGAAGACATAACAATTAAATGTAATTCATGAATCTTGATTATTAATAGATCCCAGATTGAAAAAAATAGTCATAGAAAGACATTTGAGGGAATTCTCTGGAGGTCCGATGGTTAGAACTCCATGCTTCCACTGCATGGAGTGGGGGGTACAGATTCAATTCCTGGGCAGGCAGCTAAGATCCTGCCAGCCTTGCAGCACAGCCCAAAAGGTTTTTAAATGATTAAAAAATTATAAAGGCATTTAGGGAGAAACTGAATACAAATTATGCATCAGAACTATTGCTAATTTTCTCAGGTATGATTGTGGTATTTTGTTTACATAAGGGAAACAGAATTATTCTCAAGAGATGCATGCTAAAGTGATACAATATTTCCAACTTTCAAATATTAACAACTGGCAAATCTGCGTGAATGATGTACAGATGTTAATTTGATTATCCTTTTACCTTTCCTGTAGATTTGAAAATTTTCAACTAAAATGTTGGGGGCAGAGACTTGAACATGGCCTCAATGTGTGTGTGTGTTTTTAATTCCTTCATGATCCTGAACGGTAAAGCATTCCCCATGTCTTTGTAAATTATCTTTTGTTTCAAATGCCTTCTACTCTGACCCTCTTGACACACTTGAAGCTGAACTCACATCTATTCCAAGCAAAGCATGGTTCCCACTGCCCAGAAGAGTGCCAATGTTCCCTCGGCACAGCTCTCATCACTGGAAACACTTTTCTGCTTCAGAACTTCACATGTTTGTCATTTTATCATGGATGTGTGCAGCTTTAGGAATCTGTCATTGTCTCTTTGTGACTTAAAGATGAATCATTCTCCCAGTCTCTACAAGAAAAGATACCATAAGACCTCCTTATTGCCCCAAAGCAAGAAGGGGCCATGACTCCAGTCCTCTGTTCAGATCACCAGTGGATTCCAACAAGTGGTTTCCAAAGTTTATAATGGATTCCGAGGTATACTGGGAACACCACTGGGCTAAAAATTGGGAATCTCCCTCAGAAAGTCATTTCACCTCTCAGGGCTTCCATTTCTTCATTAGTTTAAGGGGGGTGATTGGAATGAATATTTTTAAAGTTCTCTTCAAGCTCTCACAGCTTATCATTCAAGTCCCTGCTTCCTGGAACAGACATGTCAATCACCTGGGCCCAGAAGGCAAAGCCGGGGCTCGGTCGCCCCCTTGAGACCAGGCCTCAAATTCTTGACTGCTGTCTTGGTGAAGCAGCACCCTCGGATCTTCTCCAAGCAGAGACGTTTTCATTGCAGCGTGATTTACAATAACCAGGACCTGGAAGCAACCCAAATGTCCATCAACAGAGGAATGGGTAAGGATGATGTGGTATACACACACAATAGAATATTACTCAGCCATAAAAAAGGACGGAATAATGCCATTTGTGGCAATATGGACAGACCTAGAGATTGTCATATTGAGGAAGTAAGGCAAAGACAGATATCATATAATATCACTTATATGTGGAAATTAAACAAAAGCTACAAATGAAGTTATCTACAAACCAGAAACAGAATTATAGATGTAGAAAACAAACGTACGTAAAGGGAGGGAGGTCATAAATTGGGAGATTGGGGTTGACATATACACACTACTATAAATAAGAGAGATGACTAATAAAGACCTACTTACAGTTCAGGGAACTCGACTCAATATTCTATAATGACCTATATGGGAAAAGAGTAAAACAGAGTGGATATATGTGTATGTCTAACTGATACACTGTGCTGTACACCTGAAGCTAACACGACAATGTAAATAAACGATATGCCAATAAAGGAAGGGGAAAAAACCTAACCTACCTCCACACCTGGCCTGTATTTACTTTGCTTCTGGAAACAAATGTGTGAGAGGGCAACTTGTGAAGCCTCAGAAAGAAATTAGTCCCACATGGACTTAGCATGCTATATAAAGAGAGCATCAAAGGGGGCCACTCCGTGTGGAATACCGTCATCTGCTTCCTTTATTCTCTAAAGCTGAGTATTGCCTGTTAGCGCTAGGCCCCCTTGGGAACGTCTGACAGAGCCAAAGGATAGAAGATGACGGAAGATCTGGGCAGAAACTGCAAAGGAAGTCAGAAAACTTCCATCCAGGGTGTGACCAAGGCAGATGAAGAAGATGAAAAGTGTAAGAGATCGGAGAAGAAATGAAGAAGAAGACATGTTTAAAAAAAAAATACTGGAGACTGATTCTTTTTCCACATTCTGTTCACTACCCTATACGTCAATGGTGTTTTCTACCCTGTTCATTTTTATAATAAATAGTGATGAGAAAATATTTAAACAGCACCCTTCCCTGGTTAACCATCCAAGTCAAGCGGCAGTCCACAAAACTGTGATAGTTTCCAGAGTGGAGAAGCCACTACTTTCTTACAATTAGCTAGTAGAGTTCAGATATGGCTACCTGGAAACCCAGAGGTGGACCGCCCTATGTCTCAAGGACACAGGCCAAATCAACCTCTCCTATCTTTCTTGTGACATATTCAAGAACCCCCTTTTTTCGGGGGGGGGGGGGTGCCACTCTGTGAGACTTGCAGGATCTTAGTTCCCCAACAAGGGACTGAACCTGTGCCCTCTTGGTAGTGAAAGCACAAGAGTCCCACCACTGGACCACCAAGGAATTCCTGAAAGAATACATTTAAACAAAACAAAAGAAAAAAGATTTCCTTTTAAAAGAAAGAACCCAGTACTCAGGGAGCTCTGAATACCACAACTGAGAGCTGAGTGATTTATGGTGCCCTGTTTGTATATATCCTTAGTTAAATAAGATGTATCATCTGTTGATTATTTAACAAATTTTCTATAGTCAGTGTATTTGCAGTTAAAAAAAAAAAGTTTGGGGTACTTCAGAGATCTAACAGAGGAGTGTCAGGGAGATCTCTCACAGAACTCAAAGAAAAGGCCATGTCTCCTGATCCTTACTGCAAGATGAATTTATGTAAATAATTTGTTTTGTTTATTCTTTTATCAATATCTCCTTCTTTCAAACATAAATTCCACAAAGATATCTGTGTTTTTCACCACTGAATCCCCAACCCATAGCATATATTGAAAAGCATTAAGGAAGATAGAAATGTACCACTTGTAATAAGGGGAAAAATGTGATATGCTTCTGTATTCACATTTTTACTCTCAGGAGATTTTTGTTTCTGTCTTTCTTTTATATAGATCCCAGAACTCATTTCTCATTAAGTTTATTCCTGGGTATTATGTGAATTTTGTTTTTAAAAACTCAATCTCTCTCTCTTTCTCTCATTGTATTTTAAATCCCATCTATGCTGGCATGTGAAAAAACTTTTGATTTGAGTAAATCTATTGTGCTTGCAGTCAGCACACTAATTGTTGCTGATTCTCTAAGTAGGCCAGGTATAAAATCATATCATTTGCAAATAATAAAATGTTGTCTTATCCTTTCCAACAATCTAAATCTTGTTTCTATTTCATCTTTAATTGCACTAGTGACAAACTGGGAAAGACATCAAATGATAATGGTAATGATGGATGTTCTTGTAATCTATTCATGGTTCTAATGAGAAGGCCTCTGGCGTTTCCTCATTCTGATTTTCACATCTGGTGCCTAGCAACCTCTCCTTTGCTCACTTCCTTTCACTTTACTCTTATTACAGGCCACTTAAAACAATCTTAATGTAATAATGTAAGTCTTAACAACACCAGGGAGGTTAGCTCTCAAAGAAATTTCCTTTCTGTTCCTAAACCGCAGTGTGAAAGCATCCCTTTGCCTCTGTTGAATACACACACACACACACACACACCCCAGATGTAGCACGCCCAAGGTACGCCACTCTGGGGATTGGGAGGCTGTGGAGGGCGGTGGGACAACTCTGATGCCTCAAGGGCTCCAGCACATCCACAGCACTTGTGGCTAAAGCAGTTCCTGCAGCTTTAAGAACATCAAAAACTGGCACCCTTGTCGTAAACACATGTATTCCCATGGTGAGTCCTGGCAGCGCCATACGAATAAGCATATTGTAACTGTGTGTATGTCCTAATAACCACAAAACATGAACAACATATTGAAATGATATAAAAAGAATTACTCTGCTCCTGCCCCAGACAATGAGTCTGGTGGACTCTGTCTCTTTCCTTGGTCTATCCACCCACCCATGCTTGAGCCAATTCTTGTTCCATCCCCTCTTCCTAACTGAAAGCAGGCTGAAACTGTAACCTACCCTGGAGCTCATGGAGAGACTCTGCCCTTCTCTGGCCTCAGACCTGACACCTCCTGCACATGTCCCCTCCTTTTCAGAACCAAGCTCAGCCACTAGCTGCCTCCAGGTGATGAAGACCACGGTCACGAATACCAGGCAACACACCATCAGATGCAACGGCACCAGGACCTAAGTGTGCAGACCTGATGCACCACCTTGGCAAGGAGGTCTTCTCCAGGGAACCCCATCCTCCCCAGCCTGCTGCCCAAGCTTTACTGCAGTCAGAGCAGCCAAGGGGAAGCTTGGAGTCATCTGCACTCTCCTAGTCACTGAAGACTATTCCCAAGAGTTCTCTTGGGCTTTCCCAACCATGGCAGCAGGAGTGTCATGATGGGGAGGAGACCTGGCAGGCGGATGACAACAGCAGTTACATTTCCCCATCAGCCAGCCTTTGGCACTGGCTACCGTCACCACCACTCTCAAGTTATGTTCGAAGAACTCAGAACCTTCCTTCTCCCATTTTATCCTCTTGCAGAGCTATAGGGACCCTGGTCTAGTAGAAGAGACAAGAGTAAAAATGTGTGTCCATGCCGCTGTTCATGGCTGGTGTGGAGGTAGGGACTGCCTTTGTCCCCACTTCCAGCTTCTTCCCTCCACCTCTCACTCCCTCGAGAAGTGAAGTGAAGTGAACGTCGCTCAGTCATGTCTGACTCTTTGTGACCCCATGGACTATAAAGTCCTGGAATTCTCCAGGCCAGAGTACTGGAGTGGGGAGCCTTTTCCTTCTCCAGGGGATCTTCCCAACCCAGGGATCAAACCCAGGTCTCCCACATCGCAGGAGGATTCTTTACCAACTGAGTTATCAGGGAAACCCCTCTTCCCCTCACCTCGAGAAGTCTGCAGCAAATGTGCTGACCTGAGCTATATTCCTGAACCAACCTTAATCCCAACTTTTCTAATGTTTGTCCCCAATACTCTATTTCATTCATTCATTCATGTTTAGCTTCATTCCAGTCCCCAGCCCTGACCAGTGCCCACCCCTAAGGCCCAGTCCAGCAATCCAAGCCCTGGTATAATACTAATAATTCATCATTGCAGCTAACACTTGTAACCAAGTACATGTACACAAACACACATACACATGTATATAGTCTTTACAGCAAACCACTGAAGTAGTATTATACTCCCATTTTACAGATGACAAAGCTGAGACTCCAGGGGATTAGATGATTTGCCCAAGGTCGCACAGCTTGTAAACAGCAGAGCTGAGAGTCAAACCCAAGGTCTTTAGTCCTAACCTCTCAGCTCACGCCAACACTGGAAATTTTACCCCCATCCCCAATCCAGCCACAGCTCCACCCGCAGACTCCACATCTGACAGCAGTCTGTGCTCCTTGATAATGCAGCTGAGACCAGACCTAACGTCAGGAGGAAGAGCCTGCCCACCTACCCCATCCGGTGCTCACCTGACACAACCCTACCCCTCCCACAGACAACAGAACCCAAGTCAGTGAGAGGTCAGTGCTGAGCCCGGCCAAAGGGGTCCTAGGAAGCTCATGTAAGTTCTAGGGAGCTTCCTAGCTGCTGACTAAAATGAGCTCCAGACACCCAGGATGTGGCCACGGCACCGCAGGCCTACCTTCCGGCCCTGTGGAGGACGCTGCCGCATCCAAAGCATTTCTGTATCTGAAACCGGCTGTGAGACCCAAGCAGTGGGCAGCGGAAGAAGGCAGCTGTGGGAAGAACAGAAGGCCTGAGGTGAAAGAGTCCACAGAAAAGATGCCTGGACAGAGACCTTCACCTCCCCTGCAAGAAACAGCAGTGGAAACCGCCTATTGCCATTCTAGCGGAACCCTGGGTGCTGGCTTCTCTGAGCTGTGTGCCAGCAACTCCAGGCCGCTGTTATGCAGCTTTCTGGACCAAACTGCACTCTCTCACTTTATGTAACTTTCCCAGCAAACTCGTCTAGGTTTACTCTCAAATTGATTCAGCATCTCTCAGCTATGTCTGTCCCAATTCCCCCATCCCCATGCTTCTAGCACTTCTTAAGGCATCCATCACTGTGGATTATTATTTACAGTCAGATGTACAATTTGTTCAGAATTTACAGGCAAACTCATTAAGTTCTTATATTCATGAGTCGCTTAGTGCTTTGAGACAGGCATCATGCCCGTTTTACCAATGGGGAAACTAAACCCTAAACTCAATTGCCCCAGGTCAGGCAATTGACATAACACTTTACGAGGGTCAGTATAAGACAAATAATTACATATTGTATTTACTGAGACCAAGATAGCATCTTTTACTGAGAACAAGATAACTTTGTTTTAGGAAATGCTGGGCAGGTAAAACAAAAATGACCCACTGATTTCTCTGGCTTTTGAGTCACCAGTTTAAGATTCTGAGTTAACTAACTCAAATCAGCCTGCCTATGGGGACCCCTGCTCTTAACGCCTAGGCTATCCTAGGCGTTATCCCAGTTCTGTATCCCAGAGCTGTATCCCAGCTCTGTTATTCCCTTTGTTCCTACTCATTCTACCAGAGCTAAACAGAGTTGCGTAAGAAAGGAAGAAAATAACCAGTACTGAAGGATTCCCAGTACAACACAGAGGGAAGTTCCCACTGACCTGCACCCCAATTCCAATAACTCAGATACGAGACAGAACCCGTAATACTAAATTTATGCACGGTGTAGGCAAAGAACTCTACTGAACTCTTTAAATCCCAATACAGAACATTTCCGAAGAGAAGCAAAATTTGTTCCAAAACTAAGGGAAAAAAGATGTCGTAAGAGTCATTTTGCGTCTATTTCATTATCTTCGTTAAGACAGTGCTTTCCAGTCACAGTGAGTGAACAGGTCGAGGGGGTGGGGGAAATACAACAGCAAAGAGCGTATGAAACACGATCTAGAGAACTTGGTTCTGAGCTGGAGGGATCATGGTATCTTTAGTGGCCTTCAGGGGTCTTGGCACATCTTGGAAGCTCCTTCAAAAAGTTGTGTGTATGTGTGTTCTTTTGGAAAGAAGGCTCATAGCTATCATCAAGAGGCCCACTTATTGGGGAAAAAATCACTAAGAACTCCTAACCTGGGCTTCCGGGGTAGCGCTAGTGGTAAAGAACCCACCTGCAGGAGACTAAGAGATGCATGTTCAGTCCCTGGGTGGGAAGATCCCCTGTAGGGAAGCATGGCAATCCACTCCAGTATTCTTGCCTGAAGAATCCCAGGGACAGAGGAGCCTGGCAGGCTGCAGTCCATAGAGACACAAAGAGTCCGACATGACTGAGGTGACTTAGCACGCACACACACCACCACTAACTTATAGTAAAAATAATATTTTCTATAATCCAGCAGTATTTTCTAAAACCCAATTGCCCCTCCCTCCTGAAACAGTGACCTCTCCCTCAGTGGCACCTTAGAGGAGCTGGGGGCACAAGGAACTCAGTGACACCAGGTTAGGTAGACTCCTCACCAGCCCTTCCTGTCATTCTTGTGCCCCGGCTTAGACTCCTCTGCAAAGGAAGCCCATAGCACCCTAATTAAGCCAAACTGGGAACATTCATAAGTGCTAAACAGGATATAGCATGGACAGTAAACATCCAGTCCCCAAGAGAACATAGCTCAAGTTGCCTGCAGAATGGCTCAGGGGAACCTGGATGACTGGAATCTGTCAAGGAAGCAGATGAGGTTTCGGAAGGTTAGGGAGGAAGAGCATATTATATGGGCTGGGCTTGCAGGTGTAACAAGCACAGATCAGAGGCAGGAACAGATTAAAGCAACAGAGAGGCTAGGAAGGAACAGATGGTCTGGTCCAGGGCCAGGGAGGAAATGAAAGGCAAGATGAAGGCCATATCATTAAGCATCACTGAGAGATGAAGCTTGAACTTTTGTATGGAGATGTCAGAGACTGGGCAGGTTTCAGTGGGGAAATAGACTATGCAACTATGTGACTATGTTCTACAGAGGAAAAGACTGAGAAGTGGGGTCTAAACCAAAAGAAGACAGAAGAAAGATATGACTGCAGAGAAGAGAAATAGGCCAGCACAGGGGGTGTCAGATATTAATTTCGAGGGCACATGGTAAATGAATGGACAAGTCAGCAAGAGGCATATAGGACCAGATGCAGCTGTGGATAAGTGGGGTGCCTTAGGTCAAAGGAAATGGAGGGTTCCTCCCCTTCCTTTGCCTACCACAGACTTCTGCGGGTGACAGGCCTCCCACCACATGCCTGTAGCCTGCCTGCATGGAGGTCTGCCCTCAGTTCTACGAACTGGTTATTAATTTAGAATTATTGTAAGTACTTGTGATGGTCTCAACGTTCATCTCTGCCTATACTTTGTGGGAGCAACATTTTTCCCAACTGAGTAGCAAGGATTAAAGAAAAATATAAATTACAACACAAGAAAGTCAGAAAATAACCAATAGTCTCCAAGTCATTCTAGAACAAGTCTTATACCCTGAACCTGGTGTGCATTCTTTTCCTTGATTTGTTGTTATTGTAGGAAATGGTGAAATTCTCAACATCCTAATGACTATTAGAAAATGTCCGGTTAAATAAATCAGAATTTATTTATACTCTGGAATACTATGTACTACTTTAAAGAATAAACTGCATCCAGATCCAGATGTACTCACATGAAAAAACAGCCAAGATTCCTTTTTGCACTGAAAAAAAAAAAAGGTTGGAGATCACATGTGTAATGTGATCCCATTCAATAAAGAAAATTATACAAATAAATATATATTATATAAATGTGCTTGATATTTATTCATTCAGGAAATATTTTTTGAGCATCTTCTGTGTACCAGGCACTACACAAAAATCTCTGCCTATACAGAACTTACATTCCACTGGGGAAGATGGATAATAAATTAGAGAAAAAGCAAAAGGTATACGTACAAAGGGCTAAGGAATTTTTTTTTTTTAATCAGGGAAGGGGGATAGCAGTGTCTAGTCTAGACCACTAGGAAGTATATTTGAGTTAAAATTAAAGGGAAGTGAGGGAGATCGTCAGGCTGCTGTCCTGAGGAGGAGCCTGGGAATTAACTAGAAGCAGGAGCTCTGAGGCAGGAGCATGCCTGGAGGGTTCCAGCTGGTGGGGAGGGACTGAGCAAGCAGGAGCACAGTCAGGGGTAACAGGGCCTTACAGACCCTGTGAAGACACTGCTCTCACCCTCAGTGAGACGGGGTGTGTACGTCAGTCACTAAGTCATGTCCGACTCTCTGCAACCCCAAGGACTATAGCTCACGAGTCTCCTCTGTCCCTGGATTTCTCCAGGCACGAATACTGGAGTGGGTTGCCATTTTATTCTCCAGAGGATCTTTCTGACCCAGGGATTGCACCTGGGTCTCCTGCATTGCAGGTGGATTCTTCACCATTGAAAAGCACATTAGGAAATAAAAACATTAATAATGGTTGAGAAATGGGATTAGTAATCAATATGGGAAAAAAATCTTTTTAATTTTCACATTATACATTTTTATACAGGTTTTAAATTTTTTTGAGTTTCTATGCCTCTTGTTATTAATTTTTAAACCAGTTTAAACTCAACATTTCTATTTTTTTTTTTATATTTATTTTTATTTATTTATTTGGCTGTGTTGGGTCTTAGTTGGGGTATGTGGGGTCTAGTTCCCTGACCAGGGATCGAACCTGGCTCCCTCGCATTGGGAGCCCAGAGTCTTAGCCACTGGACCACCAGGGAAATCCCAACATTTCTATTTTTAATGGTGAAAATCATTCCAATAAATATATAAATTCAATTAATTTGCTACTTTTAAAATGATCTGTGTTTTCTTAGATTACATGTTTGTCTACCTGGCATCCATTCATCATAGAGCCAATTATGTTAACAATATTCTCTTATGTTCTGTATTCTTGATACTCTAGGGCCCTTGCAGACCCAGAAATAGACTGCCCCTTCCAGACTTGACTAATTCCTAAAGGTAATAACAACTTGCCAAGGAACACATCTTTCATATGCAAACCAATCAATCTCCCATCTGTCTATACCCACAAAGATCTCTTTATCTAAGTCTCACACAACCTAGTCAATATTTCCCCCACCCTAAATCGATTGAGGGCCAGTTACCAAGCAAGAGGGACAGCCCCGATGTCCCAAGGCCCAGTGCAGTTATTCAAGCTAGCCAGCTGTAAACCATTCACTCTGTCCTACCTTGCCTTTCAGCAAGAAAGGCTCTTCAAGATTCCTCCCCTCCCCTCTCCTGCCCATCCTTTCCCCGGGGGGCCTTATGTGATGCAATGTAAAATCTTCATTCAACAGCACGGACATCTCCATGCCAAACCTCAAACCTCTATAAATTAAATCCTGGGAATAATTTTAGAACAGGTAGCTATGTTTCTTTAAAAATTCCACGGATTTCCAAGAGAGGAAGAGGGACCATTGTGTTTTGGTTTTCATTTTAATTGCTGAATTAACTTTATCCAGTTCATTCAAACTTCAGCTTATGTCCGTGAAAAGCAGAAAAGATCACTGAAAACCATGAAGTGAGAAAACTACAAATGAAGACTTAGCTGAGCAGACTGTACCCTAGTTAAAAACAAAAATATAAAAGCACCTCTTCCTCCTGCCACTCTCAAAAATCGCTGTAGGAAAGGAGGCCTTGGAAATAGACAGTGGCAAGGCTCAGGTGGTGTTGAATTTGAGGAAGTTTGTAGGTGAAGCCAGAATAACAGCTTCAGTTAGACTGAAGAGGGGAGGATCACGGAAGAGCATGTTTCAGCCCTCAGATTTCCCTAGAACAGGCATTGAGATGTCTAATTAAAGGTGTCAGAGTAGAATTTTTATATAAAAGAAAGATTTGACACAGAAGCCATTAGAGACCTAAAAGAATCTTAAAGTCAAACCAAATGTTAAGTCAGAGAAGGTGTGTGAATGAGTGTTTAGAAGTGTTCCTTGACTCTGATCAGCCTTTGAAAGGTCAGCCATAAAATGCAAATTATAGGTTTGCACTAGGGCAGGGGTCTGTAAATTCCTGGAAATAGTCAGATAGTAAATATTTGCAAGGCCTCCTGCATTTGTCCCATCACCCCAACTCTGCCATTGAGCACAAAAGCAGCCACAGACTCTATAAATGAATGAGTGTGACTGGGTCCAAAAAAACTTCACTGATGGGCACTGAAATTTGGGTTTTACACAATTTTCTTGTGTCAAAAAAGTAGTATTCATCTTTTGATTTTTTTTCAGCCATTTGAAAGTGTAAAAACCATTCTTAATTTCCAGGCTATAATTTAACGACACTTTCCTCAGGGGATGAAGTTTAGAAGGCTAAAAAGATCTTAGGAGGAAAAAAAATGCTGGGCTTTGGTTCTTTTTCTGAGGATATTTGTTGGTGTGAGAAATCTTGCAAAACTCCTCAGCAAGGAATTCCCACTTCCATTGTGAATCTGTCTTGGTGTATTCAATCCTTGCTCGCCCTCTGACTCACCGGACAGGGTCCTAATCCCCTCTTCTCAGGTTGCTTCGGGCTCCTCTGTGTTTTAGTCCAAGGTTAAATTCCTGAGCTAAAGGAAACATCAGGATGGACTTATTTACGAGCCGTAAGAGCATTTCTTGGATTTGGGACCTAGAAAAGGCATCAAAATAATCTGATCCAGCTCATATTTTATAGCTAAAGAAATAGAGGCTTGGAGAGGGTAAATGGCTTGCCCTAGGTCACCCAGCTCTCTGGAAACAAGCCTGGGACTAGAATTCACGCTTTCAAATTATGAAAAAATTGGGAAGCTCTCTCAGGAAAAAAATTATGAAGCTTGTTGAGGGATTGAGGCTAGTGGGGCGGGAGATGAGTAATGTATGGAGAGACTATAAGCACTTTTTAAAAGACACATAATATCATTAAAATGCTATCACCACATCTACAGAATATTTTTGTATTGCCAGTCCCAAACTTGGGGCAAGGAGGAAGAAATCGTGGAGCTTCAGGAAAGGGAACTTGAGAAATACTTTTGCAAGGGCTGCTCAGATACATACCTTTACTAAGCATTCTCTACATATTACTACTACTAATAACATCTTCCATACATCAGTATTATACAGCAGTTCTCAGAGTGTGGTCCAGAAACCTATGGGGGTCCCTAGACAGTTTCAGAGGCTCCATGAGGTCAAAATTGTTTTCACAATAAAACGAAAACTTTATTTGCCTTTTTCACTGTCAATCTCTCAAAAATGTACCTCAGGGACTTCCCTGGCAGTCCAGTGGTTAAGACCATGCTTCCAACTTCAGGGGGCACTGGTTTAACCTCTGGCATAAGATCCTGTACGCCAAGTGACCTGGCCACACAGACACATACAAAAATGTACAGCAAACTTTTCAGAGGCAACTCAGTGTGTAAGATTGTAACAGATTGAATGCTACAAACTAGATATAAAAATCTAACTGGTTTCTATCAAGCAAAACGTTAAAGAGATATACAAAGAAAACAATGTCATACTTGCTACATTTTTTTAGAAAATATTGTCACTTTTCTCACAAGTGTATTATTTGTTAAAATCTAATGGATTCACTATTATTTTTAAAATGAATCAACAAACAAGTATTTGAATAGCTCAGTTTTAATTTCTAATACAATAGATATCAATAAGCAAGTAACTTTTATGTGATTATAGCTCCTCAATAGTAAAGGAGTCCTGACCACAAAATTTGAGAACTCACTGACTTACAGTTTTTCAGCTATTTTTCTCTCTCTCACACACACACACATACAAAAATGAATTTGAAAGTGTTACTGAATTTTTGGCTTCCCAGATGGCTCAGTGGTAAAGAATCCACCTGCTAGTACAGGAGATGCAAGGGACTCGGATTGGATCCCTGGGTCAGGAAAATCCCTTGGAGCAGGAAATGGCAACCCACTCCAATATTCTTGCCTGGGAAATCTCATGGACAGGGGAGCCTGGTGGGCTACAGTCTGTGGGGTCACAAAGAGTTGGACTCGACTGAGCACACATTCGCTGCTACTGAATTTTTAGTAGCCTTTTATCATCATGCATTTTCTTAAAAGATACTAAAATTATAACTACTATTATACGGTTTAAAATGGTGCTTGTCACCACATAAATAAAATTCACATCACCACAGGAATAAAATTATAAATATCTAAGACAGAAAGGCTCTACTGGACAAATGATGCAGTTTAATCAATGAATCAATGGCAAGAAAAGAAAGAGGGTGAGGAAAACAGATACTAAGGAGATCTAGAAACCCAATGCAATATGCCTACCTCATTAGACCCTGATTCTAACAAACTAATCATAACAAAGCACTCATGAGACAATGGGGGAAATTTGGATCCTCAGAAGATATTCAATGATATTAAAGAATCGTTAGCTTTATTTGTGTAATAATGTATTGTGGTTGTGTTTTTTTAAACAATCTTACCTTTTAGGGATACATGCTGAATATTTATGGATAAAATCATTTGATATGTTGGATTTCCTGCCAAACAGTCCAATGGGAAGGGAAGCGAGTGATTTATAAACAAGATTGGCCATAAATTGATAATTATCAAATCTCAGAGGTGGATACATGAGATACCATTCCTTATACATTTGTGTATGTTTAGAAAAGTCTACAATAAAAAAAATAATAGGTAGTCACGGTAAAAAAAAAAAAGTGAGAAACTACTTCCCTAACTCATTCTTGATTTCAGTCAGTTCAGTTCAGTTGCTCAGTTGTGTCCAACTCTTTGCAACCCTCTGGACTTCAGCATGCCAAGCTTCCCTGTCCATCACCAACTCTCAGAGCTTGCTCAAACTCATGTCCATCGAGTCGGTGATGCCATCCAACCATCTCATCTTCTGTTCTTGATTTAGCCATTTGCAAATCAACAAGCCATATAATTTGGGGCAGGGAACTTAAACCTAGCCCTGCCTTGTAACCAGAACCTCAGATGGTTAAGAAAACACACTTAGAGCAAGGAGCATACTGCAGACAGGACTGCAACTCTACAGAAAGGGGCTGTAAAAAAAAAAAAAAAAGCTGCCTTCAAAGGGACTCTTGCTTTGGGTGGAACACAGGGAACACAGGACCTGTGAAAAGAATGCTTAGATCTTGTCCTACTTACTCCAAGATTCCCACCTGGGTATCAACCAGTGTCCTAATCTGCAAGTATACTAGTCTCCCCTGAAGAGTCAGCATGTTATCGGGGTATCCAGAAACGCGTGGAACAGGAACTATCATGAAAGTGGACCACTTTACTCAAGCCTGAGCTCACTTACACTGACCTCTTATAGCAGACATTTTTAATGACAAAATTTAACAGATACATACTAAAGAATAACTTATTTTATATTTTATTTTTCTATATTGACAACATTATTTTAAAAGCATATCTCACAAATGTTTATCACAACTTTGAAAAACAGTTCAGAATTATTTGCTAAAGTATAACGTATACATATCTTATGATCCCTCTATTCCATTCCATGGTACATATCCAACAGAAATGCATATATATTTGCACCAGGAGACAAACACAAGAAATTCTTAGCATCATTGAAGTCAGTCCAATGCCATCGGTAATAGAATGGATAAATTATTATATATTAAATATATTGGAATATTATATAGCAGTGAGCATGAGCAAACAACAGCTACACCTACAACATAGATGAATCTTATAAAGTTGAGCAAAAAAGACATATGCAAAAGAAAACTTTCCATAGCAATAGAAATAGCAGTTTATTCTCCTGGTAAAGACTAAGTATAGAATAGAAAAAAAAGTCAAACTGGGAAACTTAGTCCAACACAAAGTCTAAACTCTGGAAGATGAAACGGGGAGACAAGAAGTTGGCTGGGTCACTTAAACCCCAAAACACCAAGACTTTTCTTGGATGGATACTAGGAAAACAAAGCCTCACAAGCCTCACAGAGAGGCTAATTAACTGTGGCTTTGTGTTACCTATCAGGTTCACATCTGATATGGGTAGGTTAGGTAGCCAAGTCAGTGTTTCTTTTTTTATTATATTTATTTATTTGGCCATGCCACACAGCATGTGGGATCTCAGCTCCTGACTAGGGGTCAAACCCATACCGCCTGCATTGGAAATGCAGTCTTAACCACTGGACTGCCAGGGAAGTCCAAGTCAGTGTTTCTTAGTATTAGTCCATCTAAGTATAGAGTTCAAAAACAGGCAAAATTTTAAAAAGCAAGGAAGTGGTTAGCATAAAAGTCAGGTTAATGGTTACCTGGAGAGATGAGGAAGGTTGAGGGAGAGGTGATTCAGATGGGAAATATAGGAAGGAGTTCAGGCAGCAACGGCAATGTTCTATGCTTTTTAATCTGGGTGGCCTTTTGTGTTTTTTCCTAATTGTATTTACTTTATAATTTTCTATCATACTTTGTGTTTTATGCACCTCTATGTGTGCTATCTTTCACAATTAATAAAGGTTTAGAATAAATAAATCAACTTTATATAACTATAGAAATCCCTCTGGAATTATTAGATTTTAACAAGTGTATTAATACACACTGATTTTTGGATGAAGGTATGGAAAGTGGAAGCCAACTATTTCTAACTTGATAAATTCCCATATGTTAAGTTCTCATGCCTGTTGATTTAAATATAGATAAGCTGTAGAATAAAAGCGGTAAACATAAAAGTTGTTTAACATGGCTTCCCAGGTGGCTCAATGGTAATGAATCAGCCTGCCAATGCAGGAGAAAAGGGTCCAGTCCCTAGGTCAGGAGGATCCCCTGGAGGAGGAAATGGCAACTGACTCCAGTATTCTAGAGGAGCCCCGCAAGCTACAATCCACGGGGTCACAAAGAGCAGGACACAACCAAATTACTCAGCGTGCACACACACACGTTTAACACACTATTCCAAAACATGACATTTGGCTTCTAAACAATCCCAAGAACATTCTAAGAATGACTTGGAAAAGTATTATAACAAATACAACAATTTAATTTGAACCTTCTCCATTTTACTAACCCTTACACCAACTGAGCTAAGATGTCCAGGCCATGAAAAGTAATTTGAAAGAACTGCCACATTTTCAGAACACAGGAAAACCCGTGCTCTGGAGATCACACTCTACAAGTTCAAGCAAATTTCAATATGCAAATACATGCTTTTAAATTAAGCTTCATTAAAATGCACTTACTAGTTTAAGTGGAGGCTGATTTTGTAACCACATTTGGAATTTAGATTCTTACTACTTTAAAACAAATGCTATGTAAACATGAAAATTAGATAAATGATTCTTTGCCCTCCTTCTACAACACTTTTCACTTGAAATGTTTGATGTACTTTAAGATACAAATCCTCAAAATATCCCAGTGAGGAAATGGAGTCCCTAGGCTTTGCAAATAAACTTAAACCATGCCCTGAGGTCATGGAGACCATTGGCGCAGAGTTTGCTTGAAGCTCCTGAGTCTGGGGGCAGGTTATGACACAGCAATAGGTCACTGATAGAGATACCTCAAACTTATTATGTTTAAAACTAAACTCAGAGCTGATAATTGTGCAGTGTGATAGAAGTGCTAGTGATCACTACAATGTGATTACACTGCAATGTTAACATTTAATGTATCAGATAAACATGTTGTATATCTTAAATTTATACAATGTTTTATGTCAAATATACTTCAATTTTCAAAAATGAGCATGACTATAGTCCAATAAAACTGTATATAAAATAACAACTCAACTCAGTGTTCTCCTCAATTTAAGCTTTCTCCAATATTCTGTCTTGATAAACAGTAACACCATCCATCCAGCTATTCATGCCAAAGACCTGGGAATCAGCTTGATGCTTCCCTCATCTTTGACCTCACCAAATTCCATTAACTCTACTTCCTAAATATTTCTGGAATTCACTCATTTCTAACATTTTCTCTCTGTCCACTTAGTCTAGCAACTAAACTATAGGGGAAAAAAATACTTGATTGGTCTCCTCACATCCATTCTTGTCCCTTCTATATCCATTCTCCAGGCAATAAAGTGTTCTTTAAAAGAGAAAGAGGAGACAAGAAAAACTCTGCAACAGAGCCTATTAAGAGGATGATAAGACAAGCTACAGGGTGGGAGAAAATACCAGCAAACAACACATCCAACAAAGACTGGAATACATAAACTTTCAAAACTCAGTAATAAATATGCAAATAATCCAGTTGGGCAAAAGACATGAAAAAACATTTCACTGAAAAAAATATATACATTTGGCAAATAAGCACATGAAAAGATGCCCAACATCATTATCTATAGAGGAATGGGAACTAAAGCCACATGAAATACCATCACACACCTATCAGAACTGCTAAAATAAAAAACAGTGGCACCACCAAATGGTCATGAGTATGTGGAGAAACTCGATTCATACAGTGCTGGTGAGAATATGAAATGGTACAGCCACTGTGTTCAACAATTCGGCAGTGTATTAATTTGTAGGGCCACCATAACCAAGAACTAGAGATTGGTTATGTATGCCAGTCTTTGTTGGATATATTATTTGCAGATATTTTCTCCAAGCCTACAGCTTGTCTTATCATCCTCTTAATGGGCTCTGTTGCAGAGTTTTTCTTGTCTTCTCTTTCTGTTTTAAAGAACACTTTAAACAGCAGGCACTTGTTTTCTTATAATTCCAGAGGCTAGGAATCACAGATCAAAGTGTCAGCAGTGTCAGCTGCTTCTTTCTTCATTCCAGGTTTATTGAGATATATTTCACATATAACATTGTGTAAGTTTAAGATACACAATTTAATTTGACACACTTGCATATTGCAAAATGACTATCATTCTGCTTTTGCTAACATCTCCAACAGAGGGTTGATTTCTTCTGAGGCCTCTCCCCTTGGCTTATAGAGGGCTGTCTTCTCCCTGTGTCTTCACATGGTCTTGCCTCTGTGTGTGTGTCTATATCCTAATCTCTTCTTTTTACAAAGACACAGTCATATTGGATTAGTACCCGTGACCAAATATATCAGAGAAACAAAGGCCTTGTTAACACAAAAACATATACACACGTATTCATAGCAGCTTCGTTCATAATAACCAAATCTGAAAACAATCAGGTGTCTTAAAGGGGGTGAATGGTTAAACTAGTAGTACACTAGTTTACTAAACAAGTTTTTAAAATTATAAAATATTGATACATACAATCTGGATGAATCTCCAGAGAATTATGCTGATGAAAAAAGCGAAACCCAAAGGTTTCATATGATTCCATTTATATAACATTATTGAAATGACAAAAATTATAGGAATAGAGAACAGATTAGTCATTGTGAGGGGTCAAGAAGCAGGTAGGAGTGGTTGTGATTTATACTATAACTTTGTAAGACATTGCCATTGGAAGAAAACTGAGTAAACAGTACAAAAGATGTCTATCATTTCTTACAACTGCGTGGGAACCTATAATTAAATCAAAATAAGTTTAATTTTTTAAATCCTTTGAACCTTTAGCTTTCCCATTGTTCCTAGGTCAAAAATCTATTAGGTTTTATATGATCGAGCTCCTTCCTACCTTGCCAGCTTCATCTTGCACACTCTTCTCAGGCTCCGTGGTCCAACCCAACTGACTGTCTTCCGTGTCTGTAAATATCCCTTTCAGACTCTGAAATTTGCACATGTTATTCTTTCTTTCTATAATATTCTTCTCCACTTTTTACCTTGCTAACTCTAGTTTACCCTTCAGTCTCTGATGTGTCACTTTTTTCATTCAGTCACTCACTAGTTGATGGGATCTTGCACATAAGATCCAGATGGCCCAAACCAACAGCGTTTACAGCATTTGGCCATCTGGGCCCAGGGTACTTTTGGTGTTTATTTTACCCTATTATCCCAAGACTTAAGTAAAACCTTGTTTAAACATCTCAGAATTCCCCCAGCTATGCTTTGGATTAGGATAAGAAGACCAGATGGTCAAGTATCAAAAGTGTAATGGAAAAAAAAAGTGTTACGGAATCCTCCATATAGTGAGACATGCCCAAGGAGAAACTATTCCAGTGCAACAGTCAGGGCTTGGGTCTTCCCTGGCGGTCCAGTAGTTAGGACTCTGCAGGGGCCAGGGGTTTCATCCCTGGTCAGAGAACTAAGATCCTACACGCCCCACAACTGGGGCTGCAAAGGCCAGCTGCCTCTTTGTTCACAAGATGTGAAGAGGCTGGGGGGTTACTGGTGTTATGGGTAAATGATCGCATTTGGGTTTGTTTAAAAAAAAAAAGCAAACAGCACTTTCCTCATAGTAAAACACACAGTTTGTTGGTTCTATTACTAATTGGGCTGATGGAGGCGAAGACACCACGTTAAACGATCTCTGGGTGTCATCACAGTCTTAGGAGTAGCAGAAGTCCACGTGACTCCTTAGTGGTCAAACTTGTCTGGAGGAAACGAATTTTGCTCAGTTCTGGATGGATTGATTCATATTATCCATCTAAAACGTAACTATGTAGTTTGACATAGGCAAGGAGAATACCGCTGAGAACCAGGGAATAAGCAAAAATACTATCTTTAAATGGTCTAACACGACACCTCAAAGTCCTTTCACTTAGGTTTGTATATACTCTCCTTAAAGGAAAGCCTTTAGGGCCCTTTTAGTGGGAGGTTTCCTGCCATGCTTCCTTTTTTTTAATTAATTTATATATTTTTAATTGGAAGATCATTACAATATGTGGTGGGTTTTGCCATATATGCAGCAACATGAATGTGCTTCCTTTTTTAAGTTATTTCATTATCAGTACCTCTTGCCTTTGTACTGCCCTTATTTTGGCCATCCCATTAGCTTAGACCCCCTTCACAGATCACTGCCTTGTGGTACTAAAGGGACTTGCATAACTCGATGAAGCTACAAGCCATGTTGTGTTGTTGTGTATGACCCAAGACAGAAGGATCATAGTGGAGAGTTCTGACAAAATGTGATCCACTGAAAGAGGAAACGACAAACCACCCCAGTGTACTTGCTGTGAGACCCCAGGAACTGTATAAAAGGACAAAAAGATAAGACACTGAAAGATGAGTCCCCCAGGTCTGAAGGTGTCCAATATGCTACTGGGGCAGAGGGGAGGAGAACTACTAATAGCCTCAGAAAGAATGAAGCGGCTGGGCCAAAGTGCAGATGATGCTCAGTTGTGGATGTGTCTGGTGATGAAAGTAAAATCTGATGCTGCAAAGAACAGTATTGCATAAGAACCTGGACTATTAGGTCCATGAGTCAAAATAAATTGGATGTGGTCAAGCAGGAGATGGTAAGAATAAACATCAACATCTTAGGAATCAGTGAACTAAATGGACCAGAATGGGCGAGTTTAATTCAGATGACCATTATATCTACTACTGTGGGTGAGAGTCCCACAGATGAAGTGGAATAGCCCTCATAATCAACAAAAGAGTCCAAAAGGCACTGCTGCACAACGTCAAAAATGACAGGATGATCTCAGTTCATTTCCAAGGCAAGCCATTCAACATCACAGTAATCCAAGTCTATA